>JAWDEX010122873.1:0-25480 GCA_035221805.1 Trichilia hirta
AACCCCCCCCCCCCCCCCCCCCCCCCCGATCCAAGTCAAGTCACTAATAAATTCCGATGAAACAAATTTATTATCAAAATATGTATTCAAATCTTTAAGCATCAAAATTATTCCCCTTTACGTTAAAAGTTAAATTTAAAGGGAAACCCAAAATTAGACTCGGCGACAAACTTTGAGGGCCCACACCTAATGCAAGATTGGAATGCACCTAATGCAAGATTGGAATGCAATTGGCAAGAGAGGACATTTCATTCCTAAGATTACGTATAATACCCACAATTAGGTGTTAACTACTAAATTACGTGACAATCCCTGAAGTCATATGGTAAACTTCTAATGTTAAAAAATAATTTGTAAAAATGCGCATAAACCTTTTGATCGAATACCCATTAAACCCTGTCTCAAGAGATCTACGCGACTAATTTCAAAAAAATTTCTAGCAATTATCATTATATATTTAAGATAGTAAGAATTACAAAAAGAAGATAACTTTATCTTTGAGAACTGAATCCTTTAAAACCAAGCCTTTGACTACTTCAGCCTCTATAAATCTTAAACATTTGACTTAAACATCAAAAATTCTTCTAATTCTGTTTGTATTTGCAGGATATTTGCTACCGTTTAAGCTCGATAGTGTAGTACTCAAAGCTATCGACTAAACTTTGTGTTTCAACAAAAATATTAAAATGTACAATCTAATGATACAAACTCATACCCCTACTAAAAGCAAAATTTTAATAATACAATTAAAACTCTAAAGAGTGTTTTGATAATGCACTTAAACCTTTATCCTAAAGATTTAGGCTCAAAGTATAAATAAATCTAATTCAAAAATAAGATGAATTTATCCCACATAATTTTTTTTATTTAATTATAATTCTAACCTTTTTAAGTGTGCTGTAAACCAAACTTTAAAAAACGCAAGCTAAAGGACTTTTAACGTTCTGAACCACGCTCTTACAAGCGCACAACGCACAACCCCTAAACTACGCCCCTAAAACTAAAGTACACAATACACACTACTCTCATATTTCGAATAACCAGCCAAAAGAAAGTGAGAATAAAAATAATCATATTAGGCCGCACTCCTCACCCCACCCCATCCCCAACCCATAGGGAGTGGGGCAGAGTCTTGATAAAGCTTGGACCTCCACATTTGGAGGTCAACCTCCCAAATCAATTGGGTTAAAGCTGGTTGGCCACTTCATTCGTAACCCTTCTGCTTCAACCGAAGTTCGATTTGCTTATCTCAAGTGCGAGGTCAGAACCCAATTTAACATATGCATGGTAAAGGCATAGACATAATTTGGGAAAAAACATAAAAACAAAACAAACTAGTGCTTTTCCGCTGCTAATATTTTCTTAATCAGAAAAATAGGCAAAAAAAATAATAATAATAATAATAATTTAAAATAGAAAAGCAGCCATATCACATTTATAATACAGTAGACTCACAATTCTTCTCCTTGAGATTTTGAAAATTTTAGGAATACAACGTTCCACTATTGTAGTAGATATTTATGGCATGATCCTCCATGATCCATAAATCAAACATCTGCTTGCAGGCTTGGCCACATATAATTCTTCCCGTATATTGTCTCCACCTGTATTATTGAGAAGTTATTTGATTCACATAGAAAAAGTTTCCAATGAGTATACTTCAATGGTTCCATTTTTATCACAGTCTGCTTCAATCCTCTTCCCCTGTTACCTCTGTTCCCAAACACCAAGCTTTTGAATAACATGTTGTAGCACCCACTGATTTTCTGTTTGAACCACATTTAACAAGACCTGTCTGATTTTCTGCATAAGAGCCGTGTGCATAACAAGACAATAGGACACAGTAATTCCAGCAACACAGCAGATAGTAGACATTTGAACTAACCACCACAGTGGCAGCTACATAATGTTCTTATAAACCTATAAGTTTGAATAAAAGATCTCCAGTACTTCCTAGCAGCGCCATTCTTAACATAAGCTATTGTGAAAAGATAGCGCTGTAGTTTCCTAAGGACAGATGGATGGCTACAGTAGAAAGAATCCTCGTAATGCAGCTAGTAACAACATTTGCAATGTGCACCTACGTCCAGAATGCAACTTCTCCATGATTTCAATACCAGTTAATTCTCTTATCGTATATGTAGCAGGCTTTCCTTCTTCCAGTATACATCCATCGGAGTTTCCAGTAAAGGGTAATAGGAAGAAAACAAAAGAAGGAAAAAGGCTATAACTACTTAATCATATGATCATTATATGATCTACAAGTTCCCATTCCTTATTTATTAGACACTTGTGACTGTAGCCCTAATATCTTGACAATAAACTTAGCAGCTAAGACCATTTAGAGCCACTTCTCAGTACCAAAACTGAATTAAATGCAATCAAGCACCAGTTTCAGTACCACTAGCACTTTTATTCTCAGCAAGGGTAATAGTTATTGGTTGCCATCCTGACTGAGGATGAACAATCCATTTCTTCATAGAAATTATCATATTCAAGATCTGAAGTACATCACCAAGAGCAAGCTCTTCTAAGCATGCATTTCTAAGAGTCAAAGCTGCTTCATACCTGTGAAGTGCACCAATTACAATTCCATATAGTTTCGCCAAAAATTTACAATTACAGAAAGTTAAACATAGGCAAAAGATTGCTATACAATTTTACCTGCACTGAGAGGCCATTATTGATGATCGTCCGAATGAGGAAGTTAGAAACTTTTGTATACCATCCCACATTTCTTTTGGAAACAGATTAGAATTACCACCTATGGGGTTCACACACTTCCATAGTTTGTCATTTTTAGGAACGTACAATTGCAATGCAGCAAGGTTTTGCTTTACTACCATATGATGCTCGATTGCATTACTCAAAGCTTTTCTTACATCTGTATTGCGGTGTTTTGGATCTCCATAAAGTATGCAATCAATTATGTTTGCTTCAGTGGGCATCACTTTCTCAATTTTCAGAGTGTTTAAAGCAAGTAAGATAACCCCAATAAGGCCTTGTACGTATTCAGAAGGAGGTGGTCGTCCCTGAGTTCCCCAAGTACCATTACTACAAACAGGAGTAACATTAGATAACGATGATGGAAGTGGACCTTCAGGGCCACGGGAATACCTACTGGCTAGGGTATCACGGTGAATTACTTGGCCTTTCTGTGGGACCATTAGGCTAGCCGGATTTGGGGACTCAACATAGCTTGTTTTGAATTCGTCTCCACTCTGACGATGAAAATTAGGATGATTTTGAGGATAGTTTGGGTAGTCGGACATATTTAGCTTACCAATATCAGGCACATTTGTCTGTGGGAATGAAGGGAATCTAGGGCCATTGGAGCTGGGAGGCATAGGGCGAAAGCCATGAATTTGGGAATTAGGAGGTAGAAGATTATCCTGCACAGAAGATGGCTTCATAGGAAAGTTATTTGGCCTCAAAGATGGAGGATACTGATTCTGAAAATTGCCTGAGTAATTATTTCCATTGCTCCCTGAATGATCAGAATTGCCAGGGAAGAAATTAGGAGTAGAACTACTCATAGAGACAACAGGCTCACCGGCTTCACCAAAGAACTCATGTGGGGCTTTCTTAAACTGCTTTTGTTGTGCATGTTCGAACTGGAAAGAGTAATCATTATGCTTACTTTCTAGAATTGATACGGGTGCACTTGAGGCTCTCGGTATGTTAGGCTGATTTGGGGTCTTTCTTATATGTTTTCCTTTATTTTTTGCTTCACCAACCCTCCCGATATTTGAGGTGAAACCCATCGGTTGGCTTGCTTGACCAGGTTCAGTTTCAGGGATAAAATTACTAAAACCATTGGCAAGCAGTGAAGATTCACCACTTGAAAGAGGAGGTCCTCCAGCTACAAGGCTTGTCCAAAGCCATACACTCTTGGCTGCAGCAACGAGTGGTGCCGATGCTGTTTGTGGTTGTGCCAAAAGAATATTATACCTCCTCATACGCAATTGATGGAGAGCATTAGAGAAATCTCTATCTCCCGAAATCAACAGATAATTTGCGGGAGCAGGGTTGTCCACTGCCCAAAACAGCATGTCAACTAAAATCTTCTTATCGCTGGCATCTTTAACTCCTGTTAATCCATTCCGTAACATGTCATATAACAGGAAATATAACCCACGTTAAAACAGCACAAACTAAAAATAAAAACGCCTAAAAGATAATACTATCGTCTCCTTAGAACTTGAGAACTCACAGGTAAAAGCCTATAGAACAGAGAATCAATTATAAAAAAACTTATGATTGGTTAACAACTTGAAACAACGAACCGTTACAAAGAGAATCAATCAATTCTAAAAGTAACAAAAAATATTAGGTTAGGGACAAATAAAATCAGATCTTTCAAGTATAGAATCTCCCATCAACACCAAAATTCATCGTAATTCAACATAAAGAAAGACTTTGACCAAAAAGAACGATTAGTATACCGGCGGGAACATGATTGAGAGCAATGCCAGTACTCGAGAGTGCGTGCTGGACAGACGCGGGGATGCGATTGGTGTCGCCATAGGCCGAGATAGATACAGGCCCGCAGTAGTTCATCTTGGCTAAGGCCGAGCTTACGTTCTGCGCAATGGTGTGCGGATCGCAGTTCTTTGGCACCTGGCAATTCTCTATATCCCACCACACCGACGTTTTCGCAGTCACGTATTGTGGCTCCGCAAAAGGTGCGGTCGTCGTTCCGGTCACATCTCCTCCCATTCGTGGCGCACGATAGCGATGATCAAGCGTAGGTTAGCCCGACTCTCGGTCCTCACCCTTTTTATTCTCTCTCCTTTCGCCTTGTTTTTAGTCTTGTGGCTAGAGCAACTACTAAGAAAGCGCATTTAATTTGTCGTTGGATTGCCTTACGATTTTACCCCCGAAAAAGAAAGACACTGCCCTCTGTGAAATTGGGTTATGCAGGTAATAAAATACAAGCTGTACGGGGGAAACACAAATTATTTAGGAGCGATTCATTTCTATGCCACGTGTCAAGTTAAAGCAATTATCTATTAACACGTGTACGTGTGTTTGGAGAGGGGGTAAAGGCAAGGGGAAAGATACGCACTCCGCCGGGAGACTTAAAATCATCGGATTTATTAATTTTCCCGTCATAATTGTTTACGCGGAAGATAATCATAGTTGCCTTGTATGTTGTAATTAATTATTTTTTATTTTTTATTAATATTACACATAATTTATTAATACAAATTTGAGCATACGAAATTTTTAAATTTGCTTAATGTGATCGAAATCGTTTTCTTTTTCTTTTTTTCTTTTTATAAAAAAATTATTATTAGAAATTTTTAATTATATTTCAACTTCAAAATTTTAAATAGTGTATAATTAAGTTGATAATACCGTATTTTTTTAATTTTTATTTTAAATTTTTAATTATGTTATTCACTTTTTTTTTTGGAGAAATAATTATTATGTTATTCACATTGTATATTATTTGTAAAAATAAAAAAAAATAATATTTGTGTAACATGTGACTCAATACTTATCAATAATATTATTAGCTTTAATTCAAATTTTAAGCTTTATTATTTTATTTTTAATAATAAATTCAAACTCATTTTAAAAGGTAATTTTATTGATATATTGGTTGTTAGTTTTAACTCTTAATATATAGATTAGAAATTTCTTTTCATTTCGATATGAAACTCGTTTTTATCTCCTTGATCATCTTGAAGACTTTTAGGAGCTCATGATTGTATTAGAAGAGCCTACTGTTCTTACCCCTACGTCACTTTTTGCTTATTTCATCTTCGAGCTCACGATCATACTAGATAAGAGTAGATTTTGATATCGTACTATAAAATTTGACCTAAAACTTCTTAATAATATTATCTTTTTTGACCTAATCTTTACGACCTCATAATTTTACTCTTGATAATAAGCTTAAGTTCATCTTAGAAAGTCTCGTTAATATATTGATTATAATTTCATATATAGAGACTAATATTTTTTTTTTTTTTTTGATGTGGAATTTTCTCCCACTCCCTCAGCAATTTTGAAATCTATTAGGAGTTACTTTTTACTAAGGTATTATTTTACTGATATCACTCTTCACCCTTTATAATCAAAATGTCACAATTTGTATTAACTAACTTTTAAACGAATTATATTTATATTTAATCTTATTAATTCGCTAATTTATTAAAGAAATGATTAGTTAAACCAATTATATTCATGTCTTACATAAATTTGTTTACAAATTTTAGGAGGGAAACAAATTTCCCTAAATAGTTTACAAAAATAATAAATACCTCTATCAATAAGTTTATAACAAAAACTCCTTATTATTTTCTGAAATGGCAAACAACCACTATGAGTAAGTTTGTAATAAATACATTTATAATTTACTAAAATAAAAAAATCTCCATTCACTAAAAATAAAAATAAATACTTTTATTACACATATCATTAATTTTTTATTTTATGAATTTTTGAATTTTTATAACGTAGACTCTTAAATGAAAATAACTAATTTTTTATTAAAAGATATTTTTAATTCAATTTAAAGTTTTAATACCTTAATTGATAATACTTTATACTAAAAAATATATAAATTAATTTTTAAAATTAAATTCAAAATATTTTTATTTTATATTCATAAAAAATTATCAATTTATTTTTAATTAAAAATAATAAAATATAAATATAAAATTATAAATTAAAAAACTTTATAGTATAAAGTATTACAGTTTTCTAATCATTTAAATAAAATATTAAATTATTTTTATTTAATTTTAAAATAAAATAAATATCTATAAAATTAAATTATAAAATAAAAGTAAAATTTATAATTAAATATAAATTTAAATAGAAAATTATAAATTATAAATTAATTTTTCATTTTATAATACTTTATACTAAAATAATTTATAATTGAACTTTTAAAAATTAAAAGTAAAAATATTTTTATTTTATAATTTAAATGTATAAAAAATTTATTTTATTTTATTTTTAAAAATTAAATAAAATATTTTATTATTTTTATATAAATTATTAATCAACTATAATACTTTTTATATTGAAAGATTAATTTATAATTTATATTTATAAACATATTTAAAAGAAATTTACTAAAAATAAATATAAAATTATAAATTTTATAAATTGAAAATATAAAATAAAAATAAATTCATAAATTTTTATGAATATAAAATAAAAATATTTTAAATTTATTTTTTAAAAATTAAATTATAAGATTTTTAGTATAAATTATTATAAAATAAAACAATTAATTTATAATTTTTTTTATATTTAAAAAATTATAAATTTATTGTTATTTTGTAATTTAAATTTATAAAAAATTGTATTATTTTTATTTTTAAAATTAAATAAAAATAATTTAAATATTTTATTTGAATTATTGAATGATTATAATCCTTTATATTATAAAAAGTTTAATTTATAATTTTATGTTCATAAATGCTTTTAAAAATTTTAATTAAATATAAATACATAATTATAAATGAATTTTTTTATTTTATAAAATTTTGTACTAAAAGATTTATAATTTAATTTTTGAAAATTAAATTCAAAATATTTTTATATTATATTCATAAAAATTTGTGATTTTTTTTATTTTATAATTTCAATTAATAAATTTCCTTTAAAAGTATTTATAATATAAAATTACAAAATAATTTTTTAATGGACAAAGTATTGCAGTTGTTTAATAATTTAAATAAAAATATTTGAAGTATTTTTATTTAATTTTTAAAAATTAAATTAATTTTTTTTATAAAGTTAAATTATAAAATAAAAATAAATTTATTAATTTTTATGAATATAAACTAAAAGTATTTTAAATTTAATTTTTAAAAATTAAATTTAAATTATTTTAATATAAAGTATTATAAAATAAAAAAATAATTTATAATTTTACATTTATATATATTTAATTATAAATGTTACTTTTATTTTATAATTTAATTTTTTAAAAATTATTTTATTTCCATTTTTAAAAATTAAATAAAAATAATTAAAATATTTTATTTAAATTATTGAAAAATTATAATACTTTATACTATAAAAAAATTTATTTTATAATTTTATAATTCTAATTTTACAAAATAAAAATAAATTCACAATTTTTTATGAATATCAAGTAACAATATTTTGAATTTAATTTTTAAAAATTAATTTATATATTTTTTAGTAAAAAATATTATAAATTAAAGTATTAAAATTTTTAAATAAAATTAAAATATTGTTTAATAAAAAAATAATTATTTTAATTTAAGAGTTTATATAATAAAAATTAAGAATTTATATGATAAAAGTTAAGTATCTATATCAAGTATTTATTTTTGTTTTTAACGAGAGAAATGTTTGCTATTTTAATAAATTATAAGAAAATATTTTTTACAAACTTATTGTATTTATTAAAAATGATAGGAGAGTTTTTGTTATAAATTTATTAATAGGTGATATTTGTCGTTTGAATAAATCATAAGAAAAATTTATTGTTCTTCCCATTTTAATGATACTTATACGTACATATTTATTGTTATTATCATATATTTCTTGTAGAATAATTTACTATTATATTTAAATACTTTTGTCATATATATATATATATATTTTTAATTATATTACATTTTATATTCTGGTTTAAAATTAAACTTATTGAATTCGTGGCAAATCTAGCGTTCGATGCTAAATACTCTTCCTTCGTACGTCAAATATAGCTCCATTTCATTTTCTAGCAAAGTTGATATTATAGAGTTAAAGTGCGGCCAATTTCACAAGGGTACGGGAACGTAGGATGACGGAGCTGGAAGCAAGGAATAATCATCAAGAACACTGGGGAGACAGATGTAAGAAAGAAACAATCTCATAATTTATGAACAAATCAAATACACAGTAAATAATGGAAGCGTATTGATTGTGACCCTTGGAGCATACAAACTACCACACCTCCCAAAACAAACCTTATGATTTGCACGCCTGTGCACGCGCCATCGCTTGTACACAGAAAACCACAGAGCAGGAGCGTCACTACTGCGGATGGCAAAAAAGCCCAGACAAATACAATGACTAGCTAGCTTGTTGTTTCACTAGCAGGTCCAGGACGGGTATTTAGCAGGGGTTGGAGGGCTTTGACAACAATGCTCATATTTGGTCGGAAATCGGCTTCATATTGTACGCACAAGGCGGCAACTGCAGCCATCTGTAATAAGACAAAATAGAAGCCATATACAATAAAATTCTTTAATGAGAATGTTTCCAAACTCTTTACCCTGGATTTTCAACTCAAAAAGGGGAATGAAGAGAAATGAAATACTATAATTACCTTTGCAACTGCTTTGGCTGGGTAATCTCCTCCTAGTCTTGCATCAACACACTGTCTCACCTTGTCTTCGCTAAGTTTTGGTGTAGCCTAGCACAATCCAAAATTCCAGTAATAATTAAGCTTAGTTTGTTTTTGAAAAAACAAGAAAACAGTCATGTATTTCAAATGTTTAAAATTAAAGCAAGGGGAAGAACTTTATAAAATAGCATAAATTAAGAGGAAGAAATTAGAATATAAAATAGCGTAAATTTAGTACCCATGTCACTAGACTCTGCTGTCCACGTGGTAATGTATGATCAACAGGTTTTCGCCCTGTCAGAAGCTCGAGCAGAACAACACCAAAGCTGTATACATCACTCTTAGCATTCAACTGTCCAGTCATTGCATATCTGCAAAACAAAAGAACCGGATGACATTTTTACAGGGATCCAGCAACGAGATGTACCTCCTCACGCATGTTAATCTTAAGCTAAAGAATGTTTTAGCAGTTTTCATTAGCTCAATTTGACTCCCAAGGGGTACCATGGACAAGAAACTCAAGCGTTTTATAACACATTTAAGTTGGGTTCATATAGGTTAAATTCAAGATCTGCGTATCTTCTCCAAAATATTTCATCAATTAAATGGAGCATTAGTCTACTTTAGGTTCATTCTTAGCATCAACATAATATGAGATCTTGGACAGCCAATCCCATGAAATTCTCTTGTAGCCAAAAATTAGCTAAGCAGAACGGTGTTTAATAAAGCATAAATATAATACAAATGCCGTGCGAGAATATATAGATATCTTACTCTGGAGCATGATAACCAAAAGTTCCAAGAACACGTGTGGAATGAAGGCGTGCTGCCATATCAGGAGCTTGATTAGATAAATCAAAGTCAGCAATCTTTGCACCATCATTATCAAAAATTAGTACATTGCTGGACTTAATATCACGATGGATAATATGAGGATCTGCTTTTTCATGCAAGTATTCAAGTCCTTTTGCAGCTCCTACAGCAATTTTTACTCGTTGCAGCCATGACAGAACAGGACCAGGCTGAGCTCCTTTAACACCTTTCCTCCCTGCAATAGAAAAATAAAAACCAATATTAATAATTAAATTAACATATTTTCTTAACAAGGAACTAGAGTAATGGGAGAAGGGATCATCAATGAAGTCATTCAAGCATTATCAATGATCTCATCCCAAAAAATGCTATCCCCCTCAATTGCTCAGACAACACATACTGACTGACCATAAGCAAACACTATAGATTTTAAGCTACCTTCAAGTCATTTTTGAAAGTCACGGTTTGATATATGCCTCAATTACTACCAGATAACTACATGCCACTGAGTCCAAGCTATATTTCTTACCTCCTTACATAATATCCAAACACCGTAACAAAGTTCAGTAACACCACATCATAAGGTATCCAAATGCAAAAAATGTTAGTTTAACAACAAAATATCTCAAACACTGCTACCATCAATTTGTCTCATTGCACAAATATGTGTAGAGTAGAACTGAAAGCTATATCAGATCCTAAATTGTGAGCGGCACTAAGAGATTTCCTTATTTAAGCACAACTTTGTTGATATTTTTTGGTAAATAATAACCATATCAACGTAGCCAGATAATCAACCATGTCTGCACAACTAGATATATCAAATATACAATATACTAACATGGGAATTAGAAACATTATTATGCATACCATGAAGAATGTCATGAAGAGATCCATTAGATGCAAACTCATAGGCAAGCACACGGGAATTTCCATCAACACAGTAACCAAGCAATTGAACAAAGTTATCATGCTTCAATCTCGATACCATGGAAACCTGTAAATTTATGGATCAATTGGCATTTAAATCTGAATTTGAGACAAGGCCAAGTTTAGTAAGGAAATAGAAAAAGTTACAGTTGTCAATTAAACCTGTGCTAAAAACTCCTCATCAGGTTGTTTGCTGGCATCTAACTTTTTTATTGCTGCAGCTTGCGCACTTTTAAGAACCCCATAATACACTCTCCCATATGAACCTTCTCCAATCAAAGCATTTGTCCCAAAATTATCTGTAATTTCCTTCAATTCATCCACTGAAATAGCAGGAACTTCAATGGGCTGAACTTTTACAGTTTGGGAACACTTAGATGCTGTTTCAGAGGCATGATAACCTCCGTCAGTTCCTGTGGCATTTAAATTCAACCAGATTATATCAATTAAATTGCAAAGTAACAAACACAAGGAAAACATAAAATAACAAACAACAAAGAAATGAGCAACATGCTCTCATAAAAAAAACACATAATTTTTTCCTATATCATCCTTCAAAAAAATTAAAAGTTTACCAGCTGAACTCTTAACCATGTATGCATTTTCCTTGTCAGCAGCTTTATGCATATCATCATCTTCACAACAGCCAAAACAGCTCATGATTTGATGTCTCAATAATGCCCCACTCTGATTCCACAGTTTTCAAATTAATAAAGTCGAAAGAATCGATTACCTTTTGCAATATACAAGTTAAGGGAAAACTGAAGATGTAGATAATGAAACATTCACACAGATTCAATCACGTTATCACCAAAGATTAACAGGTATCATCCACTCAACCCACATAAATCATACCATCGACTTATAATTTGAGGCCAACATTTCAAGTTTCTATCAATGAAGGATCAATAGCTACAATTTCAATATCAACAGTATTTTTACACATACAAACTCATGGAACATTCAAACATGTCGTGTATATTCATGATTCTTGGCAATCTGTATAAATAATAGCAGAGTTTACATCTATTAAAATTTTTACCCGACATTCGTAACCAAGTTAAAAACAGCACAGCCAGTACAGCCAGTACACGTATCAAAATCAAGTATTGAAGCCTTAACAATCGAAATTGTGAATTGTACATAATTACCCTCCACATAACTGTCCAAGCGATCGAGCTACAGTACAATTATCAAATTTATAGATCGAACCAATAACCACCAAACAAAGCATAGTAAATCATATTATAGTCAAAATTCACCAAAAAAATCATAATTCAGTCACAGCCTCGCGCGAAAAAAATGATACTACACTAAAGAATAAAAAAATACACATAAAAATTTTACAGATAATTATTGACCTTTAAATTACCGCACAGCACAAACAGCTACTAGTCGATGCAAGATTGCTCGGACGAATGTTAAACAAAATACTGCAAGAATAACAGATAAAAGTTCAGTTGATGGATCCGTACATGAAACTTAGCTGCGATATGGAAAAACAGTAGCTGGGCGCTTGAATGAATCGCTCTACACAGAGTGAACGAGTGCGTAGTTGGGGATCTATTGACCCGCAATAGGTGGCGCAGGATAACGCGATGAGGAGTGCGCAGGATGTTGCTCCCGTCCCTAGAATAAAATTAAAATGGACTTTTCAATTCTTACTGTTTAATTATTTTTATTTCTTTATTTTATTGCTCGTCCGCTGAGTTAGCCTCCTGCAGCTCAGGTTGGTTTTTCAAAACGGCGTAATTGCAGGGATTTCGGTATACCTGTACGATTATGTGTCAAGGTTTTATTGGTCTAATTAGAGAACACTCTTTGATTGGAAGCAACGCAAGGAGTGACTGGTCGGGTCACGTGCAGTTGATTTCGCTTTATGCATTGTTTACGTTGAAGCAATCTCGTAAACTTCCTTTCTGGCGAATTCGAAAATAGTGTTGTCTGGACGCAGAAACAGAAAGCTCCATGTTTATTTTACTCGCTGTTAATATTTTTTTTTTTTGGTAAAGATACCGCCGAAAGGATACAAATTGCACCGAATCGCCGACACGGATCCTACCGGATTTTTGCATGAAAATTTAGTGATGCACGCAATTCCCTCTGTCAGAGGGAAAATATTTAAAATAAATAAATAATGCTGGGTCAAGTTTAGAAGATTCTGACCTGATCCGGTAGACTTTATTTGACATCTTCGTAACAAGATTTTTCTTAGGCTGCTGTGAACAAAAGGGAGACCTAATCAAGCTTATTGTTCAACAATTTGGTCCTGTTGATGTACATAAAAATCGTTAGAAAAGCATCCTTCAAACCTAAGAGTTATCAACCTCAATAATGTCAATCCAAGGTCCATAAATGTTGCTGCAAACAAAATCTCGATGTCTTTTATTTATAATAAGAATATGATTGTAGTTCTAAATGTTTTAAGCAGCATGTTCAGAGGAATCATATTCTACGACTTAAAAAAAAGAAATGATTGTTTCTTGAGTTTTTAAAGAGAAGGTTGTTAGGTTGGAGGGGGATATAAACAAAATGATTGCCAGTTGCTGCATTTTCCTGATGATGATATTGATGGAATGGAATTACCTTTCTCTGAAAGAGTGTGCTGGATGGAAGTGTGTATCAAAACATACACTTTTGTTTTAATGCTAAATTCCGCTATCAATTGTCAAATTATTTATCATTTCTGCTTGTATTTATGAGTCCTCTCTTGTTTCGGCTGAAAAAGTAATGGTGAGAATATTTGCATGGCGGTGATTGGATCCTGGGACTCATGTGGGTGGTAACAGTCTTAGGGCTATTACATATTGTGAATAGTGATAGACAGGTTGGAGTTAATTAAGGGTCGATAGGCATCTTCTCGAGGTTGGATTCGTGGGCTCATGAGCCCGCTACCTACCCATAACCCATTTATATAAAAACCATCCGTTATAATAAGAAATGAAATGAAACATATGGGAATATATACAATCAACAATGAATACAGTTTTTTGCGTACATTGCATATGACTGCTAACTATTTCGGTGCAAGGGCATATTCACGTGACAGAAAACGGGAAAGAAAAAAATAAAATCAATTTAAAATATTTATATTCCGTTAAGAAATTTGATCTCACAATTATAATTAAAATAATTAAAATTAAAATAATCCTGTTTTAAAAGTTTAAAAAATTACTTAAATATTTGCATTTTTTTTCAAAATAAAAAATATACAAAAGTGTTTGCCCTAAAAATATATATATAATATTTAAATTTTATCTTAATAATATATATAAAGCGTTTAAAATAATATTTTAAATAAATAAACGAATAAAAAATTTAAAATATTTTTAAAATAGAAAAATATTCTAATAACTTTTAAAATAAAGAAATTTAGCTTTGAAAATTTGCAATAAGGCTTACTGTCTTAGTTGCCCCTTTTAAATTCGTGTACTTTAAAAATTTTTTATTTAAAAAGTTATTACGAATCTCAAATAAATGTAAAATGTAAAAATTAGATCCGTTTTTTTATGAACTTAGGTTGGTCTAATTGTTTTATGTATTCTATCGTTAATTGATTCACGTTATCATCACTTCAAAATATTTATGAAATTGATTTAATCCATCGTTTTATTCTATTTAAAATATATAAAATGATACGGTGACAGACTAGTCACCGGAGCAAATAATTTATTTTATGTGATAATTGAGAAATTTTATTTATATTTCTATTGCTTATTTTAGCTCTCTTGTTGAGATTCATCACAAATATTTAATATAATCAAATCTTAAGTGGATTAGAGACAGATTTTCAAATAACATCGTAATACAAAATAACTAAACGTATGGTAGATTCACATATACATCTTACGCAGTTTCTATAATATTTCTTTTGATAAGGTTGTTGTCGAAAACGTAATTCGAATATTTGACGGAATTGAATTGAATTAAATTAGTGATTGGATTGGTGTACAAACCAACCAACCCTAATCCAAATAAACATTGAATCGGGATACGTTTTGAGGTTTCAGTTATACATCAACATTTAGCAGGATACACAAAATTAGACGACCACCCGCAGACTCTTTCGACTGACCAATATATTGGCTTCAAAGTCAACGACGAAGTTTTGTATTCAATGGTTTGATTGATCCGACAGTTTTTCATTCTCTTTCATTTTTTTTTTTTTTTTTTATGTCGGTCATTAGTGAATGCTGGTGCAACGAACCAATCTGCATTTTAATATATTGTCGTCCTTTGTCGTATTATTATTTGAGAAATGATAGTAATAATGACTATGAATCTCTTCCTCTTTTTCTTTTGTTTTTTTTCTTCATCATATTATAGTTGATCCACATGGTCTAATTTAAGACTTCGAAAGTGATTCTCTTTTTCGGATCAATGATGTAATATTGGTAATTGAATGCACTGACAGTTTGGATCACGTGATGAAAGAAGAAAAAGTAAAATTAAGCTGCAAACTCTGATTTTACCCATTTTTTGTGAGATTATGGAGAAATGAGAGAGTTATCATTGGAAGGATCGGCTATCAGTAGTTGCCACGCGTTGGCGTTTAGTCAAGAGAGCGAGTTAGAAATCATAATCGACACCAATACAAGAAAAAATGATTTGCTTCGGTGTATCCCACTATTTATTCTACAGTCTACCGTTCTCGTGAATATAACGTCATTTTCGTAAAGTCAAACTTTTGACACACATAATTGAGCGAATCGTTTTCATCAAATCTATCGATACTACTGGACCGATATTGAATTATTAAAGTGCTGCGAAGCACTGTAATAATACTCTGCGGAAGGCAAAGAAGTAGCTGAGAGCAAATGGGCGGTATCTTTATTTTATTTTTTTATGAATATGGTGAGTGCGAGAGAGACGCATTGTGCAGAATGGACCCACTCTTTGTGTTGGTTGTACTGTTTCGATTTAATTTGCACTGTAATGTCACTATAGCATGCCATTATCATTTGTCAATGAAATGTACATAACACTCAAAAATAAAAACAAAAACAAAAACAGAAACAAAAACAAAAACAAAGCTAACGAAACACGTTCACATCATCATCCTCACCATCATTACTGTCATCTTAACATTTCCTCCACTTCTCTTGCCTGTGCAAACTTTCGGGCAACTCAGCTGTTAGTTAACGTCCCGGCAAGTACTGGTATTTCTGTTTAATTATTTCTTTTTCTTTATTGGTAAGTTCTTTACTTGAGGTTTTGTATGAATCTGATTGTTGGACGTGAAGAGCTCAATCTGTTGAAGCTTCGAATTCAATGTCTAGGGAGGTTTACTAGCTGAATTTGAAGGGGTGTGGCGTTTAATTTGAATTTAGTGGTATGTGGGTTGCTCTGAATTGGAATCATGGATGTGTGGGTATACTGTTTTTGGACTTCTGGGGAAGAAGTGAAGCTGATTAGACACAATTAGGGTTTTAAATTTTGGGGGTTTCAAGCTTTGATCTCTGACTAAAATTAGCTTCGGTTTTCTGGGGTTCGTCCTGTTTTTGTTTTATACTGAGCTCAATTTCTGTATTTGGATCTTTTAATTTATGTTATCTTGGTTTGATCCATGGAGAGTAGATTTAGAGGTGAAACTCATCATTTCTGTGGTACGAATTCCATGGATTTTCGGGCAGTGGGTAAAAGAACTCTAGAGTGGGACTTGAATGATTGGAAATGGGATGGTGATCTTTTTACCGCCAGCCGATTGAATCAGGCGCCTAATGGTGTCAGAGGCCGGCAATTTTTCTCCCTAGGGGCTGGAAATTCATCGAATAGTTCATCGTCATGTTCTGATGAAGAGAATTTAGGTATTGAGAAGGGGAAGGGGGAGTTGGAGAAGAAAAGAAGGGCTATTGTAGTTGAAGATTATAATTCGTATGAGGCAACAGCAGGTGGTCTCACTTTGAAGCTTGGTGGGAATGCTCATCCGCATAGTGAGAGGGAGATGGGCAATTGGGCTGGAACTAGTGGGAAGAAGACTAAGTTTGGCGGAGGTTCTTCAAGCTGTGCAGTTTGTCAGGTGGAGGAGTGTGGAGCTGATCTGAGCAATGCCAAGGATTATCATAGGCGGCATAAGGTATGCGAGTTGCATTCCAAGGCTAGTAGCGCACTCGTGGGAAATGTGATGCAGCGGTTCTGTCAACAATGTAGCAGGTGAGTACTTGCATCTGTTTTCTTTGTGTAGTCATTGATTTGCACATGTTTGTAAGTTCATCATGTCCTGTTAATACAAGGAATTTACTATAGCTGCTGATTTTGAGCTCAGACAATATGAAATATGCGTAAATTTCTGCTGATACTTTTGGTTAAAGCTTTAGATAATATTATATTAATCTTTTGGCAGGTTTCATGTCCTTCAAGAGTTTGATGAGGGGAAAAGAAGTTGTCGCAGACGTTTGGCAGGCCATAATAAGCGGAGGAGGAAAACAAATCCTGATGCCGTTGGTAATGGAATCTCATTTATTGACAATCAGACTAGCAGTTATCTATTGATAAGTCTCTTGAGGATACTTTCCAATATGCATTGTAAGTATATAGATATAATTTTTGCTTTCACCATGATAACTTCAAATTTTAGTGTTATGTAAGATTCTTCAACTTTATTGGTCTCTGGCTTGTTTACTACTTTGGTATTCCTCTTCATGTCTTCATGAGAGATTTTCTGCTTCAGCATCTTGGGAATTTACATTTATCACACTAGGAAAGATAGGAAAACTTTATGCAAAGGAAGATGTTGTCTGAACTTTATGTGGGTGATTTTTTTGATCCTCTACAGGATGAGTAGAGTGTGTCCATATCATGCTCTCATCGGAAGATCTATAGTAGTTTGATTGTTTGATTTGCTACTCAGCCTCTGATGATTTTTGCATTTGTTACCCAATATGGTGAGTTAGATTTTGAATTAGCATCTTAGTGGGTGTAAGATCAAAATGCAATGATAAAATATGAATCCTCGTTCTTCAAAAGTCTTTGCTGAAAACACTCTGTATGAACAATGGATTGTGAGAAGTGAAAAATGAGTCGTGATATTTTTGTTTTCTTAATATTTTCCTCCTGAATTAATTGAACAAATGCTACATTACAAAGTCTTATTTTTTTTTTTGGTATTGCAGCCAATAGATCAGACCAGAGAACAGATCAGGATCTGTTTTCTCATCTTCTAAGGAGCCTTGCAAGCCCTGCTGGAGACAATGGGGGGAAAGGCACCTCTGGGCTCTTGCAAGAACCTCAACATATGCTGAATGATCGCACTTCTGTTGGAAATTCAGAATTAGTTTCAGCTTTGCCTGCAATTGGTCAAGGACCTCCTGGTCCATTTAGACAACATTTAACTGGTCCTGTGTCTGATATGCCACTGCAAGTGTCACGGTCCCATGATACTAGGGTTGCAGAAGTTCAATGTAATGCAGGGCGGGTCAAAATGAATAATTTTGATCTAAATGACATATATATTGACTCAGATGACGGCACAGAAGATATAGAAAGATCATCCCTTCCTGCGAATCCAGGGGCTAGCTCCCTTGATTGCCCATCATGGGTACAACAAGACTCTCAACATTCAAGTCCACCTCAGATAAGTGGAAACTCAGATTCAGCATCAGCCCAATCGCCTTCTAGTTCTAGTGATGCTCAGGTATGTTTTTGCAGAATATACATATTATTTACAAAATTGCTTGAATATTTAATATGCGACTTTTTTGTTGCTTCAACCATTTCAGAGTCGTACGGATCGAATTGTGTTTAAGCTATTTGGGAAAGAGCCAAATGATTTTCCTCTCATTCTGCGAGCACAGGTAAACTCAGGATTTAATGAAGTGCAATTGTTTTTCCATGTCAGCAAAGTATGGTTATATAGAATACTTGGACTTGCAGATTCTTGACTGGTTATCTCATTGCCCTACTGACATGGAGAGCTATATTAGGCCCGGTTGTGTCATTTTGACTATTTATCTTCGTCTCGCTGAAGCTGCATGGGAGGAAGTAAGCTCTGCCTGCTTGGAATTATATTTCATGAATCTGCTACATTGTGTTTGTTAAATTTTTAGAATGTTAATGTTATTTTTGAGACAACATCCCTTACCTTACAATAGTAACTCTTGCTTGCCTTTTGCACAGCTTTGCTGTGATTTGACTTTCAGTTTGAGTAGGCTTTTGGATCTCTCGGACGACTCTTTTTGGACAAATGGATGGGTTTACATTAGGGTGCGGCATCAGATAGCATTCATTTACAATGGTCTGCTAGCATTTGATTTTTATATTTGTATTTCGAAATATTATATTTTTTTAACTAATATGAGAAGTAGCAAATCTTGTGTATGGAAGTTTATGCATTTCTTCTGACCATTACAGTACTGCAGGTCAGGTTGTCGTGGATACATCCTTGCCTCTTAGAAGTAGCAACTACAGTAAAATTCTAAGCATCAGACCAATTGCAGTATCTGCATCAGATAGGGTTAAATTTGTAGTTAAAGGCAATAACCTGGCCAGGCCAGCCTCAAGGTCTCCATTGTCCTTCCTAGAATGAATGTTTCTTGCATTATATGATATTAGATTTGATTTTCTTGTTGTCTGTGGTGTTTGTTGGCTTTTATGCCCTTCTCTAATCGAAATTTATTTTGCAGGTTACTCTGTGCTGTAGAGGGTAAATATATGGTTGAAGAAGCTGATCATGAGTTAATGGATGATGTTGAGAGCTTCAAAGAGCATGATGAGCTCCAATGTGTCAACTTTTCTTGCTCAATCCCTGCTGTGACTGGAAGAGGATTTATTGAGGTGCTGTTTTGTTTCCATTCTCCTCACGGTTCCCTTTCCAGTTTTCTTGAATAGTAGTATAATATTTTATCTTTGAGAAAAGGAAACTTAGGCACCATGAATGCATGACAGATGGTCTGAACTTTAGCTGCTGGCCCAACTTAGGCATCATAAATGCATGATTGATGATTTCCTTGTTTGCAATTATCTAGTGGAAGAGATGTGTAAGAAATAGATGAAGTATCAGTGTTTCTGCTTATCTTAACTGACCTTTTTGTCACTCTCTATACTCTTTCCATGCTGTGCTTAATGCATGTAATAAATGTCTGTATCTTGTAATTTTCTTCTATCTTTCTCGTTTGCTAAATATTCTTATGTTCTTGTGCATTTGCATAGTCTCGTGTACACTCTATTTGATTAGTTCTGGAAATATGCTAATTCTAATAATCATAAATGCTCTAATTCTGTTACTGATGAATACGACTTCTGAAGTTGGTTCATCTTATCCTTTATCTGTTTGCATATTCAAACTGTCTAAGCCATGCTGTCTGCAGAACGCTTGCTATAGCTTCTGTAAGTAATATATACTTCATTTCTCCAGATTGAAGATCATGGTCTCAGCAGCAGTTTCTTCCCTTTCATAGTTGCAGAGAAGGATGTTTGTTCAGAGATCCGTATGCTTGAAAGTGCTTTGGAGTTTAAGGGAACTGATGCAGATGTTGGACGATTTGGAAAAAGAGAAACTAAAAATGAAGCAATGGACTTCATTCATGAAATTGGTTGGCTCTTGCACAGAAGTCAGTTGAAGTCTAGACTAGGGCATCTGAATCCTAATACAGACCTCTTTCCTTTAAGTCGGTTCAAATGGCTCATTGAGTTCTCCATGGACCATGAATGGCATGCTGTAGTGAAAAGGCTCTTAAATATAATGCTTGATGGAACTGTGGGCTCAGGGGAGCACCCATCTGTAGACATTGCACTTTCGGAGCTGGGACTTCTTCACAGAGCTGTGAGGAAAAATTGTCGGTCTCTAGTGGATCTCCTTTTGAGATTTGTTCCCAAAAGAATTTCAGAAAGGTTAGAATCTGACAACGAGGCTCAGGTTGATGGTGTCCGTAAAAGCTTCTTGTTTAGACCTGATGACATGGGCCCTACCGGTTTGACCGCTCTTCACATTGCAGCCGGTAAAGATGGCTCTGAGGATGTACTGGATGCATTAACTGATGACCCTGGAATGGTAATTTCTCTAATTTTTTTTTTTTAAATAATAGGTCGTCAATCATGAAATTAGTGGTAGCTTGAGTCTGAAACTGCACATTCCATGCTTATGTCTAGGACCTGTTTAGTATCTTGAGATCTTACCTCTGGGCTTTGTGTAAAATTGGCATGACCTGGAAAATGCTAGTGATACTTACACAGGCAAGTTAACCTAAGAACTCCTGGCTCGGCATCATCTTGTGCACTCTGATATATCAATATTATCTGCAGTATATTCTTTTCTTTTTTTCTTTTCTCTCTCTTTTTTTGTTGGATAGGTATGGCCAGTGCCTATGTGGGCACGTGCGTAGTTAAATAGATTTTGGAGTGAGCATAGGTATTTTGCTCAATTTAATCGTTTCTGATCTGATGGTTAAATCTAAGCTAGTCCTTAGTACTTACTGTAGTAGTGGCCAATACAAGATGTAGAGTTCATATGATTGGTTGTCCACTCTTCCATACATCAGACTATTGTCAAATAGTTGGTTGCTGTTGCTATTGCTATATTATTTTTTTTTGGAAAGCAGTTGCTGTTGCTTAAAGGGCATAAATTCCTTGGTTTCTTGTGTTCTTATTCTTTGAATTAGGGAATCAAAACCTTTTTTTGTCAGCAGTTGAGAAAATTGTGAAATTAATTTATCTTTTCACAATATTCATATTTGTCTCTGTTTAAGGTGGGAATTCAAGCATGGAAGAATGCTTGTGACAGCTCTGGATATACACCTGAAGATTATGCTCGTTTGCGTGGCCACTATTCATACATCCACCTGGTACAGAAGAAGATTAATAAGAGACCAGCTGCTGGACATATAGTAGTGGACGTTACTGGTGTGATTACTGACTCTAATGTAAACGAGAAGCAAAATAATGAGTTGATTGCCAGCTTTGAGATTGGACATACTGCTATAAGACCGATCCAGCGTAACTGCAAGCTTTGCCATCACAAGTTGGCTTATGGAACAGCCCGCAGCAGATCTCTTGTGTACAGACCTGCTATGCTGTCGATGGTGGCAATCGCTGCTGTTTGTGTTTGCGTGGCTCTTCTATTTAAAAGCTGTCCTGAAGTTATGTATGTGTTCCGTCCCTTCAGGTGGGAAATGCTGGACTTTGGAACAAGCTAATTCCATTAACTTACCCCAACTTGATAGTAAGAGCTTACAGGTGTTTTTTGTACTTTGAATGTGGGTTTATGGACTAAAAGTTTGAGATTCCCGATATAACTGATGCGTGTAAACTGAGTTTGGGTTCAATAATCTGGTTGACATATTTATTTATTTATTCTTCAGTTTTACTATTTAACTTGGAGAGTTTAGAGGTGGCATTTGTATTTGTTACGAAATTGTCTGATTTAACCCTTCCCAAAACATTTTATGTTGTACTTGTTTACCCTGAATTTCAGGCGCTACATCAGCCGTTACTTTTTCACATTGGTAAGACGTATTTCTATTTATGCTGTTTTTCACGAGTCGCGATCCTCTATTACCACTGCTTGTAGAACCTCTATGAGCTCAGCAATTGATCCCGTGACCTCAGACTCGCTTTCTCGCTTAAAGTCTTTAATATTTTTTCTTGCTTTGCATCCTCCTATTTACTACGGGACTTTTTTTTATCGGGGACCACTCGTGGATGTAGTGGACTTTCTTTTATAATGTGGCAAAATAAAAGTGGACTTCTTTTAATTGTTAGCATAATGTTAATCTCATCTCCCATCTAAAATTTTAACTTCAAGTAATGGATGTCCTCTACTGTCTTCGTAGTCCTGAGGAAGAATTGCCCAGGGGTCATTAAGTATGGTATTTGTAGGTCAATTACTCAAAATTCATTCATTGTTGTCTTTTGTTGGAGTTTGTTTTTCATCATAAGTCGTAATAAAACTTTTTCTAGTGAAAAAATGTAGGAACCTCTGTATTTGTGGAGAGCCAAATTTATACTCTTCAATTTTAGATCTTTAATTTTTAAAGAATCTAGTGTCTTTTTTAAATTAGATCTTTAATTTTTAAAGAATCTAGTGTCTTTTTAAAAAATTATGTCTGTTGAGCTTCCGATGTCAATCAATGTCCAGCTTATTAACTTCAATCCAACCTGCAAGGATATGACCAAAGCATAATTACATGAGTAATGCACCACAACTTTATTTGTGTTAGTGAACATGATAGCACTAATGTGACCTTTGGCTTGCTTTTCACTTTAGTATTTATGACGTTAAAGTCTAATTGTAGAATTAAGCGCGATAATTCTCGAGTAATAATGATGAGGTTATTGAGATAATAGTTTTTTACCAACAGCTCAATTTGCTTTTTCAAGTGTAGACAAATATTGATGTCATACTTATAATTGTTATGTTGTTCGTAAAATTTGTCTCAAAATGACTTGATATTTATAGTTTGATGGGGTCGAGCTTAGCTAGGTACAAACTATTTTCTCTTATATATCAGAGTATTTAGGAGAGGGACATCTTTAAGAGAGTGAAACTTTCGCCTTGCATCTATGCTATCTACCTCATGATATTGTTCTGCACAGACTTTCTTGAGATTTTTCCCCTTCTGTTGGATCAAAGTTGTTAATTATCCTAATCTTTGCTCTTATCATAGTCAGGATTTTGTCGAATTTCCTAATCTATTATATTATTAGGCTTTTGGTTTTAGGTTCTTTTCCTCTACACCAGCTTAGTCATTCTGTCTTCCTTTATTTGCATAAAGGCTTGATCCTCAATTTTAATTTTGTCAAATAGTTTTATAGGCAACCTTGTATATGATGATAAATTATTTGGTGATCCTATACCATCCGCTCTTAATTCTCAGTTCTTTCTTAAGGTCTTCCAGTATTAGGAGATGATGAAAAGTTCCTAAATTGATTTTTTTTATGATATCACCTCACAAAGCTTCTCGTACTTTTATTTTATCCTTGCCTAATCAATAAAAAGAAACTCGCACTTCTGGTTGTTTGAATAATGCCTCAAAATTTTTCGAGAAAAGCTAGGAATGATTGCCCAAAGCTTGCAATAACTCTAGAGATTATACTCTTAAATGACCTCTTAGCTTGACCTTTTAAGGTAAGTGAGAATAAGCGAAACATTTACTACTATAAAGTTTTAAATCAACATTACTTTTTTAAAAACATTAAGATATAATGTCAAGTGACCCTTACAGGTGTAGGGGTTCGTCTAGGGTATTTTTAACTTGTAAAAAAGCGTTAGCTCCAAAACCTTTTTTATGAAAGGTGAGTCTGTATTTTTTCTAGCGAAAGTCATGTTCAAAATTCAAAGTGGGATTAAACTTTATTTCCATCCCCAACTCCTTAATAATACACCTTATGCAAGCTTACAAGTCCTGCCAATGAATTTCTTGGTCTAGGCTATACTGGGTTGTATAATTTGGGACCAAAGCTCATTAGTTACAATCTTAAGTCTATCATGATGTGCCATGGATTAGCATTCAAACTACACGAGGTGTTTGAGAATATTAGTTTTGAAACTTCATAAAGGTGAAAGGGTGTATTAGGATTTCTCGCCCTAAACACATCCCACAACCTTTCCTCTTAGTTTGCAATGATTCTTGACTTTTTAGCTAGGGATTGACTGCGAAAGGGACAGTAATAGACTTCCTTCTGTTGGCTTGAGAGTGACTCTCCTTCGCCTTAGATAGTGAAACCATTTTAGGAAGCCTACTCTTGTCATGACTTTTTTGGAGTAGTCTTTGTAACTTCGCTGCTTTCTTTTTCAGCTGTTTGTTCCTTTCTTTATAATTTGTCTTTGTCAATCCTTTTTCGTAGTTTAGTATTCCTCTAATTTTCTAATTAGTTGAAGGGATTCTCACTAGCTGGTCTTTATTATCACCTTATTCATTAAAGGGGTAACTATATTGGTTTATGAACCATTATTGTTTAACATTTTGCCTTTTGTATTGGATTCTCGGCAGTGACTAGGCTCTCCCCTTTTATTAGAGGTTTTCAAGAATAATCGTTTTGGTTTTTGACAGCCATTTCTAATTGGCTGACAATTTCAGGAAGATTTTTCGGTGAGCTAACAAAAAGCTTCTTGTTCGTTTTTTGTACACAGCCCCAACTGTTAATAATCAAAATTTCTTGAAAGAAAAATTCTAAACACTACATTGATACTCCTATTTAAGTTGTTAATGGGTCTAATGAGGTCTTTCTTAGGTTTATAAAACTATCGAATGATTGCTATTCAACTGCCTAAAAATGCAAAGAGAAAAATAAAGCCCTGTTTGAATTTGTCAATGACTTTTGACTTTTTTACCTTTAGAAAAAATTACTTGTTAGAAAAAATTATAATATTCGTAAAAATTATTTAATTTTATCTTAAAGGATAACTTTTTATCACAAATTTATTTGATTTAATTTTTAACTTTTTGCAAATTTATGATATTTTTATCTGATTAC
>JAWDEX010124177.1:0-25367 GCA_035221805.1 Trichilia hirta
TATTCTATTATTAGTATAATTAGATAGAAAAAGCAATATATACACATGAATTAAAATAATTTTTTATTAATAAAATATGTATACTGTATATATTATTAATGTAATATAATACAGTATGCTCAAAATCGATAATATGAATGATTTTAGGGCATACAATACTAACAATAATATTATGTTACATTTATATCTATATTTTTAGATATAAATAATAATCGTATTGTATTTGTATTAAATAAATATTAGTTGTATCGTATTAGAATTATTAATTTATATACACACATTTGTAAATTTAATAATATTTTTATTTGTAATACTTAATATTTAAATTCAAGAGTATTTTTTGTCATTTTACTAAGTTGAGAATATTTTTATCATTTTAAAATTTCATGTTCACATCATATTATTGGTTAAATAAGATATATTAGCATATATAGAGTGCTTTAAGAGGTTTTAAAAGAGATTGGTTAAGTTTAGAAAAGTTTTCACAAAGTATTATTTATGCACCCGAACTTCTCAATTAAATTTCTTTTGATCAAAAGATCAAATTTATAATTTGTTTATTTTTATTGAAAGAGAACAAAAGTATGATTGTATAAAAATAAGAATGCGTGAAATCGAAGTTAAAATAAGAGAAAAATTAGCATTTGAAATTGACTATGCACTTGAATAATATTTTTCTATGAGTAAAATAGTTTAAGTATCGATCCTAAACCCATAAATATAAAAATATAACTCAAAGTTTTGAAACATAGTTTAGTGATGTCGATATATTGATGTGTATGTAGAAATCGTCTTTTTGAGCAGTCTACAGTATATTAACTATATATTAAGCTATAGAGTTTCGATTTAGATGATTTTGATGCGTTAGAAAGATAATTTAATTATCTATGACTTTCATGTTGATCACTTTCCCTTATTAAGTATTTAACTAGTTCAAAATAATAGATTTTTGAGACCCATCTGGTGATAGATGATTTTGAGTAACCTTTGATTTTTAGAGCATAACTTTTTATAAAAATATCTAAATTTAGTAATTCTTAAACTATTAGAAAGTTAAGAGAATTATCTATAACTTTTGTGTTTATAGATAGACATAAATCGTGCATTATAAGAGTTAGAATTAAGGAAAAAAATTAATGTCGAAAAGAGAAACTGAAAAAAAAAAGTATCGATACTTACTCATATATTTCAAAAGTTGAAGTTTAATGTTTCAAAATTCAAGCTAAAATCTAAAAAATTTATGAAGGTATCGATACCCAAGTAAAAGTATCAATACCTATATTCAAATGTTTTAAAATATTGACCAAAAGTATCAATACTTTCAATAAAAATAAGCTATTTTAAGAAGAATTTGATACCTAAACTAAATGTATCGATACTTAGATGAAAGTATTAATATGTATTGATAAAATTTATGTTAAACTGAAACAAAAATCAAAGGTATTGATATTTTAAAGTAAAGGTATCGATACCTTAACTAGAAAGTGTTGATATCCAGCATAATGTATTAATATTTTTAGACAAAATAGCACAATTTGATCATAGAAACCAAAATTTTAACTTGTAAAAAGTCTATTCTATCCAATTTAAAAGCAATCATCACCATTCTTTCTATATTTTCAAGGTTAATTTGGTATTTTCTCAATCATTTGCATTTAAATAAAATTAAATAGGCAAATCCTCTTTATTTTTTTTTCTCTTTATCGTTGATTTATTCTCAGTTTAAGGAAAATAATAAACAGTACTTACCTATTTTAATTTCTTTCAAATTCTTCATTTTTCCACAGATTAAACTCCCATTTCTTATTATAAAATTATGGTATTCAACATCTTTTACGAGCAAAAACTAGTATTTTTTTCATTTAAACAAAGATTTCAGTGGAAGAGATAAGAAAGGGTTTGAGAACAAAATTAAAAAATTTTATGTTAGAGAAATAATTTAACTTCTTCAAGTTCTAGACAACTTTATGATAAGATTTTTAATGCATTTGAGTTAATTAGAAGTATAATAGATTTTATGATCTATGATTAGCTAGACATTAAAAAATCTTAAGATTTAAGGTTTAAATTGATCAATTAGGCATGCATTTAAAGAGTTTAAGTAAAAAATATTGAACTAAATATGAGAATAACTTAATTTATGATTTTAATAAAAATTTAGTAAATGAATATTGTACACGAATACTATTAATCTGAAATAATTTTTTATTAAATTTAAATTAATTTATGAAATTATTATTGTATATATGATTTAGGCATTGAGAAATCAAATAATGAGACTTCAAGGCACGAAAAGTAAGGAGAGTATATACCCTCCTCATTATGTAAGTAGATTTGATTTTGTTATTTCTTGTATTGTATAAATGGGAGAATGATAAATTCCCTCCTATGATTTTCCAAAATACTAACTCCCCCTCTGTCAGTATATTTGAAGCAAAGTCCTCCCTATAATTTTTTAAAACACCTTATACCCCCCTCACTAAAGGACAAAGACAATATTTTATCATATAAGTCCTTCACTTTTATCATATGAATTTTTTACTTTTATCTTATAAAATTCTAAATTAAAAAAAAAATTTATTAAAAAATATTTAAATTTAATTATAATTTTAATATTTTAATTTATAATTTTTTATAATAAAAATATATATTAGTTTTAAAAAATAAAAATAACATGATTTTATTTTATATTTATAAAATTACAAAATAAAATTATAAATTAAAATATTAAAAATTTTTTAAAAATATTTTTTAATAAAAAATAATTTTTTTAATTTAGGAGTTTATAATATAAAAGTTAGGAATTTATATGATAAAAACGAAGGACTTATATAATAAAATGCTGTTCTTTTGTCCTTTAGTGAGGGGGATATATGCCATTTTCAAAAATTATAGGGGCCTTTGCTTCAAACATATTGACAGGGGGGGAGTTGATATTTTGGGAAACCATAAGGAAAAATTTATTGTTCTCCCTTGATATAAAATTAATTTAATACTCAAAAATTATTTATGCATTATAACTTGAGATATCTAAAGGAGATGAATTTATTGTATGATGGAGAACAGGAGGAGGTCTCTTCATTTGTGAATTATTTTTAAAATTTTGATTCTATTATTTTATATTATTCATTACTTTCACATTATGACTTTTTTTTATGTTGATATCAATTTGTTTACGAGGTCCGAGGCTAATTATAATATTTTATATGTTTGTTTGAAAATCTCGATGATATGTATCTTTGAAATACATGATTTTATTGTTTTCTTTATATGACTAAGTTTGAATTAATTGTGAGTGGAGAGCCAATTATTGTATTTGATTTAGGTTATGATATAGAAGCTGTGGAGACCATAGCCATGAGAACCAATATTGTAGTTACATAGAAGTAGTAAGGGACAAATATACTAAGAGGCCGTCTAGGTGAGTGCGCATCGACGAGACGGTATAAGAGAGATAATGACCTTATTTATGGTGAAATAGCTTGTTAAACAAAATTGTACAGAACAGGCTTGTGAGGATTCACAGACTACTCTAAGCCAACATTAGTGGTGGGTCAAAATTTTATAACAAATCATTCATCATGTATTTTATTATATAAACTATATTTTTATTGGACACTCATTATTTTAAATGCATGAAAAACTCACTGACGGCTCGGATTGTTCTTGGGTAGAATAAATACCTAGAAGATGATTTGCTCAATAATTTTTGATGTTGTTTTGATTTTTATTGAATGAAATAACTTTATAAACTTTTTTTCAAATGTATTTTAATGAGTATTTATTTTTTAAAATATTTTAAATTCTTGTGTATATTTTGGTATCCACTCATAGAATATATTCCTGTATACTTACCCTCTCATTTTTCAGCTTTAAGAGATCGAGAACAGGATTGAGAGGTCGCTAGTGGTAGTGATTGATTTAAGAATTAAAGCTTTTGGTATTATTTTTTATTGATTTACTAGTCCATTATTAATTAATAGGGGAATATTTTTATAAACTTTTCTGTGTATAATTGTGTATGATCGAAAAAAACAATTATTTTAAATGTTATGGTTTAAAATACAAATTATTTTTTTATATAACATTTATGATATGATTGTGAGTGTTTCGGAGAGACATGTTGGTTCTATATGCTTTATGAAATGATGTGAAATTATTTATGTTTTAAAAGGCATGGATTATATTATACAGTCTATAAGTACCTATTATGCCTTATAGTCTTAATAGATATATTTAAAAATTTTAGAACATGTCTTGAAAATTTATGATAATTATCACGTATGAATTATACAGGCAAAGACGTGACATTATTATACATTTTAAGTTTTATCAAAATATATTACAATAGAAACTTAAGAGTAAGCAAATTTAAGTTACGTGAATTGGATAGAGTAATTAACATATTGAATTGATTTAAAAATTTATGAATTAATTTACGAATTAAAATTTTATAATTCCCCGTTTACAGATTAAATTACGAATTCAATTCAATTCAATTTGTAGATTTACCAATTAGTATTAAATATAATCAATTTTAATATTATGAATTATTTTGTATAAATATAATGAATATTATTTTTTCATGCTAATTCTATCTTTTTTATTATATTTTCAATTGTCGAGATATATAAAATAATAATAATAAATAATTAAATAATAATTGCATTAAAAAAAGTTGAATAATAAGAATTGATATAATTATTTTAATATAAAAAGGTTAAATATATTGATTTATTTGTATAACAAGTTATCTTTTGATTTTTTTTAAGATTATATCTTTTAAAAATAGATTTATTATTTTAAATTATTTTTTATAGTTTTTTTTAACCGTAAAACTGTTAGTGAAAGTGTTTTTTAGAAACATATAAAAATTGTGATGTTGTTTATTATTTATTTATTATTTTATTTTATCGCAAAATAGATTTTTTTATTTATTGTATTATTCATCTATATCATTTATTTTAAATTTAAAATTATATAATAACATTATTTAATATCTTTTAATATAGATTTAGACTTAAATCTTATTTAATTTAAATTGCTCACATATTTAAATTTAACTTTTAAATTTAAATTTAAATTTTAATTCACAAAATCAATCTAATTCAATCTATTTCAAACTATTTGAATTGGATTGAACTATGATATATTTGGGATCTCAATCAATCTAATTCACAAATATTCACTCTTAATTATCGTATATTGGTTGATATAAATTGATGGAATGAGATGCACACAAATCCCTCTCTTTAAATTAAGTGAAATAATGTATGGTTCATCAAATCTACGGTAACATAACCCCACAACATTAGGACATGTTTGGCTTCTTGTTTTAAACCCCATCATTCTATATTTCGAAATTAAATTCTCGTTCAAGCCTATTTACTCAATTTCTTTAATAGAGTGAAAAAAGTGCTTTTGTGATGATGACTTCTAGGCAAAGAATTTTTTTGTCAAATAATTGCATTGGAACTAAAAGAAAAGTTTGGGATTCAAGAACAAACTCAAAAAGGTGATGTAGATGTCCATATAAAAGTATTAATTAATTAATTAATTAATTAAATTACCCAAATTCAAGAGTTGTCTATTCAACTAATGCAACTTCGGTGGGAAGTTGATGCTTTCTTCAAATAATTAGTTATTAAAAAAATTACAAATTATTATGTATAATTACTAATATAATATTATTATGTAATTAACATATTATATTTTCTTATATTTTTAAGAAATATAACAATTATATAAAACAACTAAAATTAATATAAAATCATCGTATATAAAAATTTTACAGGAGTTTTTATTTTTAATATTATTGTAAATAGAAATTTCAAGACAGATTTAAGTAGACACGAGAATAAAAAAAAAAAAAAAAAATAGTGTTCAAGATATTATAATAAATTTTTTAACAAATGTTTTGTATTTTTTCTGTAAAATGAATTTTACCATGTACATTGTTCATAATTGAAGTAGCATTGATTGATGATAGTTTGTCCCAGTACTAAGAAACAAAATATCTTTGGCCAGAATACACACTATTTGCTTTGCTGCCACTCCATAGGAGCTAAATAGCATTATTGATTCTAAATATATATTTATTTTTAATAAAATTAATTAATCATAAAATGATATTATCTAATATATATTTGATTAAATTATTATTAGAATCCAGTAATACAATAAACATGCTTTTAATATTTTACACTTCTATTATAAAAATACACAGTGTAGAAGAGAAAATTAATTATACAATAGTTAAATATATAATTGTTCATAAAATAAAAATAATAATAAATAAAAAAGTAATTACGAGGCTTATGTAAGAAGATAAATATATTTAATTTATTAAAAAAGAATATCATGAATTGATGTTGTATCTTCTAGTTCTCCATTATTGTATGGAATCTCTCTATTATTATTCTTGTAAGGTAGCCAAAATATCTTTTGGTTACCATTACGCAAAGCCACGTCATTTTTAAAATTTTTTTAAATATATATAAATTGACGTGATAAAATTATATTATTAATAACTTTTATATTTTTATAAAAGAGTAAAAAAAATGATAAAAATTAAAAAGTATGACAATAATATGATTATGGGTTATTAATTATCGGTGAATTTGGGTACGAAAATAATTTAATTTGTTCCTATTCAGGAGTAAGCATCGGTAGTTTTCGACATGGGCTGTAATTTCACAGAATCAGGAACCCAATTTAAAGCTATATTGGGCCTAAGAAAGTCCGTTATTCATCCAAGGAAACAGAGCCTGAAGTTTTTATTTGGATATTGTAATATGGGGCTTATCTGAAAAACCATAACCCATAATGGTTTCCAACAAATGGGGATATAATTAACACACGTTCAAAATACAATCTCAACTGTTCAAAGTACTTTAGTCTAACGGCTTAAAATTTTTCTAAAAGATGAGAATCTCCCATCCTCAACCTTGCAACTTTCTAGGTAGCTTAGCTATCATTAACATAGAAAGTTTAAATGATCCTGCCTAATTTAATTCAAAATCAAAATAATCAAAAATTTCAAGTTTTATTTCAAATATTCTAGGTTTTGTGTTACATTCTCCTTCCTTGTGTCCTTGTTCCTTTTTCATTTGCCTTAACCATAAAGTTTAATGTATTTATAAGACAACTTTCCCATTAAGCAAATAAGTAAGGCTGTTCCTACAGGACGACTGAGTTTCATAAAATTGGGATGAAAAAAAGCTTTGAAAGGTTTATGTTTGGTTGTTTTCGAGTCATTGTTTCGGATTCTGGCCGGCAATCACCATTAAAGTTTCTTTTGCAAGTTGGATATAATGATCAGGATATCAAAATCAAAATGGTTCCTACATTTTGAAGATGAGATAGGGATAAAGAGTCAAGCGATACACTCATTGAAAGGGCGAAACGGGGTAAACAAAATAAAATAAAGAGACGATTTCACTTCTATATATAGGTTATGAAATCGTCAACAGGCGAGGAGTACCATTTAATAAGAAAAAAAAAAAAAAGAAGCAAAATTTACCATTTCAGCACTTTATTTATTTTTGCGGATGAATATAAAGTTATAAGACTGGAATTGATTGAACAAACTGCAAATTGTCATGCTTTAGTTCTCGTCAATGTAAAATGCAACAATTACTTGAAAACCCCAGAACGCGGCAGCTGCTGCGGCCGAAACCACGCGTTTTCCATTTTTACTATAAAGCCAAAAATACAGAAAGTGAAGTTTGAAAATAATGAGGGTTTCTTTTCGGACATCAAAGCCCTTGACATTTCTCAATTCAGGGTGCAATATTGGATCTGTTCATATCTTCCTTTTTACGCACCAAATCAACTTCTGCTAAAGATTAAAGCACTTTTTTTTTTCAAAAAACTGGTTCTTGATAATGATTTTTGGCAAAGATACATTGATACCCAATGATTCTTTATTGATTCGATCTAATCTATTCTTTGCTAATATTGCATGCGTTTTATATATTATAATATATGAATCAAATAATATATGATCAAGTGTCATTTTCAGGATTCATGCACACTACGTCACGGACATTCAATAATAAACTTTTGAATTTCGAATCTTGCGGTCCATTTGTTACCAGAAGGGAAACACTGTCACGTTATCTCTATCCACTCGATTCTTAGCCAGACTTGAGCATGGTCATTTGGCAAGTTCTGAAATGTAAGCTTGCTACTGGTTGTTTATGACAGGAACCTGTTATCTGTAATTAATCCTGTTCACATATTGATGATCTAGTTTGATCTATGATTAGCTTTCTTTTGTTTTAGTTACAGTCCACTTTTTGAATTCTTTTAACATAGGTCTTCAGAGTACACGTTAGTGGTAAAAAAATACAATTCTGTATCATCAACGTTGTAAGTTGGATTTTATCTCTGGTTAAGGTAATTTCAATCGCGAGTTTAAAGAATGATATCCTTTAATTTTCTTTTCCTTAGTTGTATCCAGGACCCCGCAAAAGAACTAGATATATTGTGCTTACTTCATTATTGTCACCTGTCGGATTGGGACAAAGTAATTCCCATGATGCACGATCGATGATCAGTCATGTCAACAAATTATATAAAAGGAATACACAGATGCTAAAACACTTGATGGTGTCAGGGTACCAACTACCAACACATTATGTTATAAAATTTCCCATATACCAGTACCAGCTAGCTAACAAGAAAGAAATAACAAATTACCAAAAAATATACAAGGTGGGGTGTGGGAATTTGGCTATGTATCGTTGTTTAATTTCATCGACAATATCTAGAATTTCATCAACTAGATCCACATTTTGTTATAGCACAACCCTGATTTCTGAATCTATAATAGACCAATTCTGCCTCCACCTGGTTATGTAGTTTGAATGTATACCAAATTCTTATGCTCTTTTATTCATGAAACTTAGCAGAAATGTTGGACTTGATCGACCATATATATAAAGTAAAATACTATGATTTTGATTAAAATTGAACAAGACGAGTTTTAATAGGGTTTGATTTTCATTGTCAGTTAAGCTAATCATTTTAATAAATAATAAATGCATATAAAGGAATCAAACACTGTAAAGTAGACCCCCCTTGTTCTTGGAAATGGAATCTTGATTCAGATGAGAATCAGCTGGAGCGTATGCAGGTGGCATTTCAAATTTTTAGAGTTCGTTTTCATGTATGTACTTAATATTTTAATGAATAGAAATTAGAGGAGGAATGTGAGTACAAGTGGAAAATAAATGAAAACATGACATTGAATTTAATTATTTGAATGTTATACAAAATATCTACACTTATTACATTTGGTATTACGTATACATGAAACTTAGGGATTGGTTGATACATATTTCATTTCATGTTGGGGGCTTCAAGCATGCCATGAGCTTTGTTGCTTCATAAGACCCTATTCAATTTCCATATTAATTTCAAGCATTACGGAATATGGGTTAGGAAATTCCATGTATGCGCTAATTAGCTTTCACGTGCTAGGCACATGTTTAAACCTGCAATCATGCACATGCATCCACATGTGTATATATATATAACATGTGAAAAATGTTAATTTTATGCTATTTTATAAGTTTTAGAAGATATATATTAGTCTTTACATCATAAGGGGCATGTCACACATATTTTGCGTATGTGTGCTATTGCTATCTAAACAAGCTTAGAAATCAAGAAGTGTACATTTCAGGATAATGATGATACATTTCACAAACGCAACGTTGGGAAAAATAAAAGGGGGACAGTATGTGTGTTATGCAATCCAACGTTGGATAGATCGACAAAGTTGACAAAGGTAGGGTGCTGTGGAAGAATAGTGAAAAGGACAAATAAATAAGGAAAAGACAAAACCAACAGGTACATTAAATGAGTTGGAAAACAATATTGAAAAATTAAAGAAAGAAAAGAAAAGAAAAGAAAAGAAGAGTTGTTTGAATTTGTCCTGTTAATAATGCCGTATAGCTACGTGTGCGTTTTCCACGTCAATGGAAGTCTCTATTTTTTCACTTTTCAATCTCCGCAGTTTCTTTTAGAAACCCAACCGTAACAAGCAGTCCTTCTTCACATTTGACTGTTTGATCTGCATTTGCAAACGCTGTGTAATTATCACTCTTGCCCACCAAGTTTGCGGCTTTTGACGCTTCTCTTTCCCAATCCGTCCTGAAAACTACTGTCAAAATTGACACCACACATGCAATTTGAGCACCCAGAAGCCCATAACACAGACCCACAAAGCCTAGTTTCCAAACAAACGATAAAACTATTGCCAGTGGAGCACCCACCAAATAAAATGAATAAAAGTTTATCGTTGCTCCAATACCTGGCCTAGCACTTCCTCTAAGAATCCCACAACTTGTGGTTTGTGGAGAATTTGCTAGCTCACATAATCCAATAATGGGTAAAACAGTTTTTGTCAATTCAAGAACTTCAATATCTTTGGTAAAAACTCTCCCCCATGCTTCTCTCCCAAGAGCTGTCCCTAACAAGCCAACTACCGAAACTACGAGTGCCAATCCTATAGCCACCACCGTTGCTAAACGCGCCTTATGTGGCCGTCCGCCTCCGAGTTCGTTTCCTACTCGGGTTGATACGGATGCGCTGAGAGCCATCGGTAATGTGTACAGTAGAGATGTAGTTTGTATTACTAAAGCTGATGTCGCAAGAGGAACTCGAGGGTTGGGCAAATATCCGGCCAAAATTGTCATGAATTCATACCACCACCACTCTAAACAAACTGCTACACAGCTTGGTATGGCTAGTTGAAGTAGAGTTCTCCATTCTTGTCCTAAATTTGTTGAAGAAAGTGCAGCTGGACGAAGTTGAGATGTTAATGGTGTAGATAGGGATTCTTCACGGGCACTAGTAAAGAACATGTAAAACAGAAGGAAGAGAAGGGTGTTAAAATTGGTGATGAAGTTGGAAATAGCGATTCCAGGAACTCCAAAACCAAGTGTGAAAGTTAAAAAAATGGCGATGGGAAAGTGAAAAGCAACTGAGATGAAAGTGCACCATAGTAATGGCCATGTTGTGCCTTTACTACGCTGATAGATACGTAAAGGATGAAGGAAACTATTCGCAATGAGGTCAGGAATAGTGAAACGACAGTACAGGCTAGCAACTTTTGTTATATCTGGGTCTTGTTGGAGGCAAAGCATGAGAGGTTCAAGTTTAAACCATAGCAAACCAATAGGCATTGAAGCAAGAAGTAACATAAGAATTGTCCTTCGTAAACTGAGAGCTACTAAGGATAGATTTCTTGAACCGAAGCTCTGACCGCAGAGCGGCTCCATGCCCATGGCCAACCCAGAGAGGACTGAATAACCGGTGATGTTGGTGAAACCGATGGCTAAAGCTCCACCCGCGAGCTCAAGACTTCCTAATCTTCCCATGCAGACGACTAAGATCATGTTCTTGAGATAATTCACCAAGCTCATGGCAGCTATCGGGAAACCTATATCAGTTGTTTTCTTTAGCTCTTCCACCGCCTGAGAAAATAACAACAACAATAACATAAAAGTAACGAATTGAGAAAATAAAGAAAAGGAGGGAATACTAATTTAAATGATCTCTACCTCTGGCATTGTGGGATACTTGGGGGATTTCTCTGCTGTAGCCATGTTTTACTTGTTGAGTTCTACCGTTCCAGGGATGAAGAAAATTGGAAAGCCGTAGTGGTGTTCGAGAGCAAAAGCAAGTGAAAAAAATGCAAGAGAAGACTTTTATAACGCAAGTAAGAAATGGGGTTGGAGCTATAGCATTTTTGATTGATGCATATGTCTATATATAGCTTAAAAAATCATAATTACAAATAATGGTAAACAAAATGATGTACAATTTATATTGGAGTGTACAAAATTCAAAGAAATTTATATCCATATTTTAACCGTGTGATTATACTGAAAAGGTGCTAGCTGACAAACCTCTATTGCTCCAATACTATTTGTCATTTTCCTTAAAATATAAGAACATATCCACTTGAAAACATGAATTATATTACCTAAAAATTATCTACCTATCTTCACGTGGGAAAAATGGTGGCTTATCCATTATTATTATTATCCATTTTTATATATATGTAATATTATCTATGTGATTATTAGGATAAGATTTTCTATTTAGTAATAACCTATAATTATAATCTTAGCATTATTATTTTAAATAATATTATTGATGGATTTTTATCAATTTTTTGGTGATTGTGATCCAGAAAATAATAATAATGTCATTATAAGGGAGAATAAATTACTATTTTTTTTTGTTGTAACGATACAAATTCAATGCAAATATTTTATTTATAACTATAAATTATGCTAATATGTGTTAACTAATTTTAGTAATTTCTTGTACAAGTAGAAATCAATTTTATTATCCGAACATTTGACTTTTTTTTTTTTCAATCACGCGGATTTGTTACTTTTTTATTCAATGTGATCACATTCTTCACATATTTTATATTACCTGGAACCTGACTGAAATTGAATTCTCACAATAATTTTCAATATATAATATAACAATATATATACATAGCTTACAAATTACAATGACCTCAAATCATAGACATGAAATAAGATCGACATATCTCATTGTATTATAGTTACTAAGAAATTATTTGAGTTTTAAACATTCTCGTGGGATCTTACTCAAGTCTTTATCATTAATATATAATATCTAATTGCCATTAAATTGTTGGTATCATGTCATCTTTTCAATCTTCGCTATCACTATGGCCTATATATATGAAATGAACAATTAGTTAATCCAAGCTCCATGAATGTCTGCATCAATAAACAGATGTTAATTAGTTTGTACTGGAAGCAAGAGAGTCTTTTTTCTTTCTAATCTTGTTTTTATTTTTTATTGTTTCTCTTCACAAGTTTTCTTCAAGGGATCTTTCGATGGATCCAAAAACAATAGGACCTAAACCTTCCACGTTTTCTATTGTACCACGCACCTTGTCTTTTAAAGCTACTACAGCGAACCTCCCTTTCTATCTCATTTCATTTTTAATTTCAATTAGTGGCCTAAATTTTTTTTCCTTCCAATTCTTTCTATTTTGCTTGGTTCTAACTATAGCTACCACGGTTTTACCCTTATTCTCTTATAAAATCTAATATATGAAAAGGGAAATTTAAAATACATTGATTATATATAATAAATATAATCATTAAATAAAAATATATGCACGAAAATTTTATTAAATTATTTTACGAATATTGACTCGTATTCAATTTTGGTAGATTATTTTGTCAAAAAACCGCTAACTGGGTATTGATGTTTTCTTCATTTGAAACAGCTAGTTGTCAAAATATTTTTTGTAGTACCTTTAAGACTCGCATACACTTCTTCTAGAGAAAGTTGTATTAGCTAGTTAGGTTCAATTTTAGAATTTAGTTAATTAATTATTTAATTAATTCTCTTTGTCAAATCGTTTACCAATACGTATACTTTCTCCGTTTTGAAAACTAACAAAAGCATCAATTTTTAACTTATAGCTCTGTTGAAAACTCATAAAGCATCTCTTTTTTTATTTTTTATTTTTTCTTTCCCTTTCTTTTTCATTGATAATCTATTCCTTCCTCTCATATATATATGTTTACTCTTCTTGATGTAGAACAAGTGAACAACCCATGGATGGTGATGTTCAATGAATTTAGATCAAAATATATACATATTTTTTAAGATCTCAAAAGTAATTTTGATTTTTTTCTTTTAAGAAATAATTCAAAATTTATTTTTTTTTAATCCAGGCATTAGAATTAAGTGCTTTGTTTGTTTTTTATTTTAATTAATTATTTATCTTGGTAATAATAATATCTTATTATGCTAAAATAATTTAATTTTATATAATACTAAAAACACTAATTTGTGATTATTTTTTTTACTATCCCAACCTCATGATCTTTATAAATACAATTAATATAGCACTAAATCTATATTTCTCCATTTATGTTCTTAATTTTCTCTCTCTAGATAGATTATTTGAAAAGTAAGGAAAATCAACACACTAATAAGTATGAAAATTATGTTTTTGTCACACTTAGATGAAACCATGCATGTGCATTTAGTTATACCAAATGACTAAAGGGGAATCAATTAATAATCTTTATCAGCAATTATTACACCCACTTTGCTTCCATAATTATAATCCCTCTTTCTCTTGTTGACAAACAATTGCATTTCAAATCACTTTTATAATTATCTGTTACATCTGTGATGAGATGGGATTTTATACCTTCCAATTCCTAATTTAATCCTCTATCAATATTTTAACAAACATCATCATTATGGTTGTTAGATTTTCATACAACCTAATTTCACTCCACCTCATATACTAAATATAAATTAAAAGAATTTCCTTTTTAAAATTTATTGCAAAAAAAGAATTGATCTCTTAATTTCGTAATTTAGTTAGGTGCTATATACTTAAAAATAATATTATCATTAACATTAAGATTAATTGTTAAAGTAAGAAAGAGAAATGATATCATATATACTTATTCAACAATCACATCAATTTTTCCTTAATCATTTAATGCAAAGTTATGTAAAATTAAATAATACCGTTTTATTTTGATTAGTTCACGGTTGATAAAATTAAATAAACGTATTTTCGGTAGAAAGAAACTAATTTATTAACTAATTTATAATTTCATAAAAAACAGGATACTAAATAGAAATTATCCTTTCATGGTTTTACTGTCGAGGAGTTTGTTGTGTGTTTGGTTCGAAAAGTTTTGTATGGAAGAACACGAACATTAACCAACACTCTTTCTCACTTTCCCCGCAATGTGTGACAAAAGAGTACTCATTTGTCATAAATCATAATTTTTTCCATCCAATCAAATCAATTTGCAAAGTTGAATAATTAAGTTTTTGATGGGTAAGCATTCACCAATAACCAATCATAGAATAGATCTCGTTATCTCGTCGATCAGTCTCATTTCTAATAATACTGTTTACGAAGCAAATAGGCAAATGCCCAAGTGCCTTTCTCTCACATCAACTTACATTCTTATACCATTGTTGACATTTTATCCATGCCTTTCTTTTATGCTCCACTTTTATAAATATTGTTGGCTGCTTGCATTTGCATACCCTCTTTTAAATTTATTACAGGACAAAATATTAAAAGATATGTTTGTAAGGGTTGTTTTTTATTTCGTTTTGACATTACTACACTCTACATTATGTGCTATAGTACCAACATTAATGTATGGAAGTCAACAAAAATAAGTTCGATAAAGAGATTTGGTGGATCTTAGGGTAATAATCCTTGACGGGGGTCCATGGATTGGACATTTCTTACTAGACAGAGCACTAATTTTTCTTTTCATTCCACTTATTCAACATACTTTCTCATATTTTAACCCTAACTATGATTGTAGGATATATTCCTACGATTTGCAAAATCATAGTGGAGATAAGAGAATCTCCATTCCATCAAATAGATATCTTCCACATGATTTGGTCTCTTCACGACCACAATAATGCGAAAATACAAGGGGCATAGTCCCATCGATCTTTGAGAGTCAAATTATAAATATTGTTGCGAGCCATTCAACTTTTGACCACAATTGGTTGGAGAGAGAAAGAGAGAGAAATAGCATAATTTATGTTGTTAATTTCAATAATATGATGCATGGATGCTTGAACAGCAAAAACTTTTGAACAAATTTGACCATTTATTAAAGGTATATTTGAGATTAAAATATTATATTTAATTTTTAATTATTGATTGTCAAATATAAATAAGTTAGTATTTGAATAATCATTATTAATCAAGCGGTAAATTAATCTTTATAAGGTGTGAAGTTCCTTGCATTCGAATTTTATGTAGGTATTATGAATAATTTTCTCCTTTAATAAAATGAGAAGTAAAATCGTTTTAACTTAGTTTTGAATAATGCCATGATAAAAATTATTTAATTTGGACATGCAATAATTAAAAACATACTTTAAGTAACCAAAAATTTTGATTATCCATCTAATATCTATAGATATTTTATTGGGCTAAAGATGGAAGGAACAATCTCATCATTGGGCAAGATAATAATAAATAATCCCACAATTAATTGGTATGAAATTGATTTTTAATGGGGCAAATGTATTTTATTATAATTGAGTTTATTAGAACACTGCTTTCATTGGAGAATGTTTGTTCGAATGTTAGAAGGGTCAATATTATTAATTTTAAAAGTTTATAATCTCTTACAATTCTCTAGATCATGTCGTTTCTGATTTTTGGTTAATCCTTTTCCAATTGAATTATTACCATATATAATTGATCTACAATTGAAGCCAGCAAGATTTGGCCAAATTCATCAAGGACGGGCATACTTGTTACTTATTCCTGTTTGGTTTATCCCTTTTGGATCATTTTTATAACAAGAGAATCAATCATAATTCAACAATGGTTAGAAACATGTAAATTCCCAATGGAAACATCTTCAATAATTTAATCATGGTTACTTGGATTTTGTTGAAATTTAGATTACTCTTTCCAGGTATAAGTTATCAAATGTTCAAGTTATGACCTAAATTTTATTAAAATCCCAACCCTCGTACTAAAAAATAATATTCATTGAATAAGAAAATTCAAAAAAATTATAAACCAATTTGTGTAGGAGTGATTGCATTAGTGATAGAGATGAAGTCAAAACCTTAAAACATAAAATATATAGATATATGATAGGCTAAATTTTTTAAATAATTTATAAACTAAGAATCCAACTGTTACGATTTTAAAATTGACAAAATAAGAGTACGAAAAATATGTATAAATAATATTAAGGATACAAATTTTTTTAATTTGATTTTTTGTCTACAAATTGATGTGACATGATATTATTAATTATCTTTTAATTTATATTATTTATTTTTAGTAAGTATATCAAATTGTGCTTTCATTAATTAATAATAATATGTCACGTATTATATAAAAAATTTGTATCTTTAATATTGCTCAACTTCCATTGCGTTGGTGTAAATTATAAGTTTTTATAAATGTCATTATAGAAATTAATTGATTCATTATATATATATATATATAATCAATTAAATAATTATAATGGCGGGGTAATGGGCCTCCCATCCATCATTGACTATTGATAAACCTTGGATTATGTTTCATATTTTAAAACAAAGCACTGTGTTATGGAATGGTTTTGACTATTCACCTTATAGCTTTCTGTCTTAATTAATACTAAATTAATTGACTAATAACGATGCACAATTACGTTGAAAAGAGAGAAGATTTCTCGTACCAAACATGATGGTGATCTCGTAAAGAGGATCATTAAAGAACGGAATGTGAATGATCCATCATTAAAGTTTATATGACTTTAGCCATCTAATCAAACTTTCTGCATAATTTAAGGCCAATTAATTACTTTTTTTTATAATAATTTGAAATCTTTCGAGTCCTACTCCATTCCTAGATCTTGATTTTTTATATTACTTCAATAAATTTTAAAAATTAAATGAATTAATATCCACAATTCACGTAAAAGTATAAATGTAGCTATTTATAATTAGTTTATATGTACATACTAATATCAAATTTGTGTAATTATAAATAATAATAGATTTACATAATTGAGATTTAAAATTTGTATCTCAAACAATAAGATACTTGATATACACTTATTAATTGAATATGGCAATTATCACATTAATAATAATAATAATAATAATAATAATAATAATAATAATAATAATGACTTTTAAATGTACGATATTTATTAATTAATGCATAATAATTGTTATACAAATTTAAATTTTATTTAGTAAATCTAGAATTAGTTCGTAATTAAGTGTGAAAAGATATCAACACGGACACTCAAATTGATGAATTAAAAAATATTAATAATTTATATAATTCTGCACAATTTTGTCTTTATAATATAAAATAAATATTAGTTGATTTAATTAATAAATTTTTTTGAAATGAGGAGGGGTTTGGTTTAAATCTTACTTTCACTATAATTGAGGAAGAATTTACTCAAGTATAAACAAATTATTTTTTGTAATATTTGATTGTAAAGTTCGGAGATGTGTGTAGAATGAGATAAGTTTTGCGTGTGTGAAATTTAAAATTTAAATAAATAAATAAAAATTGGAATAATATGATGATTAAAAGAGAGAGAGAGAGAGGGAGAGAGAAGAGTTTAGCTGAAATTTGTTAATATTATCCATACAAAAAAAAAATATTAATTGAGTATATAATTTGACAAAAAACGGTTCACAACCTCCCAAATACTTCTCTAGTGGGTCCTTTTCTCAATCGGATTAAGAGCTATTCTAAATACACCATTTTGTTTCTTGAATACACCTCTCTTGTTAATGTTGATTGTATATAGAATGTGACCGATTGCATTTAGTTTAATTCTCAGCGGAATGCTGTGTTTGTAAAAATGACAGCCCAAAGTAGTGGGATTGAATTTCGATCCAATTGATCATTCTCCGTCTCATCTCCTTGATTAGATTGGACTGATTGAATTTCAATTATTCGCCAACTGAGCTTCAGCCCAACGAATTGAAAGTCAACAGAAATCAGCAATTAAAACACAAAAAAAATTAAATGCCCGTTAAAATCAACAGAAATCGGCAATTAATACACGAAAAAAATTAAATGCTTGCACCTATTTTACATTTATTAAGTAGTATATCACACATGCTGTCAACCCCGTAACGGGATCTCTGACATAATAATTATTACGTAATTTTATATTATGATTCTAAGAATTAAAATTATAACACAAAAGTTGATAATATTGAATATTATTATTTACTAAATCATAAAATTTTTAAGTTAAATTTTAACTAAAAATTTTAAATAATAAAAAAAATATTTAATTTATTTTTTTTAAATAAATATTACATAACTGATTTGAAATCAAACGACATTCGAAAGTCATAAATTACAATAATCATATTTGTTACAAGATATCTAATAAATTTTATAAGGATCATAAGGTGAGTATAGAAAAATATATCTGCAAATCTTAAGCTACTATAAAATACTTTTCATCTTTAACTATTTTTTCATTTTATTTCAAATATTTAAAATTGAAATATAAGAGGGTGAGTATATTAAAGTATATTCCGTGAGTGAATATAAAAAATATATATACATATGTAGACATAAAAATAGTTTTATAAAATTAATTTTAAGCAAAATATTAATGATTGTAATAGAAATAATGTGATCTCTATAAAATTTATGGCTTATCATCTAAAATTATTGAGTTAACCACCTTTCCGGCGATCATTCTGATTAGGAGCATTACGAGCTGTCAGTCAATTTTTCATGCAACTAAAACAATAAAATATTCAATAAAATTTAGTTCATGTGATAAAATAAATGAATGTATGTTTGGTTATAAAAATTTTGCCTATCATTGATGTTGGCCTAGAGGAGCTTGTGAATTCTTACATAACTATCTTCTACAGTTCTGTCTAATAGAACACTTCACTACAAATGATGTCATCGCCTCCCTTATATCGATTCCGTCGACATGAACTCATCCAGGCGATCTCTTTGTAGGTTAGTCCCCAAGCTACTATTCTATAACTATAATATTAGCCTCCTTCGCCTCTATATCACATATCATAATAAATTTATAAAATATTGGTCTTTGACCATAGTCAAACTTATATATATATAGAAACAATGATATCTTATATCATATATATGCATATCATAATGTTTTTCAAAACGATCACTTGTAAAATATATCAGTTAATCGAAAGCCTCATAAATAAATTCATACTCAATCAACAAATCATTTATTTTTTATTAAATATTGAATATGCAACAAATCATTTAATGATTAATAAGAAAATAATGATTATAACGCATTTAATCATAAATTATAAAATATAAAAATCATCAAGATATCATGAAAATAATAATAGTATTGCAAAACATAAATTCAAATCAATAATCACAACAAGCCACAAATAAGAAAATCTCCTCTTAATTTTCACCATAATAATAAATCTATCTCTTCTAAATATCTTATCAAATATTTTAAAAATATTTAAAATAATAAAAATTCACTCACAGTAAGAAAGGGTATACACTCCCTTAATTCCCCACATCTATAAGTATTGTTATTTTTCTAATCATTTTGAGTCATGCTATGCAATGTCAAAATTTATATAATATATTTTCAATTATAACATCAGTAACACAATCATTAACAACTCTATCCATCCTCCTCATATGTATAATACTAAAATATTTTTATTTAAAATAAATGTATTATCTAACTTCTCAGTTTTATCAAATTGAAGCTTTCAAACTACAACTATTCAGCTATTTATCTGATTTTTATCAAATAAAATCCCATAACAATTCTTCTATATCACAATATTCATTAATTCTACTCTAATTAATAACTAACCCCAAAGCTATAAACAAATTCACTCTTAAATAAATAATAGCTAATAACAATAACTTATCACCTAATTGTATCCATACCTATATTCATCTCATTTTAACCTATAATCATAGTATTTTAACTTAATTTTATCATTTCATGCTTAAATCATCATAATTCTTAAATAAACAATAAAAATCACATTTATTTCCTAACTTTGATGCACAAAATTATAAAAAAACAAGTGAACCTAAGTGTTTACCTACCCATAGAAGCTTGAAGAAGATTTTTGTAGAAAAATCTTGATAATTTCTTAAAATGATCCATTGTTTACCATTTCTTCTTCTCTTAATTTCTCTTAAATGATTGAGTGTGTGCCAAATCTAAGCTTCGATTTGTGTTTAGTAGGAAGAGGAGATGAGTTTTTATAATTCAATTGCTTGATTTGGTAGAAAAATTAGAAAGATAGGTTATAGCCGTATGGTGGAGAAAGCTGAGAGAGGGAGTGTTTTGTGTAAGGTTTCTTTCCAAATGGGAGTAAGTATTAGTGAGAATTATTTGATTTAGCCCCCTTTAATTATATATACCAGTAAATAAATTGAGAAAATACTAAGTTAAGCTTGAATATATAGAAAGAATGGTGGAGATTGCACTTAAATTGAATAAAATGGACTTTTTACAAGCTAAAAATTTGGTTTTTATGGTCATAACATGTCATTCGCATAAAAGTATCGATACATAATGCAATATATCGATATCTTTAGTTTCTACTTCAATTTAACGCACTCTTTATCAATATGTATCGATACTTTTATTCAGATATTGATACATTTAATTTGGGCATCAAATTCTCCTCAAAGTTTGCTAAATATATCGATACTTTTATACAAATATCTATACTTTTGATAATTTCTTAGTTTTTTAGCATATGTATCGATATTTTTAGCTAAAAGCATCGATACCTTCCTAAAATTTCCTAATTTTTAACCCAAGTATCGATACTTTACATAAAAGTATGATACTTGGGTTAAAAATTAAAAAATTTTAGGAAAGTACTTTAGATAAAAGTATTGATACTTTCAAGTCTTAAATATCAACACTCTTTGTTACAAGTTTTTATACGATATACATTTTCGTCTAAAATTCTGACCCTTATAATGTATAATTTAGGCCCATTTATAAACATAAAAGTTGTAGATAATTCTCTTAATTTTTTAAAAATTTAAGAATCACTAAATTTGATATTTTCGTAAAAAGTTATATCCTAAAAACTGAAAAATGCTTACAATCATATTATCACCAAAGGGTCTTTGGTGTTCGTTAATTTAAACGACTAAATTAGAAAAATTAACCAACATAAAAGTTGTAGATAATTGACTTATATTTTTAACAAATTAAAAATTACCTAAATTAGAATTGTATAACTCAAAATATAACCAAAATACTATAATTGCTCACAAAGAACAAAGTTTAGATGATTTACACCTTTAAATTTCGTTACCTGTACATATGTACTGATATATTTAAAGCAATGTATTGCAACTTTTGATTAACAATCGATACGTAAAAAATTTTATTCAGATCCCTTAGAAAAATTTCATGTGAACCTTTAAAAATATCATTCAAGTTCACAGTCTATTTTAAATACTAATTTCTCTATCATTTTAATTCTAATTTGACTTATTTTTATTTTTATGCAATCATATTTTCATTCTCTTTCAATACAAATAAATAGATCATAAATTTGATCTCTTAATAAAAAAAAAATTAATTTAAAAACCCAGATATGCTAATAATATCTTACGTAAACTTTTCTAAACTTATCAAATTTTATCCAAAATTCTTCAAAACACCTAACATATATCAATATAATCTCAATTAACCATAAATATAATCCAAATATAAATTTTTAAAAATAATAAAAATACTCTTGACTTAAATACCCTTGGACTTAAATACGAAGTATTACATTCTACTCCTTTAAAAGAATTTTATCTTCAAAATTTGTCAAAGCATACTACTTAGAAAATGTGAATACCATACTCATAACTTTCATCCCTTTTTCTTAATAGTTTAATGATAATAATTTGCTCGAATTACAGTTTCTTTCTCTGACAATAAAATATAGATATTTTAGAATACCTAATTTATTATTTATTATTAATAAAAAAAATTTGTATCTCAAAAACTTAATTTTTATTTAGGCATGAGATAAATCAAAATTCTTAAGCATCTACTCATAGAAATCCTTTATACTTTTTGCCCCTATCTAAATTCAACTACTAAATGCTTTTTTTTTAATCTTTCACAAACTTCATACACTACTAGCAATCTAACCTTAATCTTAACAATCTTTTCATCTATCTTATTCAGAATTTTATAAAGCTTAATATTAATTTACACTGGCTAGCAATTGCTTTCAAGAATCAATATTTATAAGACCTTTATTTTTACTATGCACAAAAAATAATTCATTCTTAGGTATCCAATCATCTTTATTAAAATTTAAAATCTCACTAGAATAATAGAACTAAAGAACTTTTACTCTCTTTGTCTTATTAGCATTATATCATTCTTAACAAAATCATTCCTTTAAAAATAATTCAACTCTTAATCTTATAAATTTTAGAATCTCTAGTGTAAAAACTTAAACTCGACTTATTTATGGTCCACTAGATTTCAAAATCAAAGAAAATAAATTAAAATCATTAACTCAATTCAAGGCCTCATAAAACTCAAAATAATTTGAAATACTTGAAAACAAATTTAAAATAAAATCTAAAATCAAATAAAAGTCATTGTAAAACAAAACTCAAAATCAAAATCATAGGCTCTGATACTAATACAATTGTCACATCTTGTACCGGGATCCCTCACGTGATAACTACTATGTATCCTTGTATTATAATTTTAAGGGCTAGAATTGCAATACGAGAGTTTGCAAGGTTTTATGTATCATTATTTACAAACTCATAAAATTCTTAAGTTAAATTTCAACTAAAAATTTCAAATAATAAAAAAGATATTCAATTTATTCTTTTCAAATAAATATTACATAATTAGTTTAAAATCAAATAATATTCAAAAGTCATAGGTTACAATAATCATATTTATACAAGACATTCAGTGAACTTTAAAAGGATCGTGAGTCGAGTATAGAAAAGTATACCTGCGAACCCTAAGCCACCATAAAGTACTTTTCATCTCTAATTATCTTTTCACTCTACTCTAAATAATTGAAACTAAAATATAAGGGGGTGAGCATACTAGAATATATCTTATAAGTAGATATAAATATACATATATACACATGAGCATATAAAAATAGTTTTATAAAATTAATTTTAAGTAAAACATTAATAAATATAATAGAAATAATGTGATCTCTATAAAAATCATGATCTGTTATCCAAAATTATTGAACTAGCCATTTTCTCGATGATTACTCTGATTAAGAGCATCCCGAGCCGTCAGTGAATTTTTTATGTAACTAAAACAATAATGTTGTTGATAAAATTTAGTTTATATGATAAATAAATGATTGTATGCTTAGTTATAAAAATTTTACCCACCATTAATGTTGGCCTAGAGGAGCCTATGAATCCTTACGTAACTATCCTCTATAGTTCCATCTAACGGGCCACTCTACTACAAATAAGATCATCACTGTTGGAGATATACCATAAAATCAATTGTATCATATAGTTTTGAGATTACTCCTCATAGTATATATATGTATTTTATATTTAGTTATAAAGCTATTTATAATTAATTATAAATAGCATTTAAATTATTTTACATATGTTCAGTTATTAATTTTATTACTTTTATGATTAATGTAAAATAAGATTCTGTAATCTATTATATGCCAAGACGCTATCTGCAATAAGTTGTAAATATAAGTATAAAGTCTATAGTTTAAATATATTTAAATAAATTCTCAGTTAAAGTGATGTCATTAGAAATTATAATATTACACGATTGACATATTTTGTTACTATCACTGATTAGTATTCGATACTAATAGTTGAGTGACAAGTCTCATATTACAAGAGTATAAACATGTGTAATATATTTATGAATGTATTACTAAATATGATCAAATGCAATAAATCACATGGATAATTATTCACAGTCGATAATGTATTACACAGTCGTATTAGTATATCACTGGTTCTTTGACTTGAGATATCACGGTTACTCTTTACACTAAGACATATCATTTACTTGTGTATATCACATCAGACTAGCTATACTTGATCAAAGAAACTTGATAGCAATGTGTTCTTATTGTATGAGGATAGGTGATCAAGATAAAATTTGTTGGCCTAAATATTTGAGCTTGAGATCCTAAGTAGGATTGTCATACACAAGAATTAAATCTTTGGCCAAAGAACGTATATTCGAAAATAAGTTTTTGAATAAGTGAATCCTATATATGATACGAGTTCCTGATCTTATAATTGAGTTAGGAGTTTGACGAGGTCATAATCTGCACTTAATCAAGAGTCGACTGCAAAGTGACTTTACTATATGACGTACGACTATATATGTTCATATAAAATTATCATTTTTCGTATTTGGAGGTCATGACATCTTGTTAGAGATTACTGATTCACACATTAATTGTTATACCCAAGTATAGGTAGTCTTGTTATAGTATAGTTCAGTGAGTCCAAGTGTCGTATCCACAGGAAGTGTTTTTTCAAGGGTCTAATTAGTTTATGTCAAGGTAAAGCTCCCTAGCAAAGGTCCAAAGCAAAGGTCCAATAGTAAAGGTAAAATATATAATAAGCAAATTTTAAGAGAAAAATTACCAAATGTAAATTAGATTTAAATTAAAATACCAAGGCTTCAGAAATTAATATTTCAAGACGATGGTTAGTAAACTAAATCCTATTTTATGACTCAATTGAGATAAACTAAAGAGTTTTCTCAATCGAAAGATAAAAATCATTTAATGCACAAAATATGTATTTTCTA
>JAWDEX010124286.1:0-25357 GCA_035221805.1 Trichilia hirta
AAAATTAAACTTAAAATATTTCTATTTCTATTGATAATAATTTACTAATTTATTTTTTTATATTTTTAATTTATAAAATTTATAATTTATATCTATCTTTAATAAATTTTTAAAAAATGCTTATAAATATAAAATCATAAATTAAATTTTTTAATGTACAAAGTATTATAGTAGCTTAATAATTTAAATAAATAAAAATATTTTAAATTATTTTTATTTAACTTTATAAAATTCAAAATTAATTTTTTATAAATTTAATTATAAAATAAAAGTAAATTCATAAATTGTTATGAATATAAAATAAAATATTTGAAATTTAATTTGTAAAAGTTAAATTATAAATTAATTTACTATAAAGTATTATAAAATAGAAAAAGAATTTATAATTTATAATTTTATATCTATACTTATATTTAATTAAAAATTTTATTTTTATTTTATAATTTAAATTTATAAATATTTTATTTTAAATTTAAAAATAAAATAAAATTATTTTTAATATATTTTTTAAATTATTGAAAACTATAATACTTTATCCTATAAAAAGTTTAAATTTATAATTTCAAATTCATAATTTTATAATTTTAATTTTATAAAATAAAAGTAAATTTATAATTTTTTTATGAATATTAAATAAAAATATTTCAAATTTGATTTATATTTTTAATATAAAATATTATAAATTAAAGTATTAAAATTTTAAATTAAATTTAAAATATTTTTTAATAAAAAATAGTTATTTTAATTAAAGAGTTTATAAGATAAAAGTGAGAGATGCATATGATAAAAATCAACAATTTGTACGATAAAAATGCTTATTTTGTCTTTAGCGAAAGGGTATTTATTATTTAAAAAACAGTAAAAAAATTTTTGTTTTAAACTTTCTGACAGAAGGTATATATAATTTCAGTAAATTAAAGTTGGTTAATTTCCTTTTTCCTTAATTCTAAAGGTAACCGTATTCAAATGACATTTTAGATTTAATTAAAGATATAAGGCTTAAAATAAATTTATCCTCACACACTTTTATATTAATTTTAAGAATACAATTTATACTAATTATGAGAGCGTAATTTATACTAATTTTGATAGTAAAATTTAAATTAATTTTGAAAGTGTAATTGAAATTAATTTTGAAAGTGATAATTGGTATTGAGTTCAAAAATATAATTTATACTGATATTGAGAGCAATAATTTAAATTAATTTTAAGAGTAAAAATTTAACTAAATTTAAAAGTGATCGTTTATTTTCAATAATCCACTTCTTACTAACGTTTTTTTCGTAAAAAAATTATCTATTTACAGTTAATTTTCTTTATATTTAAACTCTCGTATACATGCCATCGTCAATTGGATTATGCCATCGAAAATAAGTTTAAAAGTCTGAAAATTGAGTTCAGAGAGCGAGAGAAAGAGAGAGTGTAAAAGTAAAGAGCAAATTAAATTTTTAAGATTATTTTATATACACAAAAGTTGTGGGAATAAATTTATATAAATATTATATTTTGATTTAGTTTAAAAAATTGTTTTAGGTACAATTATTTATGAAATTGAAGGCAAAAAGTTGATAAATCCTAATTTAAATTAAGTTTTACAATAACCAGTTAAGTTGGTAACTTGTTCAATAATTTATTTATTTATTTTTATATCTATAATAAATTTAAAAAATTTTAAAACTTGTAACATATTTGTCCTAAAAGGAAAAAGGTTTGGGGGCAATATAGTTCCAACAAGCTACCAATTTTTCTCTAGATTAAAGTAATATGTGATTCATGTACTCTAATAAAATTTTAAAACCTTTATCGCCTCATATTCTATATTCATTAAATTATTGCTTGTTTTGATATTTATGTGTTATGGGTTTAGAATTGTAAGCGTAGAATAAAATCTCCTTATACAAAATCCATAACAAAAAGAGTTAAAGAGGCCTCAATTTGAAGTTACTGTTTGTTGTGCTTACCATGATTCCAAATGAAGTTGATGAATTTTATAAAGGAAAACAAATATTGTCCTTACTCTAGATTTTAGACGTGTTCTTGTTCTTCTCCTGGATTTTGTTACATGACATAATTCAGCAAAATGAATTTGAGAAAATCTTTATTATCATTTTCATTATCTTTCAAAAAATATTTAATTTAATTCTTATTATGAAATGGGAAAAAAAAATTACACAAGTCAATCATTTTCATATTAAAAATAATAATAATTGTACAATGAGACAAAATAAAAACCAAAAAATAAAACAAAATTAAAAACAATCCCCTCAGTCAAACTTTGGATATTTCAAGCTCATGCTAACACATTTTCATGGCTTCCGAACAAACTATGCAATATATGGCTTAAATCATAATTCACAAACTTTTTCAAACCAAATATCACTAAACAAACTGCTGTTGCAACTAAAGTAACTGAAAATCCCAACACAGTCTTAGATTTTCCAGTTATTTTCATCTTCATCGATGTAAGAAAGTACAGTAAAGCAACTGACCCAGCAACAAGAATCACTGTCTTATCCTTCTCGTAGATCGACTGAAACAAAAACACAAGAATCCCAAAACCAAAATGCATCAATCTGTTCATCGGAGATTTCATTTTCACATCTGGTTTTGTAAGTTTTGGGGTTTCCATTGCTGTAATAGGCTGTTTCTTTCCACGACGACGACGGCATTTCTCGATGGCTGCGAGGAATCTCGATTTGAGAGATCGACGATGTCGTGGAATGGGCGAAGAAACCACAGAATCTGATTTCAGTCGGAGGAGAAACTGCCGGAGCTTAAGGAAGATGGAAAATCGGTGGAATTTCCAAGTGGGTGAAATTTTTGTTGCTTTCAGTTTCAAATTGAAGTTCTTGGATTTTGCAGAGACGATAAGGTTCCATGATTCCTGGTTTGCTACTTGCATTCTGTGTTAAAAATGGAGTTTGTTAATGGAAAAAAAAAAAATATATATATATATATATATATATATATATAGGTTACAAACATAAATTAAATAACAGAAATTCTACTTGAAATAGAAATCTTAGGAAAAAAGAATTGAAAAATTCTAACTATCTAGTAAGGGATTTGAAAAGCGAAGGTTTTCACTAGCCGCTGTGATGGTCTTCCATTGTTAATCCAAAAAATGAGACGCTGATTAGGGTTCATTATCGTTGGTAGGAAAATTTCTAAATCTGGCCCATCTCGGGCCCATAATGTTATCCAATCGGACTTTATGCATCTCAACTATCTACATAATTCATGTCGCGTCATTTAAAATATAATTTTTATGATGAGTTTGTGAGGTTCAGCATTATTATTTTTTTTTTAAAAAATGCAATTTAAGTTAAAAAATAATATATATATATATATTCTTTTGTTAAGCACAATGGGAAGCCTGTCACTTGAGCTGAGTGATGGTAATAAATGAGGGACGGTGAGAAATCTAATCAATGAAAATGATTCTTTTCTTCCTCTATAAGATTGCATTTGCATCTAATCATCATGATTAGTATGGGTATTATTAAGTGTCCATTTAATTTGATTTGTTATTTGGTTCTTTTTACTGTCAAAATTTTATTTATTTTTTAATTGTTTCATTGTTATTAAGAGAATTTTAAATAATTAAAAAACTATTTTTACTTTATTAAAAAAAAAACTTAAATTTTAAATTTTAAAAATATATTTTTTTAAAAGGATTGATTATGCGAAATATTTTTACTTTATTTTAAAACATTTTACTTCATTTTTTAACATAAATTAAAAAAAAACTTATTTATTAAAATAATTACATAATTTTTATTATAAAATATTGGTGACAGCCAAACAATCCAAAATTTTTTAATCTAAATCTCTACTCCTAAAAACTCTCCTTACAAAAAATTTACTCTAAAAAACTCTATATAAAAAACTATATAAAACAACTAAAGTAGTAAGATTCAATTTAAATAAAAAAAAAGAAAAAAGAAAAAACTTAAAGACATAACAAGTCCAATAGAATCATCTAATAAAATATATATCATTTTTTATTATTTTATAATACATAAATTTTAAAATAAATATCTATTTAACTAAATTTATTAAACGAGGATACGAATAATATGGTACACTCGCCTTAACTATAATTTTCTCTTATCCGTATTGAGGAAGAAATTAAGAAATAAATTGATGGGAGGTAGATTTTGTGGTTGTCCATTAATTAAAATTTAATATGCAGTTGAAGAATTTGAATATCATTAAATTTTATGTAGCAGACAATTTGTCCAGTCTTTGTCCAAGTAGACAATTTAGATGTGACATGTACCCGACTGATGGCGGAGAAAAATGGCTCATGAGAATGATGTATTACTATAAATTAATCATTTTTGTAAATAAAGATAAATAACAAAAAAGTTTAAAATATTTAGAACAATATTTGTAAATAGAAATAGTGGGTAAAAAATAACATAATAAAATTACATGATTATTACAAATTTTATTTTTTTATAAAAATAAAAAATATATAAGACATGTAATAATAGTTTAATATTACTATATTAATTTATATAAACAAACTTTCAATAAGAATTTATATCCTTAATTAGAGTCATATTATTTACAATTATTTTATAATATTAAGTGAAATTAATTTTAATAAGAAAAACATAGGTATTGCTAAAGTTTGGCTAATTGTATACTTTAATCCACCTATTTTTAAAAATATTTGTGGAGATCCTAATTCGTTAGCTTAGTGTGTGAATTTGGACAAAGATTAATAAAGGTTATTTAATATATTTAACTCTTAAAATAATTATAATTAAGAAAATATCACTATAATTATAATAAAAAAATTTTTAAAAATCCAAAATAAAATTCTTTTTAATAAATTGAAATTTGGCTTAATAGTTTTAAAAACAATATGATTAAAGTGCATATTTAATCAAATCTTAAGTTTGTGTACGTTCTTTAACTTTTATTTTATATTTTTGCTATTTTCATTTTAAATAATATAACATTTATTTATATATAATTAAAAAATATATAATAAATAATTTAAAAATATATATAAAAGTTATTAATATTCAATGAATAAATGTCATTTTAATTACCAGCTCACTTGAAATAAAAAATTTGAGAAATGCAGAATTATTGGTTCATAAATTGTGTAAAAGACTACTTTTCATATGAACCGCTACAAATAAATTGTGGGCCCATGTGATAAAATATCAATCAATAATAACAATCAACCATCCTCGGCACATGGTGGGTCATTTCACCGCTAGACTTTAATTTTCTGGCATTTTGTTAGTAAACTTATTTTATTAGAGAGAAAAAATTATTGAATTTAAAAATAAATATTTAGATTTAACCGTTTCACACTATATTTATATAAATTATCCATTAGCTCTTATTCTGCAAATGATGTTAACATGACAAAAATTAGATCACAAATTCAAATTAATTGAGCCTAATTAACAAACAGTAGGTTTATAATTCATTTTGCACATGCAAATATAGTATAATATCACATGTAAAAATTGGGTAGTATTCGATATCTCAAGGGTGGTATTGTAAATTTCAAATTTTTAAAAATGTAATGTATAATTTTAAATAATATTTAATATTATGCATCTCGAATTAAATTTCAAACTTGTATGTTAAGTAATAATATAATTTTTATTAATTCAATATTAAAATAGGACAATTAATTATTTTTAAAAATATTAATTCTATCGTCGAATTCACAGAAAACGCCTCGCTACTTAAAATATAAAAGTTACAATACTTGTTGACAATTCTAGGTGTCACCGTTGAAAAAAAATTTTAATTTTTAAAAAGGATACAACTTTTTAGTTAATCCCCGCGGATAAAACGACGTCTAGCCTCCAAACGACACTAATAACAACTAATGAAGTAAAGGCTTGTGTTTAACCTCTACTTGCCTCGTTAACAACTACAACAACTCGGTCACCTTCTTCACCGGACTCATTAACCGGCGGTGGAGCTCCGGTGGTTTCATCCGCGGCACCTACACCGGAAGTTGCAGCTGTCGTACGTTCGAGCAACGAATGACGACAATTCGGACAGGAAGAGTGGGACAGGAGCCATGTGTCTATACACCTAACATGGAATCCGTGCATACATTTTGGAAGCACCCGAACTTTCTCTCCATCAACAAACTCTCCCAAGCAAATCGGACATTCAGTCGCCGGAATATTCAATCCTTCGCCGTAAACCGCCACCGGAATTTGTCGGAGATCCCGTTTCTTCAAACCCGTCGAGGCTAACCGTGTGGCTGCTTGCTCCGGCGTCTCCGTTGCAAACCTGTGTCTAAAACGCAAAGCGCAGCGAACTATTGAGTTCAACCCGAGAGCGCAAATCAGTGCGCATAATAAAGCCGCCAGTATTATCACCATGTTGGTATCGAAATTCACCTCCTTATCGTACGGTTCATGGGTTCTGTTTACTGTCCCCGAAGGCGGCACACTCGATTCTGAGTCAAGAAAGCGTCGATGATGCATGCTGAGAAAAATAATGGACTTCTTTGCAAGATTTTTGAAGTTTATATAAAACCACTGACGGCTACAACATAAAATATGAAACTTTTGATACGGGATATGATGATCGAAGAGAAGGAATTTGCTAGGGTTTATCTCAAAGATTGAGCATGATTTCGCATTTAAGTTACAGTAATGTTGTTAATATTCCAACTAGAAAGGGACATACAGCGAGCATCTTTTGTCGTCCCTGTCTAAGATAAGAGCAAAAGAAAAAGCAAGTTTTCTGAATTTTTGCTGATGGAATCCGGGACCGTTTGCTGCAGGATTCCGACTCTTAATAATAGTTAAAAAATGGTCCTGAATACACGAACTTCATCCAGAACCGAAACCCAACAATATTAGGGTAGAAACGAAAGAGATTTTCATTGACTATTTAGAAATATCTGAAGACACGATGAGAGAGAGAGAGCAAGCAAGACATAAGAGAAGAGATATGTCTTCTTGTAATGGTAAGAATATCTGAAGGGGGATGTCTGATTTATTAACCAGATATTGGGAAAAAGATTTGCGTGGTGTACATAAGGGTTGGTGAAGGCTTAATACGTTAATTTATAATTGATTGTACCCCAAGTGGGAACAAGAGAGACTTAAAACCTAGATTAGTTTGGGATTTGGGGAAGATTTTAAGGGCGAGTTTATTGTGTAAAAGTATGAACAGTTCTAAAGTCCAAAATGACTATTTTTTTTTCTTTTAGTTCTTCCTTTATAATTTTTATTTTCTATTGTATTTTTGTAAATTAAAATTATAATTTGAACGTTAAAAATTATTAAATAAAAGTTGAGAATTATAAAAATATTAAGAAGTATAAACAAGACTTTGAGAACGTACTATATTGCAACTACACTGTACCATAACCCCAATTGTGACGATGCGTATATACAATGGGAAAAAGGGGGTTATAAGATATAAAAAATTTTGCCTAACTAATCATGTTATCAAGCAACTAGTTAACACCAAATCCTATCATAATCCTTTGATTGTAACAGTTGCACTAAAAACAAAGAAGATCTAGTGGTATAGTAGTGGCAAGTTTGTTGCCAATTTTTAATTTGGTAATTACTTGCTTTTGACATCATACGTAGGAAGATAAGTACTATGATTAATAGGGAAAAAGAATATCATAATCACCCCCAAAATATCTCTCTAACTTTTTCCCCCCGCACATTGATGGTGAAATTTAAATTTGCATTTTGTAGATGGTATGCAAAGGGAGGAGATTATTGTAATTGTAATGACAAAGGAAAATCAATAAAATTAATAAAAAAAAATCCCTTTCATCCAAGAGGTTATGTATTAAAAATATACATATATGATAGTTAAAAAGCTGTTTAGTATTGTTTTTAAATAATTATTTTTATAGTTTCTAAAATTGAAAATATTATATGATTTTGGATTTTCACTTTTTTTTTTTTAAATTATTAATGCAATATCAAATAGGAACAATAGGAAGAAGAGAAAATCTAAAAAATAATTAAAAAAGGAGCAAATATCATCACTTTATTTAATAATCTCAAAGTTTGTCATTAAAACTAACACTAAAACCCTATTTATAGCACTCAAATAAAAGAAAAATCAATTTACTTTTAATAAAAAAGCATAGATATTATTCAAAAAAAAATAAGAAAAATTAAACTAATTAAAATAAATAACTCAAACATAAATTAAAAAAAATTAATTTAAATTATTCAAATTATAAAATGGCAATAATAAAAATTATACTAAAATTATTTTCACCTACTTTACAATCTATATCAATCAAATTATTAAAAATATTATTTTATTCCTGAAAATAAGTTTAAAAAATATAGTGTGAAAAGCTGTCACACCTCGTTATTGGAGTCCACACATGACAATCAGTACAACCCCTCGAAATATATTCTAAACTCAAATCATGCCTCTTAGACCTGTAAAACATTGAGGTACGTGGTTCTTATATAATCATACAAATACATTTGAAAAACATTGTTTAAAACTATATCATCAATTTAATAACATAAAATCTCTCTCCGAGATATTTTCAAATCATTTCTCAACACAAAAGCATACTTATAAATAAATAAATAAATTACAAATGTACAAAATTTTACTTTTCAATCCAAAAAATAATACAACTATATTCACTTTCAAATCATCCCTAATGGATCAAATGACTAAATGGTGAGTTAAAAGCAAAGGGTATATTGTGGCTCTAAACTTCTAAGTGATCACCACTATTAGCTAATCCTTCACTTGACACATTATCATTGACAACTGAAACGTGAAAGAGGTGAGTATACAGAAGTATACTTTGTAAATGAATATAAAATATATATAAATATATAAAAGCTTTAATAAATAAATATATTCAAAAAAACATTTAGAATTGTTATAGAAATTAGTTTATTTTAATAAAAATCTTGGCCTGTACTTAAAAATCACTCTTTTCTTGGAGTTTCCTTTAACCAAAAGTAAATCTAAGTTGTTAATGACCTATACTTTTCTATATAAAACTAATGTAAGATAAAAAGAAATAATTTGCAAATGTTTTCATATAAAAATGTGCTTATTTTGTAAAAACAGTCTGTGATTGATATTGGTCTTAAGTAGTACATGAATCTATACATGTTTATCCTTAACATTCTTACTTAGTGCGCCACTTCATAAATAGAATCATCATCCCCCTTATATCGGTCTCATTAGTGCACTCATTTATCTAGAATGATCACTGTCTCAGTCTGTTTTTAAGCTACTTATTATCTTATAGTTTAAATGGTTCTCTAGCCATTATCAATGTCATAAAATAAATCCAATAATATGAACAATTTTAAATCAATCATCAAGCTCAAATTAACATTTATCATTACTAATATCAAAGAGAGATAAAAATCCATCATGTATTAATATCAAATTCGACCTCATGATCGTATACATAAATCATCAAAATATAACAATAGACTGTTTATAGTTAATTTAAAACAATAATAATAAATATTTTCTAATCTATAAAATAGTAAATTTTATTAATATTTTTAAGAAATAAAAGCATATAAAATAGATCTACTCACTGGGGGTTATACACTCTTTCTATTTCTCATGTTTTAGAGCCTTGCTGCTCGAATATTTTAAGCTTAAATTACATGTATATTAATAATTTCATCAATTTCAAATCTTGAATAAAAACTAATATAATTAATGTACTATGAATATGATCAAAATGCAAGTACTTCCTAACTAATATAATTCATTGGAATTATATGCATTTTCAGTCCTTGATCCAATTTTTACCAAATAAAATCACATAGTCATTCCTATATTATTATAATTTTTATTTTAACATAAATTTAACTATTCAAAATTTTTTTAAACAATACAAATTTGGACGAATAGTACCTGTGAATAATTTAATATAAATTGTTTGATCGTCATGGCGAGGCTAATAAAAGGTAGAATGCTTTCATATATTGGTTAATCGATATGAGAGTCTTAATCAATTGATTGATGCATCTTAGCTGACCATCATGCTGCTGTTCTAACAAAGCAAAATGTGAGATAGAATGCTTATTAATATTGGTCGATTGACAGAAGCATCTTAGTTGACTGACTCTTGGGCAAAGTTGGATAGAATCTTTGCGAAATGTTTATTGACTAATAGAAGGGTCTTGGTCGATTGATCTAATGATAATTTGTCTCTATATTACTTTAATTGAAAAATATCATTAAAGTCTAGCTAAAAATAATACTAACTTTTAATATCATTAGGTTCTTACATTTATGACTTTAAAACACTATCTTTATCAAATTATATTTTAAAAATAACTATGTATTCTTATTGTTGTGTTAGCTATCTATCATTTAAGTATGTGCATGGGCTTGATTGTGATTAAAAATGATCACGTTACCCTTAAGCTAAATAGACAGAGCTCATAACTCAAAAAAAATTTTAAACTCAATTATTTTTTAATAAAATCTTTTCAAATTTTACACTTTCTCTTAATATTACTGCATCTATAGATATATGACATTTGTACACTCATACAGTAAAAATAATAAAAATATCCTTGGGTGATGAATGACCAAAATACCCCCAATTGGTAGAATGAGTTTTACAAAAATAATACCATTCAACAACCTAATTTGGTTAGTCAATTAATATTTGTCACAAATATAGTAATTGATTTATAATTTATCATCAATAATTATAATAAATTAAAAATTACAATAATTATATATACATATGTGTGTGTATTTTGAATATTTCATATTGTAACATACAATCTATTGATATAAGAGTTAAATGTTTATCAAAAGTGAGAATTTTGATGATATAATTAAAATTTTATATGAAATTTATTCTCAAATTATGGTCAGAACTTATTTTAGTAATAAGAAAAATTTATCTACGTACTTATTTATAAGAATGAGAATAATAATACCTAATTAAGTTATATCCAAAAGATAATGGGTAAACTTTATGGATATTCAAGAAAATGATTTCATTTTTTATCTTGTTTCTAAAGTTAACCGTTACTGAATTTTTTTTTTAAAACTAAATCAAACATCTATCATTTGAAAAATAATGTCACAAAAAAATTGAAACAAAACTTATAAGTACGTTTTTCTATTTTCAAATAAATCAACTTTTAAATTTATTCACTTTAATTTGAAAGTGAGTACGTTCAAAAATGAAGAGATATTTTTATTTTTAAATTTATTCACTTCATTTTAAAAGTAAAGAGACATTATTTATGGATTTTTATTTTAGTTTTTTATGGAGTAATCTCGTTCAAATAATAAATATTTTGTTTAATTTGAAATTTTTTTTTAATAGTTATCAATTTTAAAAATAGAATAACCTGTGTGGTCATTTTTATGAAAACTTCATCCCATCTCAAAGGGGGCGGCTGATAATTGCCAGGACTCCGGCTCGCCCAGAGAATTTTAAATATATATTTTAAAATAGAAAAAATCTAAAAATGTGACAAATGCATTATTAAGCTGACGGGATTGGGACAGACAAAAGAGGGCCTAGAGATTTCATGATGTTTGTGGCTGTTATATATTCTTGTCCAATAATTTGCGAGTGCCTGAGCAAGAAATTGATCAATTTAATAACTAGGGACAGGTTGACGTGCCTCCTCATGTTTGGTTGATGTGTACATTAATATGATAGGATTATTAATTTATCATACTTCTTATATTTTTATTAAAATAATTAAAATTTTATAAAAAATTATAAAATATATAACAATCAAATAATATTATAATATTAATTTTTACAAAAAATTTATATAAACAATTTTTATTTTAATACCTAAAATAACTTAAATATGTGAAGAAATCGACTCTCACAAATATATGAAAAAAAATTAAACTCTTGATTAAAGTTAAAAAAGTGAGTTAAATTATAGTTAGGATGCATTAAAACTGTCTACTCCAACTCAGTTTATAAATCTATATCTGCTTAGAAAAGGATCAACTCAAACCTAACTAGAAAATCTACTTTCATTTAGGAAGGGATCAACTTTAACATAAAAAAGATTTAATTATGAATCCCTAATTGAGGTAAGAAGAAAGTAAGTCCTAATAACGGTCATTCTCAAAAGTTTGCACGTCTTTAAATCATCAAGTAATTCGTGTCCTATCTTGGTTGCCTTTACTGAATTCAGGTTACATCAAAATTGTCCCTCTCTTTTGTTCGGGTAGGAAAGACAAAGTGAACCAGCTAATGGGGTAGTGGGACCTATTCCCATTTTTTTTTTTGGTCCTTTTTTTTCTACTTTAAAAGAAAAAAGAAAAGAAGAAAGAAGATAGTTGTATGTAAAAATATATATATATAACGGAAACCAATATTACCGAACTTCGTGTTTTTAAAAACTTTTATCCGGTAATTAAACTAGCTTAGTTAAAAAATTTATGGATAATCAAAGCCAAGAGTACCAAACTTTACAATGTTTCTCTACGCCTCCCCCTATGATTACTCCTTTGCTGTTCAAAAATAGATGGGGTTTTCCTAATTTTGGATTATCTTAAATTGTTCTTGCCTTTTGTATTTCTTTCCTTTTGTACTTTTTCCTCTTAATAGAATATCCTCTCTTTAAGGTTTCATGAAAAAAAGTATTTCAACATAATACAATTAAAAGTAGAAATGGCAAACGGGGCCGGTACGTTTACAATGTCAGCTTAGTCTGGTCCATGAGCAGTAAAAATAAAACTGGACTTAGCCCATTTGATGGGGTGTGTTGGGCTTGATTCTAAACTTATGGGCCCGGCTTGGTCCCACTCGTGATGGGGTTTATATATTTATTATTAAAAAAATAATTTTTAAATATAAAATTATTTTTTAAATTATTATTATTTAAAAGTGAAGCCTGCTAGCCCAGCCTACGAGCTTGTCTTGGCTTGGGCATATATGGGTCAGATGTCTTTTTTTTTTTTACTTAGTGTTGTACCTAACCCAATACGACTACTGTGCATGTTTGGGTTGGCCCAATACATTAACTCGTAAAAGGTTTCATATTCATATGCCGAGCAGGCCTGACCCAGTTCATTTGCCACCTCTAATTAAAAGGTAATAACAGGTGATTAATTAAGGGTAGAACCAACTTTTGTCTTATAGAAGGGTCAAATTATAATGATCTTAAAGTTATGAAAGCTAAACTCGAAAAAGCCTATTTTATGAAAATAAATAAGAATATAAAAAGTATTTTATACTTTTATTAACCAAAAAAATAGATGAAGTTAAAAAATTTGTAGCTTATTATGATATTGTGTATAGTTTTGTAGTAAAATATTACGTATCTTTTAGTACTTATTTTATTACATTGAGATATTACTATTATTAAAATAGTAAGATAAAATTATTTTTTAACGGCAAAATCTTTTTTCAAATCTTTTTTCTTTGTTTGATGGGAATTGAAATTGAAATAGAGCTTTTGAAGATTAAAAAAATTGTTTTAATTTTATTATAAAAAATCCAAATTTAGAATTTTAGAAAGTAAATATTTAATTTTTTTTTAAAAATCAAAAGACAGAAATGCTCTTATTTATTATATATTCCATTATCATAATATAATTTGAAAAAAGAATATTTTCATCCCACTATATTGAGATTGTATATATCTTAATGCTATATAACATGTATTTTGATGTAATAATTCAATCTAAAAGTATTGTTTCAACTAGGAGTAGATTAGTCTTACAAATAAGTTTAAAGCTGTCTCGTATGACAAACACATAATATTTAGGATCTTTATAAAATAAAAATAAGAGAATAATTTTTACTTTAATGTCATACAAATCCTTAAATTATTAATTTTATTTCTTGATTTTTTCTTGTTTTATTGTAAAAGAGCTAAATATATATTCAATTATTGCAATTGTTATGACTTTATGGTCAATTTTGTCAAATTAGCCAAATCTTGTTCTTAAATGTTATGTTGGTAAATCTCTAAGGACTGAAATGTTGTTATCCCGAGAATCAAATGTACTATTGTACAAATGTCATAGTATATTTTTTTAAAATAAATCCTATAAGACCCTTTCTTTGAATTAAGGAAATTTTCGTCTTTTGATAAATCTAGGGGCATTTTTGTCAATTTAACTATAAGTGTACGTATAGGTATAGTTAACAACTAGATAATAGTAAGTTAAGATTCAATATGTATTTGGGTGCATTTGACAATTTGTGAGTTTAATAAGCGAATTTCGATGACCTCGTATCAAGAATTTTCTAATATAGAAGTGAGAAATTGATTAAGCGAATTTCGATGACCTCGTATCAAGAATTTTCTAATATAAAAGGGAGAAATTGATTCGAATTGTTTAATTCTCAACTTAGGAAGAAAAATTGAAGTAAGATAGTAAGTTGACAAAGATTTGATCGAAAGATAGTAATTTCCTTCATAAATCTTTTAACTCTCTTTGATTTTTCATTTAAAATCACTTAAATTTATTGTTTCAAGTTTACTGCAACAATTATTCTCAAAGATTAGGCATGAATTTGTGAGGGAAGAACTTAGGGTTCCAATAGCAAAATTGGGGCTTTCTAAAATAATTGAAGAAATTAATCTTCTTCAGCTCTAATAAATTTTTAAATAAGATTTCTAATTCGTTTTAAGCATTAATTCGCAGATTAATTGAATTCATACTTTAGGGTTTATGTGCATTTAGGGATTTCAATAAATTTAGCTTGACTTTGATGAATTAAGTTAAAAAATTATTCTTGATTATAGTATTTTAAAGACTAAAATTACTTAAATTGAGTTTTTAATAAAAATCAAGTAATAGATTACTATTTATAAATACTGTTTATCCGAGATCGTATGGATTAGAAAGTTAATTTTACTTATCAATTTGAGTCAGAAATGTTTTATATAAGAATATAAGAATGGTCATAAAATTTTATTTAGTAAAAATTAGTTAAATGGTTGTTGTCGATATTAACCTCGAGAGTAGGTGTTGACTTAGGAATCCGACTAATAAGTATAAATATCTTACATAAGATGCATTCATAGTATTTATAGAATAAAAAATTAATGTAATTGTGCATATGTGTGATTAGGCATAGAGAAATTGAGTAAACCACCTGTACGATGTAAAGATCCATAAAGAGTGGTTCCTCTCTTTACTCAATGGGTAAATCTTTATTTATTTTGTTATTTTTAAAATATTTTATAAAGTTTATTATTTTCAAACTAGAAAATAGAGTATATTTTATTGTATCATAGATATGAATGGCCTGTAACTATTTTGATATATGTGTACGTGGAGGTTAAGCTTGATATTGAAATATGATTTCTATACCTTGTTGATAATGATATTTTTCTTAATATTATTGGAATATTGATGACATAATTATTCATGATTATGTTATTGAATTTTCTTGTTGGATGTGTAATAATAATGAGGCCAATGAGTTGATATTAATGATATGGCCAAGGACAAGTTTTATATGACTGTAACTATAGAAAAGTAGTATAGAGATGAACTTACGGAGAAGTTGCATAGGTGAGGGCAATTATAGATGGGGTAGATATAAAAGAAAATAATGTTATGGAGTAGCCTATCTATGAAATATATCAAGAATAGTTACGAATATTACCACATGACTATTCGAGATCAACATCAGTGGTAGATCATTTTTTTAAATAACTACCGTGCATTCTTTATTTTAAAAAGAAATATTTTATTAAATGAGTATTATTTTATTATATAAAATTCATTGGCATTTTTGGAATTATCCACAGTCAGCGCGATCACTGGAATAAGTGGCTAGCCCAACTATTTTCATAAAATATAGACAATTATTTTAATAAATATAAATATTTTCAATTTGTTTTAATTAAATTTTATCATTTTGATATCTATAATTAAACTTTTTTAAATTAATTATTTTAGAAATTGATTACTCATAGAGTATACTCTCATATACTTACTTTAATTACATTTTTAGTTTTTAGAAAATTCAAAAGCTTAGTGAGTGTATTAGGGTAATGGGATCACTTAGCCATTAGAGTGCTCAAGTATAATTCTAAACTCAGAGTCACAACTTTTTATTTTGTTCACTAAAGAAAAACTAAGAACTTTTATACTTGCTTATATATTTGTAAATAAATTTTTGAGCTGAATGTTTTATATGTATTGTTTTCATTGAAAATGAAGACTTGTAAGTACGAGAAATATTTTGAAAGGTCTCAGAAGAATATATTATTTAGTATAATGATGATTAAGACTCGATATTCCAATGAAAACTTGCATGTACGAGAAATATTTTGAAAGGTCTCAGAAGAATATCTTGTTTAGTATAATGATGATTAGGACTCGATATATATATATATGAAAAAATGGGTACCTAAAAGTTTTATAGGTCCAAAAGGTATATTCTGATATTTGGCATAGAGGAATATATTTCAAAGATTTATAGTTATTATCACATACAAATCCCACGGACGATGGCATGTCAAATTCATAGACATAAGTTAGCACAATGATATTTCGATATTCTTTAACTAAATTGTTGCGTCCAATTAGAGATGTGATAGAAGGGATCTCAACATAATCACCTGAAAATATTCTTTTAAAAAATTTATCTATTAAATTAATTAAACTATTTAAATTAAAAGATATACTTAATAATCTAACAATAAATTTTTTTTTTTAATTTTCTTTAAAGTTAGAGTTATAAAGGTTTTACTAACAAAAGATTTACTGCAATATTTAAAAAATTATACCAAAATAATTTTAAATAGACATATATAAGGAGAAACTCCTTGTTTTTAAGATATTCTCTGCATCCTATTTTCACTGTTACTTGCTAAATGAATTATCCAACACACAAAATTGCTTCTAAATCATATTGATATAAGTTTGTGTCAAAGTAAATAGCCGATGGTATCATCATGGGTCCAAATTAAAAACTATATCCATAGTTATAAAAGATACGTTACTTTGTATACAACATAATTTAATTTCAGTAAATGATTATACCACATATTAGAGCATATAAACTATATCAACGTAAATGATATAAATTAATTTTTATATTTCATTATCACATATTAGAGCATTAAATTAAAGACATCTTGTTTAGTTTTATTGTTGTTTTATGAAAACATTCACTAAGAAAACAATATCCAACGAACAGTTTTTTATAGCCAAATTTTGTTACATTAATTTATATATGTTAATACACATGCATTATTATTATTATTATTATTATTATTATTATTATTATTATTATTATTATTATTATTATTATTATTATGTTTTTTCATTACATTTTATGCCCATGAAATTAATTACTTGTTTTAGGCCATATCTAAGTTCTTTTAATTTATGTAAACAAATTAATAGATTTTAATTATCTAGCCTTTATATTTTTCTATTAAATTATCAATAAAAAAAGTCAAAAACTCAGAAAATTATAAATTAACGAAGTATATTTTTGACTACTCATTGACCATACAAACAGTCTCAAAGTTACAACAAACCCACAACACAAAGTCTAATTTGGTAATAAGATGCTACTAATTACTAATTAACTTGTACTAACTAAGACGTCAAATCTCAAAGCTTCCTCGAGAGGAAAGCCCCCCTCGATCTTTTATTCACACACAACATATATGGTACTAAACCCTAAACACAGAAAACGCCCACACTGGATCGATCGTGGCCCCCTCCCCACATCCCCTTCCTCACTGCACCCTGCAACACCCAAAATCAACGTGATCATCAACAAGAGATCGGAAATTTAGAAATGAAACTAACATAAATAAATAAATTTAACTAGAGTTTCTGTTAGTACTTGCTGCAGTCTGTGGAGGGGCTAATTTTGTACGGAATGTTGAGCCCACATTTGCTCGGAAGACCGGCTGCGAGACCGAGGTTGAAAGCAGAGTAAGAAATTCCGGAAACAGCTGATTTCAAGCACTTGCAGACGTTCTGACGATCAAGTGTGGTCTGAGCGGCGCTATAGAGTGTCTTGACACCATTACAGCAGTTGACCGGCACGGCTCCGCCAGTTGAGACGTAGGATATACAGGGAGTGAGGTCACTCACCACCTGCTGACATGTTACCTCCGCTTTCGCAACCAACCCGACAAGCAGTAAGCAAGCTAGTTTCAGGAGCAATGCAGAGGTAGCCATAGTGCTGAAAGTAAAAGTGTATAGAATGTAGAGCTAATGAAACCCTAATTTTGAGTAATTTGGATACTGGTTGCAGATTAGAGTCTATTGTATATATAGAGAAGAAAAAAGAAAGTGTTGAAATGGTGGGAAATGGTTTGGTGGTTGGATTTGAATTCATTGCTTTGATGGATTGTAGTTGAGGATGTTAAATGCTAGTGTGTTACAACAATCCTGAGTTACAGGTTCCAATTAAATCAAAGAAAGTACAATTCTTTATACAAATTTGTTTTTTTATATATCGGTATATATTATCACATATTTTATATTTTTATAAATAATATTAAAAATATAAATTATTTATATAAACTCTTTCTACAAATTAATATAATAATAGCATGGACAAGAGAAATTTACTGTTGGCATCCGAGTAATTAAGAATTAATCGTACATATTTCAACTACTACCATCGGTTCTCACAGCGGGTAAAATTTATTGAGAAACGTTGACAAATATGGAAAAATTTAATATGCTTTTTTATGATTAATGTTAAATATATTTTGACTACTATTTCTAATTTTTTTGTATTCTAAACGGTAGTAAATTTATTGACTGTTTTACTTGAATGTTAATACTTTTCGATCGTGAGATTCTGAGAATCCCTTATGACAGAACCAGCGTTTAATGTGATTATATGCAAGTAATTTCAGTAGCTTACTGATAAAGGTATTTAGATATTTTGATCACCATGTATACGTAAGTGAAGGGATTTCCACTTTCTAATAGAATTATGCTAGATTCTAATGTAGTATATCGTGAAGAAATTTCATGATAAAGTGATTATTGCACACTTTATTATTTTGCAAGAATGAATATACAAGAGTCAAGAAAAAAAAAATTCTAAAATAAGCTAAAACAAATGTGAAATTTTGTTTTTATGAAGTGATTTATTAGATTGATTAATAAATATTATGATAATCTTTGTTGACCCTATCTTATTTGTCATATTTCTTATCATAGCATTCATATGAAATTATAATACTTTTACTGTGCGTTTTGGAAATATAATTAAAAAAATAATTAATAATTTAGTGAGATTTATTAATGAAATAATATTTTACAAATGATAATTTTAGGATAAGTTATTATGAATTGTGTATGTTAATTAAATGAATAAAACATCATTTCAAAGATTTGGATGAGACAAATAAATTTGATTGCCTTTTCAAAATTATATATTTTTTTTAGATTTTAGCCAAACTCCATTCTTTTGTAGTTTATAACTGATTTAAAGTTATTGTCGTTTTCTTTAATTTTTTTTAAATTTTATTATTTTATTAACTAATAAATAAAATATTAAAGGATTTCATCAAATTTTGTAACTAGAGATATTCTTGCCTTTGAATATTTTTATTATTTTAGTATAAAAGGCCACGAATATCCCTGATTTTTATTATTCATTTTATTATCAATAAAAAAAATTTCTCTTTGAAGATTTTTTTTATCTCACTTTCGATATATATTTACATATTTTTACATTAATATTTAATATTTAAAATTTTTATCTTATAATAATTGGCATTTAAAAACTACCACAACATCAAATGGAAACTTAAAAGCCACCGCATACAAAATGGAGTCTGTGTTTCTTTGCACAGTTTGTAGTGTCGTCATCCAGCTCAATATAGTGGCGAAGTCACCGTATCGCCTGTGGTGGCCCGATTCCTCCAACATCTGAAAATTTTTAAAATTTTTGATGTAATTTTATTAATTTAATCACATAAAAATAAACACATATTTTTTTTAATTCCCGTATATTTAGAATGTCTATATATTAGCTCTTATATTATAAAATCTAGATCTAACCTTTAATACTAATTTACATTACTTATAGAGTCCATTGAACAGAATTCAATTCGAATTAGGAGAACATTAACAAGATCCCACATTCCAAAAAGGAGAATTTCAGAGCCCGAATTATAGATTCTTTAACAAGATAGCATAGAATTTTTCAGAAACCCGAATATTAACATGACCAAAAATTCAAAAGAGGAGAATTTCAAAGCACATACGAAGAATTATAGGTTCTAGGCCTCAATATGGACATCCATTTTTTTTTTTAAAGAGAATTTATAAACTATGCCATATAAATTAAAAACCACCTCATTTTGACCTATGTTTTTTATATAAATTTTTCGAAAGGCAGTAAACAGTACATATTTACATTTCATTCCATGAGAACGGAAAGTTAAGACAGTATAATAAACAGTGCAATTGCATCTTCATAGTTTATAAAGATCAATTTCTCGTTATAAATAACATAATCGGTCAAATTATTAAGTTTCTAATAAAAGAAATTAGTATATAAAGAATTATCATTTTAAATATTCAAGTTTTATGAATAATTCTCTACAACTAGAATTCACTCTTTTGATTGATAGAGCAACGAATCTTCTACAAAACTCCACCTACTAAAAGAAATTACTGGAGTCCAAATTATGTAAACCCCCTCCCTTTCTTTTTTCAGAGAGAATTTATAAGATGGGTCCTAAATTTAATGATTTAGTAATGGTCTCCTTTCAATAAATTAAATGTGATGGTGTTGCAAACTGCATTATTCACTTATTGATCTGTGTTGCGTATTTAAAAGACATTTCTCGGACATCAGTATTTTGGCAGGAAAAGGAAAATGAAATATTTTTTGGGATGCCAAGTGTTTGGTTAATGGCCATCTGGTTATGAGAGTCACATCAACTAGGATCATAGCATACTCGTATTTAATTCATAAATTAATTAATGAGCCGTATACCAAGCCTTAATTGTTCATACAGATATAATAACGTTTCAATTATAATTTTTAATTTTTGTTTTATAATTATTAATTTTTTTATCATACTTTTTAACTTAAAAAAATACAATCTGGGTATTATAACCGTGGCAGTAAATTGTAACGAAAAGAAGGTTGATACAATTTTTTTTTTAATTTTTTAAATTTTATACACTTCAAATTTTATTTCACTCTAATTCACGTATATTTTCAAATTCAAACGCGAATAATAATACGGCTATATATGTGTATCATACAGTGAAGTCATTTATTTCCTAACCTAATTAATTAATTAATTAATTAATTTCATCATTTTCAGAATCGGTACTTCTTTGTTTTCTGTAAATTGATTGATAGGGGGGACAAATTTTGTGCCAATGGTGACATTTGACACCTAAACGACAGATTAAGCATTAAACATTAAACATGTGGTGATTATATTGGACAATAAATATAGTTATCGATAATTGATTGTCAACTGACAGTCAACATCTTAAGTGGAATTCTTTCTACGGATAGAATTCTCTAACTTAAAATTTTAATTTTAATTTAGATATAAATTTTAATTTATCAAATTGCACGGATTTAATATTAAAATTTAAAGATAAGAAGTAAGATTTAGTACTATCAATTTTACAATCTTGTGTATCTTTTGATTACACAAATATAATAAATAAACATTATGTTATTATTTTAAGGGATTATAATAATTTTTTGTATGATATATTATTTCCACAATAATAAAATTTAATTTATTTTTAAAAAATTATTAATAAATATACTTATAGAATTGCATATAAGTACATTGAAGGAGAGTTAGAATTAAAAATTTTTTTTTGTATAAAAAATTAATAGCACTGTAGTTTTAGAGACCGAAGTCCAATTTTTGTTGAACCAGATGGCCATCGCCCCTCAAGATCTTGCTTTAATTTCGTCCGTTAATATACGCGTAATATAATAAAAATATTTGAGTTATTTATGTTAATACTTTCCAAGAAGATGAAGGAACAATATCACTATGCTCACAAAACTGAAGAGATGTTGTTACAGACATCCATTTTAGGATTGTGATATTTTTGTTACATTTTAATAATAATATTTAAATAATTAATTTTTAATTAAATCTACTCATTTCTTTTAAAAAAATATTTTATATCGAGTATTTTCAGCCGAAGCAGTAGAACCTCCACATCAAATAAAGCAGTTGACAACTTTATAATTTAATTAATTACCAAAATATATATATGTCAAAACCATTTTGCAACTTTGATTGCTCATTCTTCCCTAACAAAGGTTGATATAATGATACTGGAATTGCTATCACCACATTTCTTTTCATTATTTGGGTGACATTATTTTTTTTTTTTTCAACATCACATTGTCTAAGATAATTAACATGAAGTAACCAAAATTTCTTAGTTTGCAACCATTAACAATACATTAATGATCAAACTTCAAAGTTAATTAAGCTAATTTTTAATTTTGAATAATTCTCATCTATGCTATGAATAAAATAGAGAAGAGAAATAAAGGCACATAAACACATGAAATAAATAAATTATATTATTATTGATGCCTGAAATTTTTTTGAGAGAAAAGTTCTAAATACCACACAAATTTCTTCTTTTCTTGATTGCTGATAGAATTAAAAGAGCTTGCCTTGAGTAGGTAAAACCACTACAGTGATCACTTTTCATATATCTCTCTTGCATAGGGTGTTGTTGATTTTTGAGGTTTCTAGAGATTTGGATCTAATCTTTATCAAATTGATAGAGAAGGAGTTGATATAACACTAAACCCTAACTTAATTTCATATATATGTATTATTATATATGATGATTTATGGCATGAGATGCTCATGTTCTTGAAAAATCAAATGTGTTTTTGCATGATGTTAGTTTAAAAATCCTTCAAATGGTATTAGTGCATGTCAAATTAAGCTACTATATTGTTAATTTGCTTGTGATGAACTTGAAATCAAAGATTTGAACATATATGAATATGGTCATGATTAGGATTTATGAAAAAATTTTGTTTTTCATATTGATATAATATGATTAAATATATTTAGATATTATTTAAGATCATGGTTGATGATCATTACATGTGATGTGATGATATATGCATATTTGGTTTCATTATATTTGAAATTAATGGCTATGATTAAATTATTTAGTTTAAAGTCATATTAACTTATTTATCATGTTAATTGGACATGTTTAAGTTTGTTAAACATGTATAAGCATCAATTGTTGATGATGATTCATGAGATACAATGAGATTAATATGTATAGAAAGATGCTTTTGGCTAAAAAAATGGAGAATTAAGTGAAAATGTTCATTTCTATTTTTCATTAGTTTCGGCTATATTGATTAATGGTGAAAAATTGTTTTTATATTGAATTTATGTGTTTCAATGTGTTAAGCACAATAAGGAATCAATGGTTGTTAAGTTTGGCATATGATATGATGAGAATTAAATTGGTATGCTTATGGATCAAAATTTGGAAATGTATACAAAATTATTTTGTGTCCAATTTGATCATTGATATGATCAAACATGTTTAGTTAACTAAAATTATGATTTTAATTGTGTGTATATGTGTGTGCGTGTGTTTACACATTTGCACGTGGGCCATATATGTATATATGTGATATATATGTATGTATTGAGAACACCATTCCTTAGACTTAGGGGTACTATAGTTATTTTCACATCATACTCGTAAGCATATATGTATGTAGTTAGCAAATGATTGACACAACATAGAAGTTGAATGTTTACTTTAAGGGTTAGTTTGGTTGAAGTTATATTTTAAGGACGTGGACATTGAGGTTCGAATGAAATTATGAGTTTGTATAATTACAATTACATGTCGATGAGCTCTTATTAAAGTTTAAAGATGTAGAAGTGAAATGAAGGCTCGAAATGTTATAATATTAGCACTGGAACGAGAAACAAGAAGAAGACAGCAAGTAAGCAGGCATTCGATCAAATGAATCCTGTGATTCATTTGATTAAAGATAATTCAAGAGCATTTGGTTGAACACTTAAGGGCCCTCGTTCGATCACACAAATAAGAAGGGTGTTCATTCAAATGAATAAAAATATTTGTTCAACCAAACTAATTTTTTAAAGAATTGTAAGAAGCATCAAAAATTTCGATTGAACAAATCGGAGCATTTTTTGACTGAATAAAGTTGGACGATGATTCTAAGGAGTGCCATAAAATTTAGTCGAACGAATCTCTCAATTCATTCGATCGAATTACTAAAAATTTCTACAAATTTTGCTTTTTCTGATTTTCTTCTACTTTAATTTTTTCAAGGATAAATCGATTATTTTACTCCTATTATATATACCCTTAAAACCCAAATTACTCCTTATTTTTCTTCTCTTCTTCTCCTCTATTCCTTTCTCCCCCATTCCTTTGCTAACGATTTCTCATCCTCTTTGAAATCCACTTTCGTTTTTTGTTTTCAATTTTTCACTTAAATCATCGGTAAATCAACCTTTTAAGCTTGACAAGACTTTATTTTTGGTATTTTGGACGAGTTTAACAAAGGAGAAAAATTAGTGTTTAAGCCCAAATTAAGGTCTTTCATTTTTGATTAAAAATCTGACTTCCTAAGGCTCCAATCAATTTTTTGGTAAGTTTTTGACACGTTTTAAGTATGAATTTATAATTTTATTCAATTTAAAAAGTTAGAGTTTACTATTTACCCAAAATTCCAAAAATTTAGTTTTGATTTAGTAAAATTGGTGAGATTAGGTTGCTGGTGAACTAGAATTGAGTTAAATTAGAGCTAAACTCTAAGAAAACATATTGGATTTGAGAAACCTTATTTTGTGTAATATGTCAAAAAATTGAATATAGGTTCCTAATCTTTTATGGGATATTTTGTTGAAAAAATGCCATAGAATTTTATTACTAAAAATTAGTTAAATGATTGTTGTTAAATTTAACCTCGTTGTTAAGTGTCGATCTAGAAAATTTGAATTTAATAGACATAAATATTGTATATAGGTGACATTAGTGATAACTGATATTTTAGATTATTGATAAGCTATTTGATATATATATATATATATTAGGCATCGACATCTTGAGAGGGGAGGTTAACTGGTACAAGGATTGCTTTTTAAATATTTTCATTGCTTTAAAATATTTATAAAAATTATTATTTTTTAAACTAAAAAACAATTTTATTATTAATGTTTTAGAATAAAAAAATGAATAGCCTGTAAATTTTGATATATCTATTTTTATATGAGATTAGAGGCCAAGTTTGTTGTTGATTTTTATTAATGTAAATTTTTTTTAATATTTTGTTCGAATGACTATGATTTGAATTTTATGTGATCTATAATATAGTGATGGGGCCTACAGACTGAATATATTTATTTAC
>JAWDEX010124612.1:0-22500 GCA_035221805.1 Trichilia hirta
AAGGAGCAAAGGAAGAGGTAGCAATAGCATTAGCCGTAGCTGTCACTGGTCTTTCTATCTTTCTTTTGTTTGCAGGAAGAATCATTCAAAATCCCGTTAAAGACAAGTTCCCGCCTGCGCGAGGGCCTTACTCCTCAGATGTCCTAAAAAGGGCTCTTGAAGGCTGATCTTTGGGCAACAAGAGGGGTAGCTGGATCAGAGCGGGAGTTCGCCTAGCTAGTGTAAGCTGCAACTGCTTTAGCGGGAGCAGCTGCTAGTCAAGGAAGATAAGGACTTGTTTTGTTTGCAGGACAAATGCCACAAAAAGAGTAGCAGCTGCAGAGTCCGCCTTCCCTTGAAAACACCAGGGAGGGTTATATATAGTACAGATGTACGCTAAGGAATATTATTAGTAAGACAGACGATGAAAGGAGAGTTGGTAATGGACGGAGAGGCAATGACTATTACTACTCATTAAATTCAATATTTGAACATTGCTTTCATTCAAATCATTATTACATTTACATTTGTAAACTTATTCTCCCCTGTCAACCGTTCTTCCGGCTTGCTGCTAGTGTTAAGTTCAAATCAAAGAAAAGGTTTAACGATTCACTACAGGGAAAGAATCTATTTGGTATCAATCAATTCACTTATGTTGAATCGAGTTGGTTCATAGCGCTTTCAATGTCTATAGCACATGCACGCCTGATCGACCTAACAGCGTAAGATAATGATATCTAACTAGCTGCTCCCCTTCTCTACCAATGAAATTAGCGACCAGATACACAAGTTGGTTCTCTATCTCCCTCGACCATGAATTGACATATTATGAACACAATTTGCCAAGAGTTGGTTGTGACATACCTTATTGGGACCTCATGTCCCTCTTTGGTCCAGAAGGGGTGATATATTAGAACTAAAGGGGAAGCAGTTAATGCAATTATTTCATCGAGATTGGGTTGGTGCAATCCTAACTATACAGGAAAAGCCAGATGGGCTTGTCAGTCTTCAGTGATCCATTGGAACCGAAGATAACAAGTAGAGTCTGCCCAATGGGTCACCGGGCTTGAAGCAACTTCGTGACTGATGGAGAAAGAAGGGTGGCCATTCTACGTTTGCTTTGTTCGTGAAGGGAGATCCTAAGCTCTGTGATATGACGTCCCTGGTCTCATAGTTGTGCGAAAGCGGGACATGTGGGCCACGGTTTAAGGGGATGTATTGATCAACTATTGGTTCGCTCTTCTAGACAGAGCAGGCTTTGAGTGAGTAGGGAGAGAACGAGCGTAGTGGATAGTTTTTTGTTTTACAATAGGTTTTTTTTTGATGCCGTATTTTTGGCTGTTTTTGACAGAAATGCTATGTTTTTGGCCTGAAAAAGGGTTTGTTGTTGGCATTGCTTGCCTTCGTAGGATGAATAGTTGAATGGGACTCTATCTTGATTCTCGTTACTGCCCCCACCCTTGTCTCGGGTAAGTGCTCATAGATTCATTCCGGGATAAGAAAGCCGGAGGGATTGAACTAATTGAATCTTGAATGAAAGTTTTATCTTATTCACTCTCTCCCATTTCGTATCCAACCCCACCCCATATCCTTCCATCCGGGCGGGAGGATTCTTAATGGTAGAAAGAAAGGCTCTTCCCTATTACTATCACAATTCTCATTGCCTTTTATCCCCCAACCCACCCACGGAACATCCGGGTAGACTGACTAACTATGGGTGTCAAAAAAGTTGTAAAGGCTAGTAACGGATGGTAAGGGACTCGGGAGAGGGTGGTGCTAGGCGAGATAACGGGTGTCGAAACAAGGATACGGGGTGGGGAGGTACTGCTTTCACTGAGCCTGGAACATATTCTTCGAATGGAACTCGCGATCTAGTCATGGATTTCGGATCCTTCAATGCACCCGCCTTTGCTACTGGTGGTCCCGCCTAATTCATAATCCCTTTCTCGCTTTTTACTCCCTATCACGAACATTCGGTTCTCCACCTCGATTCCGAAATCCAAACCCAGGTGCATAGTTCGGTGGTGAAAGAACAGGTGCCCCGGTCTCGGTGGTTGAAGGAATGAAATACCATAACCTGAGGGTGCTGGTCCAAGGTCGAGATAATCATAATCAGCTTAACCAACTGCATCTACCGCATCTACGGGGGTTGAAACTACTGATGCTGCTGGTTAAATAGACGCAGCTGCTTCAGGCTCCATTCGTCGCCCCTCCTGCTACTGGTGATGATATTGAAATCGGTACTGCTCCCGCCTATAAACGATCTCAATCAACGGATTCGAAAACCGGATCAACCGGCCCTACCTTAGCTTCTGCTGCTGATTAAAGGCCAACGACTGGAAGCCTGGGTCAGACGCTGGAACCGGTGCTAGCGGTCGGTGGGACAAGAGCCGGTTCTTATCCGGCGGAATTGGATCTGCGGTTGCTTTAGCCTCTGCCCCCGGCCGCTTGCTTTGTATATGCATATGGCTATGGATCTTGATCTTCAACCGCTGGATATAGGTCTGGTTCATCGCTTAGCAGGTAAAGCGTTTAAGATCTTTCTGTCTCCCTGCAAATGGTTCCTAGTCAATTGGATCTGTAAAAAAGGACTCCTAAAATCTCGTGCAGGGGACTATGTCTCCGCTGTCTACTCCACCGCAGGTGGTGTCTATGCCTTTGCTACCTAAGAACTCCTCCGAACAAATATCTATTTGGGACCGGGAATCGAAAGCAGAACAATGGGCTATCTCGATATTGAGATGCTACTGATCCCTGGAACCGGGTAAACTGCGAGTGCTCTCGCTTCCTCTACCTTCACTGCGAGGTAGACTTTGCTATCACTCATCGGAAAAACCAATTGCTCGTGCTCCCGACACCAGTTCTTTAGTGCGAAGCGAATGAAGATAAGTAATCAGTGTGGTTCGGGGCCCGTTAGAATTCCAACTGGATCGATAACTGAATAAAAAACGGACGGTGCTTCTTACTAGGCCTCTGTCACCACTTCCTCTACCGCAAAAAAGTGCAACTGGATATAGATCTTTCAACCTGGTCAACAAATCGTTTTTAGTGAACTAGGTAAACCGTATTCGCATTTGCTCCTACCTTTGACCTTTGCTTCTGCTTAAATAAACTGAGCTCAGTAGTCAGGTTAAGAAGTCGTCTTTCCACTGAAACCTTGTATTCCGCGCAATAGGATCCAGAGATTATACGAGCTTATATACTCATTAATCAATATACTTTTTACCGGTTGCTGAGGAAGTGAGATACGTAGCCAGATAAAGTAAATTACCAAGGGGGTCCTTGTTTCAAACGAATGGGATTCCGTCGATACCCGAGGATTTAAACCAAGGCCTTTCACCAGGTTTTTTAGTATTCAACTTGACCTTTCCGGGAAATGCATTCATGAAGGATTCTTTCGTCAATATTTAGACTTTTCAAATTGCATTTTGTGTTGAGGTTAGCTTTGCTTTCCTGATCCGTTTCTCCGGAACAAAACTCAGGCGCTTATGAACTCGGTCACAGGCGCTTAACCTGACAAAGTAGTCTCATCCGAACAAAAGCAGTCAGTTCTTCCTATCCGAAAGAAGGACATTGTTACAACAGAATATGGGATCCATCATGGAGTATGCACATTTTTTGCTCCTGACCAGTCCGGCATACTACACACAAATCAATATACAGGATCCAGTGAATCATTCTATCCATCAATTTCAGAGGAAATTCTTCTTGTTTACCGACTGGGAAGCAAAGATAACGAGTAAAGGAGCACTTCAGAACTAATTGGAACCAAAGAAAGAACCTGAAATAACTTATACACTCTATTTAGCCAGACAAGGAGGAAAAGAGGCATGGTTTTACCTAAGTGAGAACTGCAACAGTCACAATAGAAGCCTTCTCAGTCAAATTTCTCACTTTCAATAGGCCGGCTGTTTGTGACGAGGCAGGTTTCGTAGAGCGTTGCAATGAAAGAGATCCGTCCTTCTGGTTGAGTAAGGAGTGCAAATCCATAAGAATAAGTAGTGTAGGCATAGGGCAAAAAGGCGGATCTGTACTGATAAAAGAGGAGATCGGTTCAGGAACCAAGCCGCTGAAGTGGAGTGGGAAGAAGGCGTTCTACTCGTGTGGGATTTGCGGTAAGCAGTTCGTTCTAGCCTTAGTCTAAAAGAAGAAAAGAAGAAGTGCCGGAATGGTATTTCATTTTCTACCAATAGTCTATATATGACATTCTTCCTAGAGGAATCGATAACGATTCATGTGAAATAAGAAAGAAGGAATCTTTCAATAAAAAGCATAATGCTTATTCCAGGGCTACACACTACTCTTTGTTCTTCTTCGAAAATGAAGAATAGAGGTGGCCTTCGAGTAGTAGTAGTCAACAACGGGAGAGAATTTTTTGGAAATACATAAGAGAGTAACCTCGAATTCGCAGTAACAAGTATGTAAAAACGTGGCAGCAACCTCGAGCTATAATGGTCACAAATCTATTATGTTCTTTTGAGCCTGGGTACACTTTTGAAGTAGTAGGAAGAAGAGCGACTGTTCCAGTTGATGCACGTTTAGAAATCGAACCCGTGGCAAGCAATTCTGAAGTTAAGGTAACCGACAGTCCTCCTATTCAATGAGAATTTCTCTCTCTTTTCTTATTTGGTAGTTGGTGGCCGCCTCTTTTCACTCCCAACGGGTTCAGAAGCGAAGCTTCGTCGATCACTGCTAGCTTCATTATTTACTATTGCCCGTTTCGCATTGAACTAAGAACTACTATAGAGCACTCTAGTTTTAAAGACCTTTTCTTTTCGTTTTTTTTAACAAGATTGGGCTCATACGGCGTTCAGCCTGCGTTCTTCCATGCTGTCGTCTCTACTAAGCTTGCATTTCGTGTGCGTGAGTCGCTTTCTTTTAGTTTTAGCCTTTACTTTCCTCTATATCCCGGGAGGTCAGAACCCGACAAAGAAGATTTTTCGAGGGTCCTACTTCTATCGATACAGAGGGGAGACTTGGGGTCATGGTCCAGCCGTAGACTTAATGCGGATAGTTTTTCAACACCACACGACCTGGCGAAGAATTCTAGTTCTAGTTCCGCTTCTGCCTAATCTTTAGTACCGCTTTGAGATTGAATCTTTAGAACCATGTGCCTAAGAGGGCGAGGACCTTTCTAGCCCCCCGGTTTACCTCCTTCTGCAATAGTGATCTATCCCGTCAATCCCATCCGCGAGCTATCCATTCTAACCTGTCTTTGCCTAGCAAGATACGTCTAGTTCTCCCTCCGCTTGCCTATCTCAGTAGGAAATTGGAACAGTCTCCGATTTCAAAGGCGAAGCCGAGGCAAGAGCTATACCTTCTGGAACCGAAGCAATAACTGCTATAAAGGAAGCAGATGCGCAGGAACGATCCCTAAAGCAAATACTCGGAATGCTCCACGACTAAGTATACCCATTCAGACTCGCTTTTGTTCAATTATAAATAGAAATAAATAACCACTTTAATGGAGATTTATAGCATCATTCAAGTAAATACAGATTAAGATCGTAAAAACATAAGCTTGTAATATAGCTACACCTAATTCCAGGCCGGTTAATGCAAGAACTATAAATAAAGGACCAAGATCCCCTATGAAATAGAAAAGATTATTCATACATAGCATAGTCCAAGCGAACCCACTTAAAATCTTTACTAAACTATGACCGGCCATCATATTAGCAAATAAACGTATTCCTAAGCTTAATGCGCGAAAACAATAAGAGATTAGCTCAAGGAGTACTAAAAAAGGCGCTAACGGCAGTGGGACTCCTGCAGGTAATAAGAAGCTTAAAAAATGAAGCCCATTTCTTTGAAATCCCACTATAGTAATGCCAATAAAAATAGAAAATGAGAGACCCAAAGTAATGAGAAAATGACTTGTAACTGTGAAGCTATAAGGTATCATACCCTGGAGATTACAAAATAACAAAAAAGTAAAAGTGACCAAGATGCAAGGGAAAAACTTTTGTTTAACATTTCCGGAAAGACCACCTATTTGTTCGTTTACCAGGTTCAGCACGAAATCATAAATAAGCTCTACCAAGGATTGCCAAGCATTTGGTACTAAATTTCCTCCTCCGTTTTTAGTAACAAAATGAACCAGAAGTAGGACCAAACTGAGAGTTAGCAGCATAAACAAAGATGAATTTGTGAATGAGAAATACAAGTTTCCTATATTCATAGGAATCAATGGGAGAATGGCAAATTGCTCAAGGGGGCTGTTGGGCGTAATCGTAAGAAACACTTTTCATTTCATCCCTGTAGTTCCGCTTCTTGCTCTAAAAATTAAGTAAGAAAGACTTGCCGGAAATCGCCTTGGTCCAACCAAGAAAGGCATGGGAGTCTTTGGGCATTGCTTGGGTCGAGTTAAGTAAAGACTACCTACCTATAAAGATCCCTCACTGCACACTATATACTATATATATCTCTCTGTCTCTATCCAATCAAGTCCATAGCCGCTCCGCTTTCTTTTCGCAGGTTTGGAACGCATAAAGAGACGTTAGTTAACATTTGATCTATCTTTGAAACGCGCTTCATGTTGGTAGAGAGGAGCGATTTGTTTTCTTAGCGCCTTATCTTATTTCCCGTAACACTAACACAATCGCGGTTTCCTAAACTTACGGAACAGTATATTTGGTGAAAGAAGAAGCATAACGCACGCACTTCAATCCAATGAACAAGTACATCATAAGCAAGACGAATAGATTCCTCTTTCTATACTCAACAATTACGTAATCTGGGTTAAAGCACATACGTATAGAGAGGTGCAAAGGGCAGATGTGCCAGTTAGATAATAATGACTAGGATCTGCCAGCGGTATTTGATTGTGACGGTACGAATGACTTTCTTTAAATAAACCTATCTTAATAAGAAGAATATGTTCTAGTAACTTCTAACTTCATCCAATCAACTTCCTTGAATGCAATGTCTTTCCGATTTTGAAAACGAAAACGAAATGGGTTTACCTATCCAGTGGAATATCTTGACTATACCCTAATCTCCACCCATCCTTTGCCCTGCCACCGCTTCCTCAAAGACCAAGACCAAGTATTACCAATTCCCATCGAGAAAGCAAGCAATAAAGGAGCAGCCTACAAATAATAGTAGGTAGAGTTTTCATAAACAAGCATAGGAACAGGGGCCCACGAGTAATAAAATAAGGAAAAAACCTCACTTTAGAAGTAAGAAGAAGGACACGGGGCGGGGCGATTAACCACTACAAACAAGTTGAGGATTTGAGATAGATAGAAAGGAGTCCAATCTAAGCAAGCTTAGTAGAGGGAGAAACAATCCTACTAGTAAGCAAGTATAAGCAAGCGAGGAATGAGTCCCTGCTAGTATTGGTTGGTGTTACTTTTTCATACATAGGATTGTATTGTGGCAAGCAACAGAAACCCAAGTTAGTTTTAGGGTGCAGCGTGAAGGCCCCCTCGAAAGGTTTCTCGACCCTCCCGCTGTAAAGGTCACTTGTGAAATAAAGTTTCACGGTGGTTACCCACCCTTTTCACCGGCATCACACGCCGGTTTAAAAAGATCATTGTTTTAGACCGGTCAAGAAAGACTGACAGAAATGGTTTTTCAAAGCCCACTGGGGGCGAGTTCATTGGGGGCCTGCCCCTTCACCAACTTCCTCCTCTCTACTCTACCCTGAACTACTGCTCCTGCCTCTGCTTCTGCCGTGTCCCGCGCTGGTCCGGACTGCTCCACGCCAGCTTCAACCTCAGCTGCAACTTCCATTTTGTTCCGTTCCGTCAGGAGACAACCAGACAACAGAGCTGCTTCCACCTGTTGATAGGATGAACTTCACACCTAGACTGGAAGGTCGTTCCCGCTAACTGAGTAGAAGAAGGAAGTCCAAGGCTTAATCTGAATGGTGAGACGGAACTTCACTTCCACTGCACGGAACCTTCAACCAAGCTGGGAGGACTGATTCAAAGGCTCCCCTATTATGGTCACCCACGTCGCAAAGTCTTCCTCAACTCTGATCTTTCTGATCCCACTCCACCGGGGGACTTCTGCTTTATGCCAAAAATGCTGTCTTTCCTCCAGTTGAATCGTTTTGTCGGAACTTCGCCTACCAAATGAAATGGAGACCTCTGAACTCCAGATCTGGCCTTTCCCAATCCTGTCCCCATCCCAGGGAAGCGCTCAGTAGCAACCCCTCTTTGCAACCTATACCTCTAAAGTAGGGTTCTTGCCTTTCCGAGCTAGTTGGAAGCTATGCATCGTGAACTGCAGCGTTCATTGAACCCTTTCTTGCTTGTTTGGAACCCTTCTTTCTATTCTCTAATCTCGTATGGCAGCTTTCAGTCTCATCTTCAGTTTCGGGACATTGTTCCTATGCCTCTTTGAAGTGAAGCCCTTATATCGAATGATTCAAGACATTGGATTTGATAATAGAAATGATACAATCTTGGGACAGCCGAATTGACAGAAAATAGTCTGAACTTGTTGATCAACCCTCTTTGTTGAAGGTCCTACCTTAACAGTCGATCATGCGCTCACACTCGATCATGCGACAATCGATCTGTCCATCCGACTACATTCACAGGGGGGTGAGGTTGTCCAATTTCAATTATGTGCCGCTCGTTGACATCTAGTTTCCATTGCCCGCTTATAGGTGTGAGAGATCTTCCTTCGGTTCTAGTCAAGTATGGCAGCTTGAGGTCTCCTATTTCACTTTCACCAGCCATTGGTAACTCTAATCAACTTTCATTTAACGGCAGGCGAGAAAGGATAGCAAGAAAGGTAGAAGCGGGGCCAGCTCATTTGAGTGATTGTGTGCATGGGATCATATCTCAGGTTCTTCGGATATAAGGTGCGATATTATACTTTATACAGAAGAAAATGGAAAACAGGTCGGTCGATCGGCACCATATGTAACTCACTCCGGGCAAGCCCTAGGTTTGATTCCCCTTTATCGATCAGAAAAACGTATCTCACCTCTAACATCTCTGCACTTTGAGCTTAACTGAGCTAGCCAAGCCTTGAATTGAAAGATCCGTTACAGTCAGTGGGACAAAGAGTGGAAGTCGAACTTGCCGATCCTTTGATCAGCTCTGGGAGCCTATGCTAGGATGTAATAGAAATACCCATTATACTAGGAGTTCCGATACCAGAGAATCTTATCAGTGATAGCAGCCGTTCCATGAAAAGCTGCGCTATAGCTGCCGATGACAGGTATGTATGACCATACTGATCCCATTAGTGGCTCGCCCGGAAAACCATCAACTCGAGATCCAACCGCTGGCTATACTATTGGCAGTAATACCCCCACCTACCGGAGTTGCAACCGCGGAAACAAGAACTAAAGACGAAGAGTGAGGGCCCTATAATTCAGATTGGATTTGTACCTTGTTAGAGCCCCGAATGCGACACTGCAGCCTTTTTTTCGGGATGCGTCTTACTTGATGAGGAGGATTGCTTGACGGTAGCTTTCAACAGCCTACTTAAGGAAAATGTTGACGAAAGAAAGTTCACCAGAGGGAAAATGTAAGTCTTAAGATAGCTGCACAGCCTAAGGCTTCCTGTATAAGCTTGGCTTGAACGACCCCAATAACTTGTCCTGGACAAAGCTTCCTTAAAGTAAGGGAAATGAAAAACTTGAAGCTCAGCGGCTGTATTAAACTGCCCCTTATGGGCTTATTTAGTGGAGTCCAGAACGGATAAAGTCAAGGCCAGGACGGAGAAATTCACAGCACAGAGGAGTCCTGCAATTACTACTAAATCAAACTTTACAATCTGCCTTTTACGAGATCGAGGCATCAAAGCGAGGGTTCGGCATTAAAGCAAGGGCTGTTCGCTGACCAATGCGCTTTCAGGGTCCTCTCTTACCCAGGTGAGAGATTGAAACAGCTGCTTCTTTATAAATGTAGCATGAGCGCTTCTCTTCCATTCCCGTCCGGAGGTGCTAACAAGCAACTCGTCCTTACACGGGATGCTAGCAAACAAATAGATAGGCAGTAGACTAAGGAATGAAGGGAAGACCCCTCTTTGAATTCCTTTTCTGGTACATTCACCCCTGCTGCAGCATCTGATGCCTGTCTCGGTTCGGTTAGCGAAGCTGGTGTGTAGTGACTCGTTGGGGCTCTGGGCGATCTGAGTGGGGCATTCCATGCAATGAAGATATTATCGACAAAGATCTGAGCGGCTGTTGCTGCTGTATATGGATGGGACAGTGGAAAAAAATGGACATATTTTGTTTGTGAGTCGGTCCACCACGATCAAGACCCATACTCCCTTTTTGGGAGAGCATCTATGGAGATACTCTCCCATGGTCTTTGTGGTACAGGCTACGGCTCCAAGAGCCCCGGGAGTCTGTCCCGCTCTACCTTGTCCTGTTGACACACGAGGAACGTCTTCACATACTCAGCAACGTCGTCTCGCATGCCCGGCCAGTAGTACCCCCTTGCAAGGCCTGGTGGTCCATATTTTGTGCCTAATCTAATAGCTAATGCCGAAACTTCTGTACAGAATGTACCATGGCGAGTCCTTCTCTTTCAGTTATGGTGTAATTGCGCTCTGTCGGTGACAACCTCCTACTCCACAGCGGAATGATCTAGTTTGGAAGGCCCTTCTTGAGCCAATAATGTACAATATATAGCGTAGAGAAAGGCAGAGACTTGTCCCAGTCCGGAAACCGAAGTATAGGGGCTGTAACTAAGCACTCCTTGAAATACTGGAACGTCCCCAACAGCTGTCCCTTCTTAAGCAATGACTCTTAAGGATGTGCATCTTTGGCTAAATGGTTAATGAACCTTTAGTGGGATAGTACAAAGTCCTAGAAAGGCCCGTCCTTCCTCTCGCTCAGCTCTTGACTAATCTTTCTTTAATGAAAGAATTGGCGTAATCACTATCTGATATTTGAATTGAATTCAGGTACAAAAGAAATAGGTACTTGAGCTGGAACTCTCGCATCAGCTGGATCAGCTTACGCTATTGGAAAGGCTAAGTGCTCACGAGTTGAAAAGGAAAGCTAGCGAAGCGAAAACAAAGATGACCCCAGAAAGCCCTTTTAAAGGCCTTCTTGATTAGTCCAAAAGGCTTGTTCGGGGGCTCTGATGCGTACTGGCCGCCAAAAGTATCTTCAAATAGGCCCCTCTTTTTGAAGCTCATTCAACTTGCTTATCAAAGGATGCTAGCAAAGCAAAGAGTAGGGAGACGGTAATCAACCACTGTCCTTTCGTGATGTTCTCATGCAGGTACAGCACAAGGGCTCATACTATCTTGAGATCTCGGAACCGGAGTCTGAAGGCTTTAAATCAGACGAGTGGGAAGAAGATGAGCAGCAAATCCATAACCAGGGCCCTTCGAATTGTCCCCTTGTGATCAACATTAATGGGGAAGAAAAGAAAAGGATAATTTTTCAACCATGGAGGAAGTCTCTTTCTTATAGTTAAGGTTCTGGGTAAGAAAGTTGAGTACAAATTTATCCATGAGAAAATTTTGAAAATGTGGAGACCAAACGGGGAGTTGACTTCATTGACCTGGGCCACGACCATCCTTAACTGATTAACAGATGGGGAGGATTACAAAAGAGCTCTTACTGGGGGACCTTGGATGATAGCAAACCATTATCTCACTTTTCGAAGCACCCTGATTTTAGGCCTTCCTTGGCAACGGTCACTCAAACTGCGCTTTGGATCCGTTTACCTGAGCTCCCTATTGAGTACTTCGACAGTGAAGTTCTTCTCAAAATAGGGAAAACTTTTGGGTAAACCTATTCAAATTGATACCGGTTACTGAACTGGCTACGCGAGGTCGTTTTGCGAAAATCTGCGATCTAAGTGCTCCCCCTGGATTAGAATTGGCAAGCATCGTTAAAAGATTGAAAAAGAAGGACCTTATGAAAATGCGATGGGAAATACATAGAAGTTGCATTCATCCTAGCAAAAACCGCTTCCAGAGTCTGTTTTTAGCAGCAAATAGGGAGATAGTGGTTTCCCCCTTTGGGGTATAACCCAAAACCCGGATCCGCTTTACGATGTATTAGTCGAACCCCTGGGATACGACGCCTTGCTCCTTGAGTATCATGGGATGGAATACCCCGACCCCCCAGAGGCTCCCGAGAAAGCAATTTCAGCCTTCCGGACAGTTAAGGAAAATTCCAACGTCCCTCATCGGTCTGAATCCCCACCCCCCACGGAAGGGGGGCGGTTTACGATCCTGTTTCAGCTGTCTGAACTAAAACCAGTCAACTCGACAAATAACATCCTGAGCAGTTACGGCAATTAACTCTTTGAGTTATGACAGTGGGTTGTTATTTTCTTCCTTTTTTCCGAAGCCTGTAAACCAGCTAAGAGACACTTTCATTGGGACCGTACCGCTTTTCGTGGTTAGGAAATTCCGCAATTGAATCTTTAGTAATAGCTCTCCGGAGAATCCCTTGACTAGCCAATCAAGGAACTCATCCCATAAGTGCCTTCTTGTGAGTGCTAGTCAGCTACCTACCATCCTTGATATAGGTTGTTCTCCTGTAAGAAGTCCTTCCTATACCTGATGCGCTTTTTATCCTTTTGAGTTAATGCAAAGACCCAATTCGCCCGGGCTGGGATGGCTTCCGACCTAAGCGGGGTTGCACCGTAGGGACCCGTAGTCTCCAGAGTGTTAGTCTGCAGGCAGAGACTCGTCATCATCCCAACGTCAAAACGCCTTCAATCCAGTAGTCTACTTCTAGGTATCCAGTCTTTGAAACCAGACCGCAGTTAAAAGCCCGTCAACTACCTAGCGTACCATACCACTTAGAAAGACGGTAACGAAAGTTGTCACAAATCAACCCTACTTCCTAGATCGGTCCCACTTCGCTTCTTTGAGACCGTTTGCACCACTTTAAAAGGAGACAGCACGCGCTCACTGATTATCTATGCATAAAGAAGTTTGTTAGTTAAGTCTGGTCTGATAGTTGAAGTTCTTGTTAACCAATTCTGTAAATGTTCTTAGGATTGACATTAAGTTATCTAACCTTTTGTATGGATGGCAACTTTAGAAGGAATGTAGGTTTTCCCCCTTACCAAAGGATACCCCCTTGAGTCTTTTTATAATAGATATAAGCAGATATAGTTAACCGAAGGAGTTGAGGGATTCTTGCTTTAATCCGTCCCGCCATTCCTGACTTAGGAAGGAATAGAGTAAGGGACGACTGCTTATCCATCATCTTTTATGAGTGAAAGAACGAGTGGATGTTTTGAACGAGTGTTGAGCGAGTGAAGTGCCCCATAAGCTATAAGGGCCAGCTATATGTATAATAAATTTCGTGAGCAGCAATTGAACTGAACGTTCCAAGTGCATCCAGCAGGAATCGAACCTACGAATTTGCCTCTTTATTAGGTTGGTATAGGTTGGGCGCTTTAACCATTCAGCCATGGATGCAAAGAGACTCAGCGAGTGAACTAGGTTTTGGTATTCCTTCTCGAGCTTCTATTTCTTCCGTTAAAGGAGATTCGAGAAAAGATGGAATAGGAAGACGTGTTTCCAGAACAAACAAGATACGGGTTGAGAAGGGGGAGTTAGCAAAGTTAGACAAGATTGGAATGGGCATAGGAACATGTATTGATGTACCAGATCGGCTAATGCTCCCAGGTTGATGCGATGTATTCCACCAGTTGACTGAAGACTTGATTATTGGTATATCGATCGGTCCAGCACGGATTGAAATAGAAGCCGGTTCGACAGGAAGCTTTTGAAAACGCAGTGCACCCAGGTAAATAAGGAACGAGATGAATACAGAGGTTAAACGAGCATCCCACACCCAAAAGGTGCCCCACATAGGTCTTCCCCGAAACCCCCCAGTAACTAAGGTAAACAACGTAAAAAAAGCACCCATTTCTATACCGGTTCCGGAAGAGCGAAGAAAAAGGGGATGTTTTGTTAATAGGAACAAGAAAGTGTTTATAGCCGTAGCGATATAAACAAGAATACTCATCCGAGCCGCAGGAACATGTACATACAGAATACGAGAATTTCCACCTTGTTGAAAATCTAGTGGTGCTACCCGAAGACTTAAATGAATAGCCATCGCTGTTAAGAACAACCGAGATCCAATGATAATTTGCGCATAGCTTCTGGTCTTTGACATCAAAAAAGAAGGTTGTAATAACGAAACTGACATGTGATAATTTGGTCCTAGCTAGTGGAACAAGAAAGACATGGATCTATATTCAATACGCAATCAAAGGGTTTCCCCCAACGAAGAATTCCCCCTGCTTTGTTTTCGCTCCGCTCGTGCGTGGCACTCCTTGCTCGCGGAGCGGCATACCGAAAAAAGAAAGGTTTTGGAAGAAAAAACAAAAAGATTCCCTTTTGTTTTGTGACCAAGAGCCCATCTCGAATACGATGCGGTAGGGTACTCGTGACTCTGCTGGTGGCTGCCACTGCCTCACACTTAAATGCCGCCAGCTCTGTCTTCCTACTTAAGGCTAAGGCATCCGCGACCTGGTTGGTCCGTCCAAGCTTATACTTATACTCTAGCACCATATCAATCAAACTTGGCAAGTTTGTCTTGCTTGCCATCGTCTCTGTTTTGGCGTGGGTTTCTTCTGGGTCAGGAAGTCACTCGTCGCCACATTATCCGTCTTGACCACGAATCGTGACCCGCCTCCACGTTCTCAAGTAGTGCACTATTGCTGTCATCTCCTTCTCTTGGACCACGCCTCTCGGTCTCATTGAGCTTTCGGCTCTCATATGCTACAGGGTTACCTTATTGTACTAGCACACCGCCAGTCTGACGCATCCGTGTGTACTTCAAATGGCTTAGTGTAATCTGGCAACTGCAATACGGGGTCATCAATCACAGCCCGCTTTAGGTCCTAAAAAAGTATTTGACACTCTTCCGATCAGTGCAGTGCCATGATCGATCCGTACGTTCTTCTTTAGGAGATTTTTGAGTGGAGCAGCCCTCTTCGAGTAACTTACGATGAATCTTCGGTAATAGTTCACGAGCCCTAAAAACGATCTTAGCTCACTCACCTTGGTAGGTGCTTGCCACTCCTCGATGGCTCTGATGCCCATCCAATGCCCTAGGAATAGGATCTCTGTCTGTGGAGCATTTCTCTTTCTTTATCTTTACATAGCTTTCTTAAAAACGGTCCGGAGGTGGCTAACGTGGTCGTTTAACGAATAGCTATAGCCCACGATCAAAGTATACCACCAGTCATCTAAGTACGGGTGGAATAGCTCATTGTGGAGGGTGCAGAACGTGGCAGGGGCATTGGTGAGTCCAAAAGGCAACAATCAAACGCCCCTTTATTAGTAAGGTTGCTTGCTTGTCACACAGGTCGTCTTTGGCTCGTCTCCTTCCGCGATACGCACCTGGTAGTAGTAGCAGCCCGACCGTAGATCCAACTTCGAGAAGTATCTCGCGCTTCTTTTCTTTTTTAGGGCGAAGAAGTCTGCAATCAAAGTGGATACTTGTTCTTGATGGTTAGGTTACCTTCTTGAGCGCCCGATAATCAATGCACAAGGCTCCCGCTTCTTCTGGAATAAAACAGGGGCAGGGGCTCCCCAACCCTTTCCCCAGCAATATAGGGAAAAACTGCCTTGGAGGCTGGAATCTAAATAGAAATAGGCCTCAACGAGTTCCTGAAATTGATTCCTGAGCTCAACCAATCCCCTTAACTAATAGATGCTAGTTGGGGGGCCATCTGCTAAACCCAGCCCCAGTCTAAATAGTTGGTAAGGGGTTTGGCTCCAGGCTCCAACTCGATCTTGTGGTAGACTGCCCTCCTAGGAGGCACTTGGCAACTCACTCGTGGGGCATGATATCCCAAAATTCCTCAAGTACTTGCTGCACTTCCTGGGAAAGAAGTCGTCTTGGTATTGGATCCGCTCTTCTGTTAGCATGAACATGAATTAGATTCTATTCGTCTTCTTTATTTTTAAGAGAACCCCCCACCCGAACCCTTCTTAAGACCACCAAGCCCTCTCGAATGAGTTCTACTATAGAAGCTTTCAGCGTACACCCGGGGACAAATCTTTCACTCACTGAGAAGTGAAAACCTGTGACTAGATCGTCCTGAAGACGGATGCGGCGGGAAGAAATGGCATTTAGAAGTGTTGCTAACTTAACATTTAGGTTTCGGCATAACAAAGCTTGCACTGTCTTTTCGCACTTAGGCGCACAGCGTGCCATTGGTAATGATTCTAGTACGGTGCCACAAATTCGCAAGCTGCTCCTAAGTAATCGTTGTTGTTCATTGGATTCCAGAAGAACTACTTCGTTAGGATTGAGGAATTGCTGCAATTCTTCCTGAATAGCCTGGATTCTCCCGTCGAGAGTCACTTTGAAAGTCTTACCTAAACTCTTCCGACTGAATATAATAAAGCCTATAAAACAACAAGCTACTATCATTTCTTCATTATAGATTAAGATCTTCTTCGAACTTAATGCACAAATAGATAGAATAGCAGCAAATGCAAATTGAGGCATGATTGATTGAGCAAAAAGGATTCCCTCCAGACAGCTTAACTCCGTCAAGCCTCTACGAGTAGTGAAGAATGATAGTGAGTTGTGGTTAGTTGTTGACCAAGCGAAAGCATGGGAGAAAGAAAGAGAAAGAATCAAGTCGTCCAATGGAACTTCTTTTTCATCAAAGACGGGGCGCCATTCAACTTCTTTCAGAACGGTAGCTCAGAGTGAAAAAGTCGCTAAAATAAAGTATGAGTAGTTTGATCCTTCTATGGATTGCGGAACGGGACTACCCTGATGATGAGCACAAATACCAAACTTGTTCATTATGAATCTCGTTGATGAACTTTGCCAGCTATATGAGACTCACTTTTGTCAACTTGATATGCCATTGATTAGTGGAAATTGGAGAGTAAGCTTTGACACTAAGGTGGGGAGGCGAGGATTGAGTTTAGTCAGGTAGGTTAGCTCGCAAGCAGAATCAGAAGGAGGTTGAAAGCCTCAGGATCAAAAGAGGAGATTTTGGCACCGAAGAAGGAAGGGCATGGGGCTACCTATCATGAAATGCGATTTATATTAAAACCATTTGAAAGAAATATGTCCTGGGAGAGTGAGCTTCACTTCCATTGCCAGAGACAGAGCTTATAGTGATCGTGTCGATGAAGAAGGTTTCGAAAGCGGTCTAAAAACTTTGCTGAAAGTGAACTACTCATCTTCGATTCACCTACTCTGTTCGCCTTCTGTTCTGCTTCGTATTCTGCCTTTCACACTTACTGAATTGAGCAACTCGTACTACTTACTTACATTACTGAATTTGTTCACTTATCACTTCTTTGGCTACCCCAAGCCCTTGGAAGGGTTTGAGCCTTTCCTTTCTCTGTCTCCGTTGATGATGCTGGACTTTGAGATCTGACCTTAACAGGATAGGATGGATCTTCCCGCATCTCAGAGGGAAAAGCAAGTACGAGCCGGTGCTGTTGATGAAGAATGTGCCCAATGTCTTTGAACCGGGCTGAATGCTTTGGGCCTCTTGGTCAGAATGATCCTTTCGTTGACCAATGAACTAATGAAAAGTCTCTCCCTTGGTACTGAAATTCCCTCTTCTTTCTGGCTTTATCAGTCCTTACTAAACGTTCTAACGAGAAGCTATTCGGTCATGACTTTCAGGTTCAGTTGGTTCCGTAAAGCTGTTTCAACCATTCCTCCATCAAGTCAAGATTTCATAGTCCTTTCCGGAGCAACAGATAAACCAATATGAGGTTAGATATCCATTCCCAAACGCAACCTATAACGTTGCTGGTTCATAGAAGACGTTGTCGGTTCATGTAGGTGCATGGGAAGCTGGGCAGGCCAGCAGTACCAAAGGCAAACAAGCCAATGCTTCCTCTTTTGTTCTCAGATCCCGAGATTTCACCTCGAGCAAGGCCAGCTGAGGCTTGATCCAGAGTTTCTTTTACATTTATTCGGTATTCCTCAAAACGTTCTGCTCGGGCCCGGAGGCGGGATTTTGTTTTCTAGTAACACGCTTTCTTAAAGAAGGGGGATTCCATGCGAGGATATTGTTGGTATAGAAAAAGGTCCCCTCCTCGAGGTGGTTTTTGGGTAAGCCATTAGTAGGAGTTTCAGGTATGTCGAAAACTTCTACCGGTCGACCGGGGCTGAAGATATATGATCATACCCCCTTCGTAGGCTGAGGGAGTTACGGCCATTCTGAGGTACGGCCAGTTCTCTCGGAAACACAAAAAGTGAAGAAGTGGAATTTGATTCAATCTTTCTTTGGATAGGGGCTTTTCTAGTAATAGTGATCCTATTTAGGGGAAGGATAGTCCGCCACTGCTTAATAAGAAGTGGCCCGCACCGTGGGGATTCTTTCTCTGATCGGACTTGAAGCTTTTTACCAGGAAAAGACCTTGTTGTTAAGCGGATAGATGGACCAATAGAACACTTTTTCCACTTTTCAATCGATTAGTCAAACGAGTACGATCACTTCTTCCTATCTTTAACTCAATCTCTCACTGAAACCATTCCAAGGGCGTTTTGGCTGTCAATCCTGACGATGTCTAGACTGAGTCAAATCCAAGCCGTCAAGAAAGGGCTTTCAAGCTGAATGTGAGAGATGGGGTTCCTACTGGCACCATAAACATTGGGACTCATACTCAAAGGTCTGGTCTTTCATAAATAAGTTGACTTGGAACTGCCTTTGGTCGATGTTGCCGTGAAGTCCCCTTCCCTCGTCGCTGTGGAAAGAAGAAGAAAATCAAATCAGAATGGATACATTGGGACTGATTGGAATGACTTGCTAACCGGAATGACTACGGGATATAACAACATAGATCGCTAACCAACAACATAAATTCTCTGCACCACGCCTCTTGATTCATTATCTCATTCAGGACTGACCCTTTGCTTTCGTTGCAACGCTCTACTCGAGTTCTCCGCTTTCGTTGGAGCAACCCAACTATTATCCCCGATCGATCATTCATTTCTTCTTCATCTAAGAGAAATGATAGAGCTGATGAGCTACTAAGTATGAACTTAGGACAGCTAACACCGTGTAGTGAGTGGCTCACTACTTCATCTTTCCACTACTTCACCTGCTAACAACCTTCCTTTCGTAGACTGATTGTAGTTCTCTTTCCCCGCCTATCGTTGAAGTTTATCCTGAACCTGCTAACTACTTGACTGAGACTGAGCTTACCTACTTCACTTCCTTACCTCCTCCCCTTTCTTCTCACTTAACCTTTGAGCTACGGACCTAGCTTTCTTCCCTCCTACTCCTCGTCCATTAACAATAGCAGTTGTCCTTCACAGAGGCAAAGAGGCTATTCAAAGAGGGGATTGGTGCAAAGACCTTATTTGTCCCTTCCTAATCGCCTATTGCTTATACTATTGATTCACTGTCCATCCGCCCATCCTATTCTCAGCAAGAGCGGTGGATTCTCGAAGATCGGATATTCCCCTAAGAGCTACTCCCGAGATGTCATGAGCTTTTTCGGATGCTAATGTCGTCGAATGTTCTTATCATCTCAGCTGGTCATTCAATGGGAATTTCTAGATGAATATGAATATTAAAGATATGCCCGAATCGAAAGAAAGACCAGGGGGGCTCCTGTAAGCAAGGAAGCAAGGGCTAATATGTAATGTCAGTTCATTTGTACTAAGAAAAGCCGCGGTTATTCCGAAAACAGCTTATTCTTTCAAACAGCGGCCGATCGGAGAAGTGTCGGAGATTACCGGGTATTCCCACTGAATTAGGAGTTCAAACAATAGAAGACATTAATCTATAAAAGAAATAGATATAGAAGACTTGAATAATTTATTTCAATAAGTTGACCTTCAGGCCTTTTCAACTCTTTCAAATAGAAGAGAACAATAATCTTTGCTCTTTCCAGTTAGTCTTTGAGAAGGTGTTCCGTGGATTTCACCTTTTCTGATTTACAGTAAGAAAATAGTATTGCTGATTGACCTCTTTGAATGTGAATTTCTCACTTTTCCTCTTGTGATATTTTCGTATAAAGAAGAATTCTGTCTTTCTTAATCTTCAGTAAGATAGTTGATCGAGAAACCTCCGCCCAAAGGTGCTCATAGAGCCGGGGATGAAGGAAACTGGCTGCCTGATTGGCGCAAGAAGGACGGGCCATTCTGGACTTGCTTGCTCCCTTTCCTTACCTCGACTCTACTCTCCAAGCTCACTGCTCGACCAAACTGGTCTTTCCATCCACCTTAACTTAATAAGAAACCAAAACGCGAAATCTCGGTGAGCTTGATGACGACTTCCTTTTAGTGGGGGTAGACGTGCGGATGAAGAATTCATTTCAAGGTGGGCGTGCGCACGAGAGGATTCTCACTTTCGTACATAGAGGAATGATTAACCACTCGAACAAAGCCCTTAGCTTCTGGCTGAATTCATTCGAAAGGTCGATCATAGCTGGAATTTCGGATTTGCTTTCGAGGAAGAAAGCGAGAGCTAGCTTAGGTGGAATAGTCAATCCTATGCTTTTTGAAGCAAAGGTCTCTTCCTTCGTAGCGGGAGTTCCAAAACTATGATAACGAATTGAATGACAAATGGGACTTTGCTTCGGGGCTGGACGACTCTACCACTTTCACTATTGGCGAGAGGCGAGACTACACCGATGCTTAGCTTAGATAGAAAGAAAAGTCAATCAACCCCGGTGTTACCGGGGTGGGGCCTAACAGCTACTCTTTTTCTTCCTACCAAGCATTCGAATTGCTACGGGTGGACCCCAAAATTACTCAATTCATCTCAGTGATCTAAACAAATGAGCCCACCAAGTGCTACGGGTGCATTATATAAAGACAGATGCGCATTTCCAGTTTCAGTTTTAAGGCTTGCTACTAGAATCCTTCTGTTCCCATAGTCCCCCGGTGCAGGCTGCTCAGATGTCCTAGGGTGTATCGTCTATAGAAAAAATTTGTGCTTTTCCCTGGTCAATTGCCCCAACCGCCAATGCCTATGTCTTTTTATCCGTTGCTGGATCGACTGAAATCTCTTTCATTTCCTTAGTCCCTCTATCGGAACTAAGTAACTTCGTCTCCTCCGTTGAATGGTCAAAAAGCCGGAAAATTCAAGTAGTATGTACATATTGATCGATTACATTAGCGCTTAGGATCTTCTCTATCTCTGCCGCCTGGGCTCTGACCCTTGCCCCTGCATCTGGAACCGGATAACCCATTTCTGGCTATGGATGAATTGGATATAAAACTTTTTGATCTGATGCCTTCGCCCTTTAAAGCGCTGGCTTCACTCCACCTCGCTTTCGACCTTAGCTCCTATGCTTGCTGCCGACCATAAACAGAAGAGAATACCAGTTTCCGACCGGCCAGGATCATCTAAGTGGGAAGGTCAAGTTGGGTCAATCACTCAACCTAGTCAGTGTAGATTACACTCCCAGCCTTAACCCTGTCTCTCGTCTTTCCCCTGGCGGGCACGAAAGAAAGTATACGACCACCTAACGCTCTTTCTTCCCACCCTCAATAGGTCAACTCGATCCCTCTTTCCAGAAATCGAAACTCTGAGTCCCAGCCCGCCTTATATGGTTCAAAAGCGATTCTACGGCTCGAATCGGAACATATGCTTGCCGGTTATTTCAGAAGTGTGGAAAGACTAAAAAGAACGAATAAAAGAAAGGAAAGAGAGTCATGTGAATGAATGCCCCCCGGGGGTACGGCGTTCTATGGCGAAAAAGACAAGAAATAAAGGAAAGAAGGAAAGACTGACAGAAAGAAAGATGGGACAAAGGGAAAACGAAGAAAAAAGGGTTGTTGTGTCCTTGAAACTGAAGGGACGAAATCAAGAAAGAAATGCAAGCAATCGCTTCAATAGAGCGAAGCACCTTCTATTATAGTAATAGTAATATTACCGAGTCGTCAATGTCTCGGCCGATCGCCCCTTCACTCCAAAAGCCAATCAACTGCAACAGCCGAGCTAACTTCAACAGCAGGTTTGGTTCCGTCTCAGCGGATCAAAGCGGTAAGGTAAATCGAAGCCTTAGCCCCCCTCCAACAGCAAAGCGTTGAGCCCAAGAACTGGATGGAACTCCTTCTGAGCAGACCTGTCGAGATTTCATCCAATTCAACTGTAACTTCCGAGCGCCGAGTGAATCATTCTATTACATCTCCGAAGAAAGCTATCGATCTTGAACTCCCGACCCGGCCCATTAACAACTCCATCACTCGATTCCAAAGCAAGCGGTGTAGATGTGCCGGAGGAGGACAAACCAACGCCCTCAAGCCGGTAGGAAAAACTCATCCAAAGGGGAGGATCATAAAGGTGAAAGAACAATAAGTCCAATTTGGTGAAAAAGGCTTCTTCTCATATATTTTATTCATATGTTGATTTATGTTCATTCGCTCTGCTCGCGGAGCGGCATACCGAAAAGAAAAGCGTTATCGGATTTGAACAACCTCAGTTGTTATAATGTTCTTTTTCATTCTAATAAAGTTATGCATAACAACACTCCTCTTCTATTCCTATGCAATTTGAAATTTTCATTTCTTCACCGGGCTTGGACCATGTCTCCCGAACAATCTCAGTACATATGGCGCAAGACGATTCCACAGATCGAGGTCGGAATGGGATCGGGTGTTTTCACGTCTCA
>JAWDEX010125157.1:0-25260 GCA_035221805.1 Trichilia hirta
TTAAAATCTGATGGAAACAAATATCCTCAAGCCCTTGATCCTTTGAAAGGTATTAGCATTAAATTGGTGATTTGGAGAATGATGATCTTAATATTGCATTTTGAGTCTTTGATCCTCCATTTGGGTTTATCATTTAATAAAAACATAGTGAGGTCGAAAAGTTTTCAAGGTTCTTCCTGTCTCTGGTTCTTCCAGTTCCACCTATAACAATGTTTTATCTTTTTGGTGTGGTGGTGGTATAAATAAACCAGGTTATGCTGTCAGTTGTTAATGTTGTCTGAAGTTGATGGCTGAATTTGCTGCTAGATTATTTAGATGGGCAGCATCTTTGGTTAATTTCTGCCATGTGCTTGTATACTTGTTGGCTGTGGTTATACTGCAAAAAGTTATTTGTGTATAGTTGATAGTATTGGTCTCTTTTGACTTTGAAACCACTGTAGAAAAAGCGTGTGATAAGTACCAACTTAGTGGGGATGACTCTCTTTTTCAGTAATATTTAACATCTAATGAACCTACCCCAGAGCAATTGTGGCTTCAAAGCTACAACATTTCAATCCCAAACATACCTTCAATACATGAAAATCTTAGAAGTAATTGTGGAAGGGAAAACATGAACCATGCTGGTATGAAGCCTATTAATATAATGACTTTATGAGCATTTTGCTTTCCACTCAAATGCGTTCCTTTTCTAATTGTAAAATCTCCTTTTGGCACCTTAAGTAACTGGCTAGTGTAGATGGTTGACTCTTGTATTGTGAATTTTACTTCCCCTTTACCTGACATTAGAACTGTTGATGCTTTTTCAGATTTGAAGCTGAAAGACATGAATCTTGTGGAGGCATACTACAAATGGACTAACCTGCTACAAAAGATGGCAACGAACAAGTGTCATGGTTGTATAAGACTGGAGGAGCACATGAAGTTAGCCCAAGAGAACAAGAGGCACAAAGAGGAAGTTAATGCTCTAAAATTTCAAATGTCAGATGAAGCTCTTCAACAAATGCCAGACTTTCAAGGCCGGGTAAAATTTTCTAATTTTCCCAATAATCCATTGATTAATCAGAGCACAACTTCCCCTGAAAGTTTTATGCTTAATGCAGATAGATGTTCTGAAGGAAATTGGTTGTATAGATGCTGATCTTGTAGTTCAAATTAAAGGTCGCGTCGCTTGTGAAATGAATTCAGGGGAGGAGTTGATATGCACAGAGTGTTTATTTGACAATCAACTGGATGACCTGGAACCTGAAGAAGCAGTTGCTTTAATGTCTGCCTTTGTGTTTCAGCAGAAGAATACTTCTCAACCTTCTTCTACTCCAAAGCTTTCTACAGCTAAAGAAAGGTTAGATACTTTATTTCTTTTCCTTTACTCTCTGCAAGCCTAAAAGATCTTCTGGTTAGATTTTTTAATACACAATAAATCATTAATAATATTGATGTTTTTTCCAAAAGATGATCATTTGATTGAACATTTCAAATGTCCTGTATCTGTATTTAATGCATGTTGGTCCTTTAGTAGGATATCGACTATAATTTTGGTACTTAGCTTTCATAGGTGGTAATGTTCACATTCTGAGCGTCTACTAGATAATGATTGTATGAGAAATGGCAGAGAAAGAGAGAGGATGTGCTTCGGCTGGTTTGTACTTGAGGAATCCTACATACTAGCTCTGGCAAGAGTTTCACTGAGAAATCTTGGAGAGACAGTATATGTACTTCACATGTTTTACTGTTGAGAAATCATAGATTGTAATTATGAACATCATTTTTTGGCATTATGATTGACATTGAGGATTCTTGTTTTGTTTCATTTCTCTTGCTATTTTATATTTATTTAGTTTTCAATCTAACCCTAGATTTTATTGGATCCAGATTATACAATACAGCCATAAAACTTGGGGTGCTTCAAGCCCATTTCAAACTACAGATAGATCCTGAGGAGTATGCCCAAGACAATCTCAAGTTCGGTCTTGTTGAAGTGGTTTACGAGTGGGCAAAGGTTTATAATTACTTCTGCCAATACCTCTTCAACTAGCAGTGGCTTTTATGGATGGTTTGGCATCTTACGTATCTTCCTTTTGGCAGGGCACTCCATTTGCAGATATTTGTGAGCTTACTGATTTTCCTGAAGGCCTGATAGTGCGAACCATTGTCAGATTGGATGAAACATGTCGTGAATTTAGAAATGCTGCGGCTATTATGGGTAATTCTGCGCTGTACAAGAAGATGGAAATTGCTTCCAATGCAATAAAGCGCGACATTGTTTTCGCAGCGAGTTTGTACATCACCGGAGTGTAACTTTGCAAGTGCCTCAAAGTGCGTGATCGCAAATCATCCTCAAAAGTGAGGGAACAAACTCCTGGAAGCAGATCTCAATAAAAACAAAGAAAAAAAAATCCGCGAAACACATTTTTTTTTTTTTTTAAATTAATGCTGCACTCCATAGCTGAACAAAGGATCTGTACACTATTTTGCCTTTTTAATGAAGAGATATTAGGGATTAATTTGAGACTGAGTGAGAATTATTTTGTATTTTCTTATCTCGGAAATTAGTTTTCATTGGAGGTATCAGTCATCTGAGAAAGACATTCTTTAGTACTCTTTTTCACTGGAAACTAAAAAGAGGTGGCTATGACGAAATGCTTAGGATCATGTTCATTGACAGCAAAATGACAATTCGTTTGATGCAGTCAGAAAATTGTTTCCACGTGTCAGTCCAAACCGTTCGAAAAGCACTCTGGACCTGCAAAAGTTTCCGACTTGTAGGAGAAACAAAATTGCTGACTAACGAATAGATGGAAAGTCCACTTGCCAAATAATGAATTTAAATTTAGTTAGTTTTATAACATTCTTAAATTTCTTTACTTAAAGTGCTAGTATTACAATTTGTTCAATTTTAATCATTTTTATATAATTTTTTTAATTAAACTACTGGAAGAGGTTATATAGGTTGATTGATCAACATATTTAAGGACAAATATTTTATTTATCAAATTGTAAGTCCAGGATTTGAACAAATTAGATTGAAATTTGGCATCGTATTTCTATTTGACCCACACGGTGTTGGATCCAGTGAGCCTAGCTTAGATACGGTTGGATTTGACCTTTTATTTTATGAAAATGAAAAAAGAAATTTGCATCCAGCCGTTGTATCTCAACTCGTAGGTGATACATTCTTGGCGCAGATGAATCGTTCCAAGAGTGAAACGTCGATTACAAAATTTATGATGACTGTAGCTAATCATAACCGAATCAAATTGACACAACTCAAATTGGTAACTTGAATTTAGGTGAGTCTGGTCTTGTATGAAGGCTCGAGAGTCGAGTCCACATTGCGAGTTTCCTCTGTCACCAGTCCCTCCGTATCTTAAACACTAACACCAAAACTACAGTAAAAAAATAATAATAATAATAAAATAATCTGCTCTTAGTCTTTCAAAGACTCTCCGTCAATTATGTCCGCTTGGCATCACCGTAGGATGAATGAGCTAACAATTTCACTTTTGCTAATTAACGCTAATTCTTGTATGCCTTTTGACTCTTGTGTCAGCAAATTTGGTTCAGTTCAAGATCATATTTAGAGGTCATCTTTTGAATTAGTCAATTCAACATTTTTTAACAATGCATTTTCCTCTCTAGTTTATTATTAAGCTCTGGATAATATGTATGAGATTTAGTTTCTGTTTATTTCAAATTTGCATCGAAAAAGTTGAACTTAACAATTGAAATTAAGCATATACTATGCTAATTTGTGACAAACAACTGTGAATAAAAGAATCAGAAATTGACTTCTTGAATGTCTTGTTTAGTGTTTTATCATGATCTTAATTTAAAGAAGGATATAAGCTGGACCAATACAAGTATTTGTCTGCATGTGTATAAGGATGCTTTACAAGTAAATTAATTATGTACTGGGCTTGATGCTTATAATTTGCAGGGTTCAACACGGGGGGCAATCGAACGGGATTAAGGATGTCACTTTTATTAGTGGTGAGTATCACTATAGTATTCAGTGATATCAAATTCCTTTACTTGGAACTGTATGTGTGAAGAGTTCAATTGACAAGTTCACTTTACGGGGAGCTGAGCAAGTTCCCCAAGGCATCTCATCATCCTTGGACCGGCAATGTCTATTGACATCCACACCTGCGTCAAATCTTCCAGAAAACCTGACCAATTTATCTAGTCAAAAAGCAGCCTCAAGAAATGTTGGGATCTTTAAATGTTTGAATAAAAAAAATTCAAATGTCCAAAACAAAAAGATTTTCTATGTACTTTACAGCGACAATAAATAATATAAGTTTAAATGGCCGATAAGACCCATTTTTATTAGAGCTTTAAATTTACTTATCTATCTATCTATCTATCTATCTATATATTAAATATCAATGATAAATTTTGGAGTTAAGAATTTTGAGCTCGAATTTAATTTGACAATCCATGTTCTTAAATATATGATATATTTATTTTATTTTATTTAAAAATTAAATTTGTATTGTATTGTTAAGTAAGGATTGTATTTATTAGCCAAATATTGTATTTTTCTTTTGTAAACAATCGTAATTTTACAATATTTCAATGCTTAATTATGTTTAAAAAAGGAGAGAAAAATGTAATAAATTATTAAAAAAAATTACTGCACTTTATTTGATTTCTAAATTATAATTGTTTCAATTTAAATGAATTAATAATTAAATCTTAATTGACAATCTCTATCATCTTTTAAGCAATTAAGAAAGAAGAAAAATATTGTCATAGGACATTGCAATTATACTATAAATCTTTATAATCTATTCTGCATTTTAATTAATTTTTTGTAAAATTTTTTATTTTTAAGTATAATTAATAGTATATTAGTTTTGTTGTGTTCTTATTTAATATATAATAAATCTTTGAATTTCTTTTATTATTTTTTTAACTTTGACTTATTACTTAGTTCCAACATAAAAAGATGACATTGCATCGGAAGAGGTACCAAATTGCTATGCTTATACTTGGACGAATTACATGTAGTCTCACTTATGCAAATGCATAAGCATGGCGTGCATAAATACGTGCTTTAAGATTCGGAAATGCCTTGCTGTTGCATAAATAAGTCACAACATTTGACTTTTGTTACACTTAATGTGGCTTTAAATTAAGTAGTTAACGCTCTATCTCACATGTTTGACGGAAGACGAGCTAATCACTTCGCTCATGGATTAAACTCGATTTGGGCGACGGAAAAACATCAGAAAGAGCTCACGGACAAAACACAACTAAATAAGGTGGTGACTACCTTAGAGACTGAATATCTATCTACGTTGTACTCTAGTCCATCCATCCCTAAGTGATGAGTCAGCAGATTCTCTAGCCAAGGACAGAATATGGAGTTGGCCAATGCTTATGTGTCATTGTCCAGTAGTTTTTCCATTTTGATTTGATCTACCGCATATATCTTTCAGCAATAAAATTTGAGTTGCAGATGGGACTTATATCCGTTCTTACGCACGAAATATTGACCGTGTTGTATCGCGAAATTTAGTTGTGGTCACATTCATATGCCTCCAAAATCATGAGATGAACTATTGATTGATGAGGGAGTCTCAATCATTTGCCAGCAAACTGGTTGATTATGAGGCAAATGATTAATTTCACCAATAGAGCAGAAACTCTTTTTTATGGAAGTGCAGTGAAAACAGAAATTTTGACGATGTTTCATTGTCTTTGTTTGAATACATTGTTTACATAGTAATCTTGTTCACAGGACCTGGAGTTGTTTTAAGTGGGCCTCAAAGACCTTATTTGACAAACGTGACGTTATCCCTGCTACTGCCTTCGTTAGTGATGTTTCACTCTACCATTCCTTCTAGCAATCTATTATTCATATGAGCTACACAAATGTCTAAACAGTAAAGTTCGCCTGTCTAAGCGTGATAATTGTGTACTCTTGAATAGTATGTTTCTTGCGGTTCAGAGTGATGAAGAGAGCATGAACACATCAGACTCCATAGACGGAAACAGCATTGTACGGGGAGACAACGATACTGCTTAAGAAGCTTCCTCAACAAAACACAATTCCTCCGACGAAAATCTCAAATCATCTTGTCCCTGTGTTAATGGCACAAAGATAATGCCGGTTCCTCTGGCAAGTTTCCAGAATGTGCTACAACTGCATAAAATTTGACAGGTATTCTCTTTATTAACTTCTAAATAACAGTAAATTAGAAGTAATGCATGTAGCTTTTCTATGATTGAATTGGAAATTTAGTTGATGCAGTAAGCGTCAGTACTAATTTTACACAATCTATCAACAACAATAGTTGGAGAAGATAGTTTGTAATCAGAAAGCTAGGTTATACGTTCAGTTTGGAGCTAAGCAATATTTTTTTTTAATTCCCTTCATATTTGTAGTGTCTCCTTTGCACTCTAGGTGAATGAGTTTTATTTGGAATAGCAAATTTTTCAAGTTTAAGGTGAATGATTTGAAGCACTTGACTCTGCTCTAAATTGATTAAATTATTCTCACGTTTAGCTTGATCTGCCAATCTTTCAGCTTCTCTGTTCTTATTCAATCACTAATACACTTCGATAAAGAAAAAAAAACTCAGTCAAATCAGATTTGCTACTTGAACCGTATCTGCCTCAAAAACTCTATTATATGATATATCTCAAAATAATGATGCTCTCTTATTCAATATGTTTTACGGAAAAGGGTTTGGGGGTTTTTAGCCTTATGCCTTACGAGTTGATACTGAAATTTTGCTTTTGGATCTCATGCTTGTTTCAGATTTGTTTTCTCTACAGTATAAATTTGACATTGAGGTCTAATTGTAGAAGTTTTCCTCGCAGTCCATCAAGTTGTGGAATCCAAAAAGGAGGATAATTGTTTCAAGGACAGGATGGGTTTATATCTGCATTAACAGATTCCTTTGTACTAAAATTTTGCTTGGGTGGACTCGATGATTACGTGAAGCTACTGAAATGAAGCTTTGTTGTATATATGTCAATAGATTTTAGTTTCACTGTGTAGAGACAGGCTTCTGGCCTTTGATAGCCGCTATATTTTATTTCTTCTCTCTCTTTTTATAGGGGTTGGGATGTGCCCGTGCATATTTTCTCCTGATGAACCATGAACGACTCCACCTAGATAGACTTTTTTTGACGCAGAAAGAGACAGGCAATGATTCTATGGCTATGAGGTCTTATTTCCCTTTATATTTTTCTAGGTTAGTAAAAATTATGATGTGATCACTTGGACTGAATAAAAAATTTGAATTTTCATTTACAGTTCTACAATCTCTTGTTAGGCAATTGAAGCATAACAATACAGGCCCAACACTGAAATTGAAGCCCTGAAAAAAGAAAATTATCTTTGCATTTAATAAATTCCTTTGAATTTATATCTTTATTACAACTGGTTCAGACCCAAGTCACATAAAATTTGTATCGCCATGGTATGCCGACCTGGAAAGAGCAAATGGTACAACACTATCTCAACCTTGGGATGTCGGGGGTGGGTATCTTTCGAGTTGTCTTACCATGATTATGTTGAAGCTCAAGTCGATTAAGGAGATAGTAAATTTTCATGATTATTTGCTGTATTTTTCTAGAAAAAGTTCATTTATGAAGTTCTTGTTTTACTTTTTATATTGTACCTTTTCAAATGTCAAAAGTAACAATATATATATGAAGGAGGTTTCTTGACATCAGAGTGGGTGTTTGAATTTTGAAATGTAGTTGCACCATTTTTCAGATGATGTTAACAATTTGCAGTTTGCCAAGGTATGTAGCAAATTGTGACCTTTCAAATGTTTTAGATAATAATAACTGCTGCAGTGACCGCATAGTTTCTTTCCGAAGGAAAAAAATGCTTTACTGGTAAACTTCCTTGGCTATTCTATTCTAGAACTTGCTAGTTAACATGGAAATGTGAAATAATTTATTGGCTTAAATAAAAAAGAAAAAGAAAAGTCTTTTGTATCTTTCTCATATAATTAATAGGAATCTAGGGGAATACTGAATTATATTTTCTTAACTATGATTAAGCATATATTGTCGTTTTTGCTTCAGTTAATGCCATTGTAGTTTTGCTAGAAGCGAAACGAGGCCTCCTTTGTCTTGGGCGTGTTGGGCTGTGGGGGCAGGTGTGGGGTTTGGATCGGGGTGTTCATAACTCGAGGAATATGTAAAAATTAAACTTTAATGCCGGAAGCTCAATATTTCATACAGAGCGCATTGACTTCGTTTTCCTTTCGTTTGAATCGTGCAAAAGTTAAAATACCTTTATATCATTCTTATCGTCATTGGAAGTTCTGGAAATAATAGTTGCTAGAAAACACTGGTTGTTTCTGAGCTTGGGTCATTGACAAATAAAGTTCAATATATGGTAAAAAAACTTGTGATTGAATTATTTCTATAGTTATTATTTTTTGTTCTCTTCTGCTAAGATAATCAATGCTTTAGAAGTATAATTAATCCCAGTGTGTTTTATCTTCCTGTACATTGTTTTATTAATCTTTCAGTTGACTGTTGTATTACTAAATGCAGACGAGATACCGTCGGAGGCATTGATGCCAATTACAATTTTGACAATTCCAAAATACGCGACTTATTCCTTGTGTGCTCCTTTCTGAAATTTCGTAAAAACCCCGTGATTTGTTCTACATCAGGTTTGTAGCTATCTTACCTCCTAATAATTAGAAGTATGGTATAGGGAACGGCACTAACAATTTTGGAGTTCTGAAGACGCTTTTTGATCAATTACTTCAACAGGTTGTCTGCTCGCTTAACAATCAAAAGTATCGTATAGCAACTATAGAGTTTTCAAATGCTTCTTTATTCTTTTCAAATCGTTTGTATCTGTATTGCTTTTACTTACAACTATAAAAGTTGAATGGATATACGTTAACCGTTTCTTGAAAAACAACCGTTTTTCTCCTCATTTAATGACATATCAAGAGTGTTCTGTCTGTCGAAACAAAAATAAGATCAGACATTTTTTCACATGATTTTATAAGAAAGGCTTTTGCGGTCCTCCTGCACACTGGCCTGCTCTTCATTGTCATGAATTATATATGATTATCACAAGTTACTCGTACTTTGAAGGATGTGAACAGCTAAACCGATGTAGCTAGAAGCAGACGTCATTTGGAGCAACTTAAGTTAATTAAGCATAAAATGTTTTTCATTTTTTTTAAGTATCTATCTAATTGCTGTCTATTCACTAATGAAGATCATGCATTTGCAGTTCAAAACTCTCTTTAGGCACAGCTGAAATTGCTTGACATAGAAAGAAATTTGCTTTTCTTTTTTATTCTGATAGTCGACTTACCATATTTAACAATGAAAGAGGTATGGTGCAATGTAATGCTCTCACAAGATAAAGAAAAAATTGTTTATTACACTCATTACATTTGCATTACTCTTAATTTCATGACAGTATTGCTTGGTAAAAGAAATCATTGTAACTGACAATAAATTCAGAGAATTGGAGGGAAGTCTTTTTGAATTCGATTGTTCTTATCCCCATCAAAGATAGAGAATGGTTTGGCAAAGCATTTGGCTGAAGAAGAAGATTTAGTTTCTCAGATGGAGTCAGAGAGCGAATGTTGCCAGTAGAAGCGAGTTTATCCCAAGCTTGTGCAAAAGGAACGAGTAAGTGGCTCTCAAATTACTAACCATCATTTTAGATACTTTTCCCCTGAGTTTCCCGTTTCAAGTTATCCTTGTTATCTCAACTTTCAGTCATACACTTGTAAATCTTTCAATAGACAGAGCTTATTCTTATGCCATAATATATCATAGTTATCTCAGGATGCTAGAATTACAAATCAAATAAACACCAAAAGCATCTGAAACTACATAATACTCTCCTGTTTTAAGCCTCTTCGATCAAAAGTAGCACAATCCCCAGATACAGCCACAACAGTGAAAACCGTGACACAGCCACAACAGAATGCAGAAGAGCCATGCAACACCATAAATTTTTTATTTGAAGACAATAGCCATTTCAATTGTTGATCCTATTTGGCTTCCCCAGAGAAAAAGTTACCTGAAACAAAGAAACCACGAAATCAAGTCAATTCAGGCCAGTGTAAAACAATTATCATTAAACGGATTCTGCTAAATGTTGAAGTTGAGATAACATATCATCTGCAGATGGAATCCAATCTTTCATTGCCGGGTTCCCCTTGCACGTGCCGCGACACGTATTGGTGGTGTCCGGAGCTAGACTCGAGTACTTCCCATTTACATTTTCCATTTCGAAGAATCCTGTTCCAGTCTGAACAGAGAGCAAGTATTGCCAATTCCTGAAGTCAACTCTATACAATTTTTATATGCCTACTTTTTGAACTATGTTATGAAGGCTCTTTTGCCTCAAGCTGTGTCAAAATTTCACATTTTAGTTATTTGGATAAGTTTCTGTGATAACGTGGGCCTCATTAAGTCACAAAATCTGTGACAATAAGTTTCTGTTTCTGGGCTATTTCCATGCTTCCTAGAGTTAAAAAATGAAAATAAAAAATAAATCAGGCTAATGTTACCGAATGGCTGAGGTGCTGCTTCTCAACGCTGTTGAGATCGTTATATTCAGTCTCCTGAAATTACTCAGGCTCTTTGCTTGCGTTGAGTTTCTGCTTTTATATTGTTAAGTATTATATATTTGAAGATCCTTTGCCATCTGGCGTTTGTAGTCCAACGGTTAGGATAATTGCCTTCCAAGCAATAGACCCGGGTTCGACTCCCGGCAAACGCATAAACTTTTTCACCGTTTAGTTGTTTGCATGAATTCCTGCGTCTGTGGAGCCAATCGATCAAAACAGTCCCGCGTTTCTCCTCCTGTTTTGGCCTCGTCTCCCCTCGATAAATGAATGTCCCTTCTGTCTGGCCTCCTTGCGCGATCCGTTCCTATCAAAACTCTACAAGAGGTTGCTGGAAGGGATATTATTGGCTAACGGATTGGCAACCCACCATACTCGATATTTCTTCGCCTATTGTTGTACGGACACACAAAAATACGACGTGAGTTGGAGTTGGGAGCTTGTAAAAACTTATATATGTATTTTTGACGTATGGATCACGGAAACAGTAAGTGAGAAAGGTAGAATTGTTTTTTTCCCATTCTAAAGAGCTTTTAATTAATCAAAAGATAATTCAGAAATCAAGAAACAAAACATATAGTTAAATTGTTTAATTATGAAAAAAGGGGAACTAACATTTGTCTCATCAGTTATTTCAAAAATATTTTATCAATAATCATATCTATCATTAAACTATATAAATTAATAAATAAATATTTATACGTAAAGTAAAAATTTTAAGTAGAAAAAAATCCTATTTATACATACATAAATACTCAAAAAAAATTAAAATAATAGAATATAATTATTATACATTTAATTGTTATCCTTTTTAATATTAATCCTAAACTAAGAAGATATGAATTCTTTTATTCTTCTGAGCGTGTAGGAAAATACTCAAATTTTATGACTTTTTTATTTTCTAAAACTTAGGGAAATGGTATATAATCCCCAAAATTATGGTGAAAATGGACGGTTTCAATCCCTTGCTTATTTGCATCTTTTTCATTATTTTTTTTTAATTTATATATTTTTATTTTACAATAATTATAAATTAAAACTCAATTCTAATATCCAATGCCTCTTGTCTCTCTAGTAGAAATCTTCTTCTATTTTCTTGTTCTAATATTTTTTTATGACTTCAAATTTCACTAATACCCATATCTATAATAATTTTTTTCCACCAACAAAGATTTGTGGTTGTTATATATAATAAATTTTATTATTTTTACTTGTGATGGAGTAGTTTCTTTCTATAATGGAAGGAAAACCTCTACCATTTAGATATGGAAGATATAAAAATACGTTTTATGAAAGATTCATCACTATATCGATTGACAATGATTTGAAAGTATTTAAGGAGTTCAATTTTGTTGTGCATACGGCTGGTGTAGATTATCTTTGGAAAGGAATATTTTACGAATTAATTTTCTCCTTGTCGTTAGTAAGATTTTAATAATTTAATCAACTGTCAATGTCATTTTAATGGACTGTTCTAAATTCATAATCATATCTATTATGTCTACTATTGTGTTTGCTTGAATAAAATTTTTGTTTGTTTCATTTTTCTAAAAAAAAATAAAATAGATATCATTTTTACATATCTTTTTTTTTTTAGCGAATTCAATGATTGCAAATAAAGTTTTCAGACCGAGAGCAGTCTACGACTAATCATATATGACATTATGACAAAAAATAAATAAATAAGAAAAAGGCAAAGTGGAATATTCAGTTTTGTTTTTAAAATGGGTCTGCATTCTGCATATTATCTCAAGAGGTAATGCGAAGAGGAAAATGGGGATCAATGCGAAGAGGTAAGCGAACTCTATTTCTCTATATTAATTATCCTGCAGCTACCTAACTAAACTAAGGCATTATTCTATTCTATTCCATTTAACAGTAAATTTGTTCAGAAATTACATTCTTTGCATACGTCGTTTTGCCTCATGTTTCTATATATTTGTATCTTCTCTATTAGTAAATAGTAAGGTCAATGATTGCGCATAGAAAATACCCGAGTTAATTTTGTCGTTCTTTTGGTATTACCAAGAATCAGAATTTGAATATCTTCAGAAATATATTGCTTGTAATACAGTACTATTCTGAAAATAATTGTATCTGCGTCAATAAATATGAGCTTAACAATGCCAAACGGGCAGAAATCATGCTTCGCTTCAGCAATACAAACCAAAGATCTGTGATACAAGACACTGATTAAAGTTCAAAATAGGTTATTGAAGCCTGATGGTCGAGACCTCATCTAAGTTATTTCTCTGTTGATCTCGACACTAGACAACCTTTAGATAATTGAAAGGATAAGGATCAGAAGCATCTATAAGAAGACAATAAATTTCATATGCATAATCCATACCGAGTTTCACATCAATATCGTACTCATTCATAGCTATCAAAACTGTGAATGGATATAATTTTCGAAGATTCAAACAATCTTCAGAAAACAAGAGAAAATACACGGCAGCTGGGGTTTGATCCTTTTTGACTTCCTTCCTAGTCTCTTCCCGTTCCATCTTTTGATTTAAGCCATGCACGGTGTAAGAAAAGCTTCACACTCCAAACACCTCCCCCACAATTAAAAATTTCAAAATATATATATATATATATATTACTTGCAGTTGGCCTTCTCTCTATCTGTATAGGAGACCCTGTACTTCCTCTTCCAAAACCAACCTTAGAATCATAAGTGAAAACAAGTAAAAGTTCGAAACTTTTGTGTCCATGTCCGAAAGCAACGTGTCATGAATCCTGGAAAGATACTTCTCCTATCACCTCAATCACTGCAAGGATACTTACAGGAGAATAACAACAAAAGACAGCAAAGCAATTGGAAATAGAAAGAGCTCTTGACAAAATTATGTTAATGCTTAAGAATCTTTCAATGTTTAACTCCTTTCAAACCTTTAAAAGCTGAGGCACAAGGTGCAACTGTATATATAATGGGGGAAGAGAAGGATCCAAATATTTGAATTTTACATCATTTGAAATTCAGTAAATCAATTGAGAGTAGCGACTACAACTAAAGAATGAAAGCAGAATTGATATCTAGATTCTTATCAATTTAACGACTTTCTTTTGTCGCGTCCTTGAGTTGACTGCAGTGCCAATCTATGAGATAATATATTAGCATATATAAACACTCATGCAATTCAGGTATCCCATTCATCATATCCAACTTCAAGATCATCTCTTTCCTTTTGAGACAAAGAATATGTTCCCAAGTGTTTGGCTCTGTTCCATGAGCCATGGCAGTTCAAGGTAATCATCTTAACCTTAAATGTAATATTGAATCTTGATGTTAGAAAAGGTCTTTTTCCTTTCGATTATTTTGTCTCTGCAATCCCGTCACAATTATAATATTTACTTATGCAAGCGAGCAACTATTTTGGGACAAATTTAAATTTCCCTTCCTATTTATTTGCAATATTTTGTTGTGAATAATCCAGATTATCTGATTTCATGTCTATACAATTTTGTTAAAAGACTCGGCAATTCAGATTAGATTTCTGAAAGCACATATTTATGGCTTCAAACGCATCAAAATTCATTGGAAAAAACTTCAAAAGATTGCAGACGTAGTTACAAAGACAATTTAGACTAGGATTACCCTGATGATTTAGACTAGGATCAAGAGCTTAAGGAACAGATAGATCAGTTATTTCCTACAAACAGGAACAAAAGTCAAAACTATATACCAGAAGTAACTTTCTGGCCTTTCAAATCGGCAATTGTTGCACATTTCTGGTCTAAACACTCAACTGAATTGTTCCTTGACGATCTCTCACGTGGGCAGGACTTTCTTTAGCTTATCCTTATCAGCCTACCCCATCAAACCGCCGAACGAAGTTCTTGACCATGTCCGTTTCAGGCTTGCAGCCTTAGCTAGAGCTTTTCCTTCTACTCCTTTAAATGGCCGCTGAAGCTGCATGAGATTCTCCATGTGATTATGCAGATAATAATTTCTGTCACAACAAACACTTCGACAATCTTGAAGAAATACATCAACAAACAACAATGTCGTTATCACAGTCATTTGATTTTGGATTCTAAAAAGTCTTCATCGGTTTAGGAAAAAAAAAAAAAGTCAGTAGCTACCACCACTTGTAGAATCAACGTACGTGACATTGTCCCCCCAAGTCACACCGAAGCCTCAACTCTATATGTTTATCTCACTCAAAACACCAACTCATTATCTTAACCAAACACGTGTCCCCTTTTGTTCATTATCACACGTGTGCAGCTAAGCCAAAACCCCACAAGCACTTACGGCACTTCATTCCACAATAAATCTCACGCTTCCCTGGTTGTCCTGTAACCGGAGTTGAAAAATTTTCTGAAAAAACGATTTTTCCGGCCTGTTAGGAAGAAGGAGAAAAATCCGAATAACCTGGAAGTCGAAGCCGAAGACTTGGAGTTTTGGTACTCGGTTCACTTCAACCGAGATCGGTCACACAACAAGAAGCAACAAAACTTGACTTTGCGATCTGAGACCAAAACTCACACTAACAGGTAATTAAATCTACCTGTAATAATTAAACTTACCCATTGTAATAATTCTTTTAAATCTTTTCTTGTAATCTAATGTATGGGTATCGTGGGAGCATGCTATTATTATCTACTGCGCAGCACCCACATGTTAGATACAGTTTTTATTTTTTAGTAAAGTTGTGAGCCTGCAGCATTAACTCAGTTAGCTGAGTCACTGCTTTTCGCTGATCTACTTATTTGCTGTCTCTTCTATTTAACTAAATTCTGGAAGAAACGAGGCGTTCAAAGCGAATAAGAAAGGAGCAATGGCAACAAGAGTATCTAACTTCTCCGATCTGATACAAAGAGTGACGGCTTCTTGCTTGCTTCACCCACTTGCGAACGTCCGACGAGGTACCGAGAACGTCGCCACAGAAGACGGTGAACAAGAGGACGATTGCAACTCTGCTGAAGAAGAAGAGGAAGCTGAGGGAAATGAGAGAAAATCAAGAGCAGTTGATAATAAGGTTACCGCAGAAAGAGAGGGGGGGAGTCTAAAGAAAGTGATGGAACTGGAGACGATAATGAACGAGGTATTCGACGCCGTTTCGGCACTGAAGAGAGCGTATGTGAATTTACAAGAGGCGCATTGTCCGTGGGACCCAGAGAGAATGAGGTTGGCTGACGTGGCAGTGGTGGGGGAACTTAGGAAGATAAATGTTTTGAGAGAAAGGTTTAAGAGAAAGAGCATTGGTCCTGGCGGCGTCAGCAGCGTCGTTGGTGTTGGGTTGGTGAGAGAAGTGGTGGCACCTTACGAGGCGGCGTTGGAAGAGTTGAGAAGGGAGGCGAAGGCTAGAGAAGTGGAGGTTCAGAATTTGAAGGAGAAGCTAAACACTGTCACTAGTCTTAACAACAGTGGCAAAAAGGGGAGGTCGCAGTCCAAGCGAAAAGTTAGTTGTAGCAGTCAAGCTGCTCAAGGTATGAAATTACTATTCTAGACTTATAAAATTGATGGATTTGGTATTTATTTTTAATTTTAATATTTTCTATTCATTGTAGATCAACCCCATCCCCCACCACCACCTGCAAATAGATTTTTGGTAATTTACCGTTTTTAACCTTTTATAGGATATATTTGCAATTTTGGCGGAGGTTTTGAATTTAGAGTAGAAAGTAGAAGATGGAATTTGTAATTGTCCGTTTAGCCCAAAAATTTGTTGTTCATGTTCTGAAAAATGCACAGAAAGCTTACGGAGTGTCCGTCATTAATAACAGTTACAGTAGCACCGTCGCCAGACCTTTTTGAAGCAACCATGACCCAGGTGAAAGAATCATCAAAATCATTCACAACGCTTCTGCTATCCCTCATGCGTACCGCACAATGGGACATTGCAGCAGCTGTTCGTTCCATTGAGGCTGCCACTGCCAATGGCAACGAAACAATGTCCAACACCACTAATTCCATCATCTCAACCCACCACGCAAAATATGCGCTTGAGTCCTACATTTCCCGCAAAATCTTCCAAGGATTCGACCATGAGACTTTCTACATGGATGGCAGCCTCTCCTCACTCCTCAACCCAGATCAATTCCGCCGTGATTGCTTCACCCAATACTGTGACATGAAGGCCATGGACCCTGTTGAGCTTCTAGGCATTTTACCCACTTGTCATTTTGGCAAATTCTGCTCCAAGAAGTATCTAGCCATGGTTCATCCTAAGATGGAAGAGTCCTTGTTTGGGGACTTGGAGCAGCACCACCAAGTAACGGCTGGAAATCATCCGAGGAGTCAGTTTTACAGTGAGTTCTTAGGGTTGGCCAAGGCGGTTTGGTTGCTTCACTTGCTAGCATTCTCACTGGACCCAGCGCCTTGTCAGTTTGAGGCAAACAGGGGAGCTGAGTTTCATCCACAGTACATGGAAAGTGTTGTCAAATTTTCTGGTGGCAGACTGCCTGCAGGTCAGATTGTGGGTTTTCCTGTGAGCCCTGGGTTCAAGCTTGGAAATGGATCAATCATCAAAGCTAGGGTTTACCTGTTGGCCAAGGCATGATCTACTCCCAACAGACTTGTTACATCCTTTGCTTGAGAAAGCGACGGAGTGGCTGGTTTGCAGACTTTCAAGTTTCAGTGGTCTTTCCTTGGGCTACCAAATGTTAGGAATTAGGATTAATTCATTACTATGACTCTCGTAGGCTGTATGTAAGATAAACGTGTGCTAGTGTGGTAATTTTGATAAGCCTATTATATGTTCGATTGAAAAATGAGCTCATCCTATCAGTCTTCATCGATACCTGACTCACTGGATATTCGATTGCAAAACTGCTTTTGAAGAATCTGTTTAATAAGCTAAGGGTGTACATGAGTCAGCAAAAGGGCACATCAATTGTATAACAAGCGAATTTAAACTTGACATAGTTTGGCTATGGCAAAAAATGTTGATGCAGATGACAGGCACGTCAACAGGCACAAACTAACACGTTACGGGAAAGTAGCATTATTCAAGGCCTCGTAGAAGCATGCTTACATCTTCAGAATACAATGTGGTGTTACATAAAATATATCATCAATTTTCGGTAACACAGAGAACAAGTGGTTTGTATCATTACTAGTTATGACAACCCCTTATAAAACTATTTTCGCGTCCCTTAAATAATCACAGAAAACTATTTGATCTCTATAAATCGGAGTGGAAAGAATATGTGCAGAGACAAACGTAAACTCTTCTTGCAAAATAATGCTTGGAGGAATATCAAGCAAAAGCAGTGGGTTCTGATAGAAAAACTCAAAATCAGTCGTAATACACTTCCCTGATGAAGACTTTTTTTGCCTGTCATGAAGATTTTAAAGAGGAATAGGATAAGCATTTCCATGACCAGAAGAAAGAAGGATTGCTCTTCGTAAGCAAACAGATACAGCCAACCAACAACATGATTAAAAATAAAAATGCATTTAGGTGTCAAGCCTTTTAAAGATTTTGCCCGAAAAAAGATACATTTCAGACAAAGGGCATCATTTTAATTCCTTTAATATCCTAGTCTTGTCCAACAGACTCGAGATAACAAGTCCTTTGACAAAGTTTAGCTACGAACAGATGGACAATGCCTCCATTATGGAAAACAACAAATAAACAGCCGTCCTATATTTTGCTTGGGTACGTTTACCCATGAGAATGCAGAAAAGATAAGTATTAATTGCTAATACTTTCACATGAAATTACCAAAATAAAAAAACAAAAAGGAACTCTACAAACTAGTAAAGTAGTGCCTAGGTTGAATTAAACATCTCTCGATATGTAGAATACCATCTACAAAATTCAAAGAACAATAGAATGGATATCAATTTATAATCTTACTTGCTCAAGGGTCAGAAACATGATTACATTCCAAGATCCAAGTCGACCAAAATTTGGGAGAAAACCCTTATAGAAGGCAAAAAATCCCTACAATACATAAGCTTCCTTAAGTTAATACTCATTGGAAGAAGCATTTGCTCCTCTAACAGTGAGTTTCAATCAAGATTGATTGCAGTGAAAAGTTCAAAATAAGAAAAGATTTAGAAATAACACGATACAGGTCAACAAATCCCTGAGAACAGAATTATCTGAATGTGCCTCAGCTAGCAAGCATTAAAGGATGTTAAATAGTATCTGAAATCTTTTGTCAAACATTTTTCATTACAATTTAAACCTAGTAAAATTTTTAAAATGTCAATTACTGCAGTATGATACAAAATCAAAATAAGTGAATGTGATAACTTAAAGGATAAAAAGAAAAGCAGCGTATAAAAATAAAATTTGGATGATAAAGAAAGAACAAGAACAGGAAGCTACCATACCTCATACTTCAAGGTCTTGATGAAACAATCAAGAGTGTTTTTGTAGGCTGAATCTCCCATCATCCTTGATTTCACCTGGAACATAATGTGCGTCACATGCACAAAAGATTGACTTAATATTTCTTCCTTCAAAAGCCATGCGAACTTGCTTCACATTATAAGAATTTAATGGTCAAAGGCACTTTAACTTTACAGCCTTGATATTATCTGTTGTGCCAGATTACCTAGATTATGCTACAATGGTACAATCAATATTCAGAACTGGTAATAAACACTTAAACAGCATGCATCAGTATTCAAATGTGTGAGCTTTTGTCATTCTCTTGATTGGTGCCAATTCCAATTCAATATGTTCGATCTGTATTATCTAGTGATTGACTGGTTCAAAAATCTTATAAAGAAAGCTTGAGAAATAATTCCAGCCATTGAGGATCCATGTAAGTTAGGAAGCAGAAATTTAACAATCATGATAACATAATACGCTCATCCTTCATGTTGTCTAAGATATCCCAGAGGCTTCCTCAACTTTGGCAGCAATGTATATGCAACACATTATAGTGATGATGATGAAATAAGCACATTAAGCTTAGAGAAATCAAAGATTGTCACTACAAGGTGATGATGATGAAATAAGCACAAGCTGGCAAATTATGATTATTTGCTGAAAGCACCAGCGGAGACAGAAATCCTACCACATCAATTGGAGAACCAATACAGACAGCAAAGAAGCCTGCACCAAGACCGGCTAGGAGATGAGTAAAAACATTGTCCATGAACCCTGGAATTTTTAAAATTGTCTGCATAAGTATAAAGATATTAGGGTATAACCAGGAAAGCCATAAAGCAATCCAACAGCTTGAAACCATAATATGAGTCATTTTTGTTGCTCTCGTAACAATGAATTCACCTGTTTTACTTGGTCATAACTGGCTAGTTCAGCAGCATTTACAATAGCATTTCGTGCAATATTAGGTCCAAGTCCGGTCCACAAGGCCCACAGTCCTTCCTAATGTTTGTAATAACTTAAAACAAGCAAATATACATAAAGCAAATACAAAAAAAAAAATGCAGAAAACTAACCTGTCTCACTATGGTGTAATAAGCATCCAAGGCCCCGTAATAACGCCTGGGTACTCCAGATGGCAATTTCCCCTCAGCTTGAAGTCGAACTTTAACAAGATCAGTTGGATTAGCTACCGTAATAGCTATAGCACCTGTTTGGCTTAATTTTTTAGTTAAGTTTGAAATACATAGAGTATTTTTAACAGATTGAAATGCAAGTACTGAGAACTGTACGCCTACATATGGGCAAGCCAAGATGTTAATGCAAGATCTACACACTTTATAGTAGCAGGAAGTCAGCAAATAAACTCACCAGTCAGCAGAGCTGCAAGTATTTTTTGGTATAAAGGAATATCTCCAACAAAATCACTGCCAACTAAAAGGGTTTTAACCTGTCCAATTAGCACTTTGTGAATAAAGACCAATGGGTATCACATCGATGCATGGGAAACATATACAAGACTTACAGGCTCATATAACCCAACTCTTAGGCCTCCATAGATACACTGGCGGTGTAACCCTGCTATTATGCCTTTCCAGAGAGCTGATAAACCTTCTTCCCTAGCAATAGTAACAATTGTGCTAAACAAACCTCTGTATTTGGATACAATAACCCCATCACCAGTACCTGTTTTCTTTTGAAGCTGAAGCCTTACTTTAGCAGTGTCCAAAGGGATGGTAAACAACTGTAGGACCCGTGAGCAAAATGATAAGTACAAATACTCGAATGCTTCTACATGAACTAATTTGGAACCACAACTTCTTAAGAAGATAATATTAAGAAGAATAAAATCTAATAGTTCCGTAGCAACATTCGTAGCATATATAATCCCAAATTAACTCTGAAATAACTAAGCTCATCAATCAGATCAAAGACCAGAAAAATAGAAAAAGCAACGAATCTTTGGTCAATCAAACACAATGCGTAAAAAATAATAACTAGCTGCTCATAGCTGAAAATCCAGTGACAAGGAAAGGGGTAACTGGTAGATCGACAGAAAAAGAACAAAAATAATTCCTAGTCAAATTAACCGCACAGAAGAAAAAAGTTTTCATCCGTTCAATTTGGGCATTATTCGGGTGCAGCGTGAACAAGCAAACTAAATTTTTTATTCTTTCGAGATTTCTGTACGTATCGTACATTTTCATTTCCCAACTCACTTACCATACCCAGCAACTATAAAGAAAAAGAAAAATTATGCGGAAACGGTAGGTGATTATCAAAACAACCTGATAATTTCCCTAAAATATACATCCATTTTAATCATCGTTAAACCGTTGAGAGAAATGGTTGATACCTCAGCAAAACAAGCCGCAAAAGCACTGCACAAGAAGGTTTCAGCGAATGAGATCTCAGGCCTGAGTTTAAGATCCGACATCTTGAAATTCGGAAACCTGTAAAAGAGAGGTGGCCAGTTGTGACTGGTTACGGGAAGGTAAACAAGTGTTTGAGCGAAGTGAACTGTTGAAATTGTGCCGGGTTTCTTAAATCTCGGCTACAGTTTCCATGAAGCAAACGTAGCAAAAGAAATAAAATTAAGACCGCGGAATTTAATACTGAGCAAGGAAACGAGAAAACAAAATGTTTCTGTTGTCGATGTCACTTTTGTTATGGTTGGTATAGCAGTTATATCTTCTTCCTTCGTGTGTGTTTTTTAATCTTATTTAGTTTATGTTTTAAAAATAAATAACACTAATTTAGCAGTAATAAAAAATATAAATATATTATAATAATATAATTTACCCACCTCATTTTATACATATTAAAAAAATTATATAAATTTATATTTCTATTATTATTTTTAATTTAATATTCAAATAAGGGAGATTATTATAAATCTCTTGTAAAAATATATATTTTTCTGAATAAATGGTCAGAAAATTTATTAATAATTAAAAAATAGTAAATTTATAAATGTCATAAATAAATTTTAAATTTTTTTAAACTTTCGAAATAAATTAGTTATTCATTAACTTTAATCATCCAAAATGCATGAAACTTGATCATTGATTATAAAAAAAAAAAAAATTGTATTAAAATAAAAATTACATAAATAAAAAAAAATTAGTTGACCTAAATTTTTTTAATATATGATTTGTATTGGGGAGGTATATATGTAATAAAAATATATAGACCTTTTATATTTAGTAAAAAGGCTTTACGAAAAGTGATTATTTTTATTTAATAAAAAATGTCTTGAAATTTTTGGTGTTTGTGGAAATAAATATATTCAAGTACTTAAAATAATTAAATTTAACAAATTAATTAAATTGGTATTAAATCTCTTTTTGTTGATTTCAATTCTATTTGAGTAATTTTCGGTTCAATTTAGTATAAGTTTGTGACATTTTAAAAATCAGGACTCTGTTTTGATTTAAGAGTTTGCATGTATACTCCCTAAAAATTCCTTGTTCCTAAGCCTATTCATGATTCATGGTTCAACTCAATATGCCTTATTATATGATTAATGTCGGAAGAAATAAAGTTTTTTGCATAAATTATTTATAGATTTTACTAACAGCACTTGATGAAATTTTTATATTTACAGTTTATAATAATTAATAATAAATTTTAATTTATTAAATATAAAAGTCTTAATAAAAATACTGGTTATTAAAATTTATTATTTATATAATTTAATATAATAATTTTTGATAATTGTCACATATTTTATATTTTCACTAAAATAAATTAAAAGCGACACGTGATAATTATAGAAATTTGTTATAAAAAATTTACATTCTAACATTATTCTTATTATATTAGTATTATTATTATTTTATATTTATCTATTCTTTTAATTTTGTATTAATAATTGAACAATCAATTTGAATTTTGATCGTAGTAAATTTTTTGGTTTGACTAAAGGTAATGACATATTCAACCTGAATTTAGTGGATTCCTTGTCTGGTTATTTAATTTTTCTGTTGAATCTAATTTAATGAATTGAGTTTTTGCAAGCGAAACTGAAAATTTTGAATTGATTTTAGACTCTTGGGACTGGGAGGGAGGCTGGGATTATTTTATTCATTGGCATATAGAAAAATTTTAATTTTATTTTATAAATTAAATAATTATTTTTATTATTAAAATATATATTTTATGTAACGTGATTATTGATGAAATATTTCCAAAAATAATGTCAAGGGCAGATGGATGGAATATGCTGACCATGAAATCTTTCCTTGCCTGTTCTAAACAATTAGTTACACTACACGTTCCAAATTTTCTATTGCATTTATAAATTTTTTATTATATATTTATATGTCAAAATTATAATTTGAAAATTCATAAAAATAAAAAGATATAACAAAAAAGTTAAAAATTAGGGATTGTACTATATAGTTATTTGTGTTTAGCATGACCCAAAAATCAATTAACAATTAATTATATTAGTTATTTTAAAGTTTTTATCCCATTTAAAAGTGATTTGTTGAGTTAATATATATTCATTAGATAATAAATTTTTATAATTTATTTGTTATATTTTGCATTATTTAATGAATGCATGTCATTTTATTTGTTATACATTTTGAAATAAAAAAATATGGAATGAATAATGTTAGTCAAAAAATTATATTTTAATTTTCAAATTTAAGTGATGTGATAGTTAAATTAATAATATTATATTATTTTAATTTTTAAAAATTTGTAAGAGGTAAAAAATTTCAAATAATATAAAATTTATGAGATTTTAATAATTGTAATGACGTCATTTATCAATTCAACTATTGTATCACTTAAAATTTAAAAATTAGCATATAATTCGAGATATTCAATAATATTTATGAGAAAATGATGCAATAAAATTTTAAAATTTTAAAATTTAAATAAATAAATATTTAATTTAATAAAAGATTTTATTATAATAGAAATAAAAATTTATTATACTTTGATGAATGTTATATTTTAACACAGTCCGCTCCTAAGAATACGAGCCTACATATACTATTTATAATTATAATAGATAGAAAAAATTTTCACACGAAATAATTTACATTAGACACTAACTGTTTCATTTTTTTTTTTCTGGATCTACTTTTGATAATAGAAAAAGTCTACTCGTACTATTATTTATAAGAGGTGAGAAATTTTCCTACACTATTTTTTGATAACAGTAGACGTTATGCACATGATTTATAAAATACGAGAAAAATGCAATCACTGAGTGTAGTCGAGTGGTTCCATCTTTGAGGTGCATTTGTGCTGATTTTAGATTTAAATTTTTTAAAATATATTTAAGTGCAAAAACTTAGTACAATCAGAATTTTATCTTGTATTTAGTACTACTGCAGTGTGGTTCTTCTACAATATGGTCCTTATACATAATTTTAATTGATTCAGAACAGGTGCTGTTTGATCTGCAGACACGTATTTTAAAAAAATGAGTGTCTAACCTGTGTATGACCGGGCACCGCAGTGATGACTGAGTATAAGAGTTTTCTCGTCATAAAAAAAAAAATACGAGAAAATTTTTTAGGCTAGGCAAAATAAATAATAAAAAAAAATTTTCTCACACCAAATAAATAATGTAACAAATACTATTTATAAAATGGAAGAAAAATTCCCAAACAAAATAAAACAAAATTACAATTCAAAGTCAAAACTATGCACTCTAAATAAGGGGAATGACTAAAAAAATTTGGGTTTAAACTTTAAAAATTTATAATTAATCCCATGAACTTATGAAATAGATTTCTTAACTTCTAATCCCTTAATACTTTTAACTCATAAAATCTTTCTCTTGTACTTTTCTTTTTCTAGGTTTATTAAAAAAGAAATAAATAAATTTTACATTTTATGTTAAAACTTAACTTGTAAGTTTTCATTAAGACAAATATTATTTATCTTATTGTATTTAATTTATTTTAAATTAAGAATTCATCCAGGATTAAATGTTACCCCATCTCAAAAAACTATTTCAAATAATGTGGAAATAATATTTTTTAGAATTAAAATTCTACCCTAACTTTTCTTTCCGTTATTTTTTTCCTCTCAACTCTATTCTGTTGCCGCACAGGATTATTCCCTCACAAAACACATAGCGGGAACCAAAGCCGCCAATTACACTATCTCTTTTGAAAGCCCTTTTCCCGCAATCCAATCCAACACGAACCGTACCACCTTATTACTCAAGCAAATGCTTAAGTCTTCTCCTCCACAATTTCCCTCTCTTTCATTCAGACAAACCCTTGCACTACTTTCAAATCAAACCAAACAACGAATATGCTCGAGCTAAGATTGGTCCAAGGGTCTCTGCTCAAGAAGGTGTTGGAGGCGATCAAGGATCTTGTTAACGATGCCAACTTTGACTGTTCGGC
>JAWDEX010125375.1:0-25254 GCA_035221805.1 Trichilia hirta
ATTATATGGACTAAGAAAAATATTACTATATTACACCAATTTGTAAAAATGAATTCATATAACAAATTCGTATCTTTAGTAATTTTTTTAGTAATTAATTATTTTTGCATATTTAATCTATAAATTTTTATCTTTAGAAATACTTTGATTAATCATGTCAATAATTTAAAATATCAAAATACTTGTAAAATTATATCATTTAATAATTATTATTTAAAAAAAAAAATTAGTTGACAACCGAATGACCTTTTTTTTTTTAAATCTCTATTTACAAAAGTCTTACTTCTTGAAGCCTTTTTTTCTAAAAGCTTCGCTTAAAAGTTTGAATGGTGCTAAAATTTCTATTTTTAAAATTTTTTATAAATAAATGAATGTGATATGTTATTATAATTAAAAAAATATAAACTAAATAAAATTATTAATAATAAACTAATATGACTTATAAAATAATTAATACTTTCATCACACATTAATTTGTATATAAAATTTTATACAAAAATTTATATATTTAATATTAGTTTTAAAAATTATGTCATGTAAAATTTTTTGTTATTAGTGCTGCTATACCAAGAGGTTTATTTTAAATAATTTAACTTTTAAAAAATATAAAAATAAATAATCACAATATAAGAAATTTAAGTTTTTTCTAACAAAAATAAAATCATTAATTTAAAAATTGAAAGTACTTTTCTAATCATAACTAAATCACCCAAAAATATTTTTAATATTAAAGAAACTCTTTTAGTCAATAAAGTTAAGAGTTAAATAGTCTTAAATCAACCATAAACTATTTTATTGTATTATTTATAAGTTAACTAAAATTTATTTTATTTTATTATTTATAAGTTAAGGAGGCAATTTCAAATTTTTCCAATTTTGGCATCCAAACAATCGCAGATTCGCATCTGTTTTCTGAAATCCCCGCCGCGAGGAGTCGAACTCCTCCCATCATAAAAATATTTCCATTTATAGTTTTTTCTCTATCCTCAAATTTCAATTTGTTGCAAGAAGAAGCTCAAAAAAATGGCGGGATCTCTTGCAACGACGAAAGCAAGCGGTCGCCCTTTGTTCGCCACTAGAGACCAGTGGCATCGCATACCCTTCTTTCGTTTCTTCACCTATCCCGACCATTCCATATCATCCACATGTCCCTCTTTCGTTCCTCTCCAACTCCCTACTCGTCGGAGTCGTGGCACCTGGATCTCCACTTCTTCTCCCGGCGCTTGTCTGCACATCGTCAATGATAGCTTCACCTCCGACGGGATCCTCGTCGTCTATTTCCAAAAGAAGATCCTCATGAATCCTCGATTCTGGATTATTTTAGAAGGTCTTATTATTCTTTTTCCCTGTTTTAAGATTTTCTTTATTTACAATTGATTTGACCGAATTTGTGAAAATCTAGTTTCTTCAATTGAGTGAGTCCTCTTCCTGATAAAAAATTAAAAATAATAGATACCTGATTTCATATCCGATTTCTCATTCTGTGTGTTTTAGCCTTAGTAATCCTCTCAACTTGTTTTGAGTGAATATGATTAGAATTTTCATATTTCTGTTTGTTTTATTTTAACAATTTGTTTTATTTATTTGGAAAATTTTTGTTTGTCTTTTGAGTTTGGTTTACCCAGATATGAAACAATTCTTGTGCTAAATTTCATGCCTAAATTTCCCCTTATCATAGTTCGAAACCAATTTTAGCAATTTGGGTTTAGTATATATAAAATATTGCATTCTTGTTTGCATTTTTGTAAAATTTAGTTCTCATTATAAGGATGTCGTTTTATTCTGTCCCCCTGCCTGACGCAAATTATTCAGTTTTTATTATTATTTAGTGCGACTTTAAAAATGAACTTTTGAATGATAATAGGACCACGTTTATTGGAATATTGAGTTATATGATCAAATATGCGGCAGGAAGAGCCCTACATTTTGAAGTTGCAATTCACCTGGCCTCAGGTTTCATGCTTCTCTGGTTATCCTGCCAGGGGTAGCAGAACTTTATTTTTCAGCTACCAAGACTCCACGGGCGAGGCAAGCTGCTGATTCCTTTTACGAATTTGGCATCATGAATCATGAGTTGCAAAGATGAAATGAAAAGAGCACACTTTTTACATTTGCGTTAAGGCTAGTTGAATGTTTTGGCTTTATTATTTCTCTTGAAAATCAAATGTATCCTGTAGGAAGGTGAGAACATGTTAAACATCCCTTGTGTTTGGTTGTGGTTTCCCTTGGTCACAAATATGCGATTAGTTGGACTGACATATGAACTTTTGGCTTGTGGTGATTCAATAATTTAGCTTATGTGATCTTGCAGAGCACGAACCTTATAGTTCATTATCTTGATATCTCTTGTGCCTCTTATTTCTGTAATTGTAATTATTTGTTTAGCTCCTCTGATAAATTTGAGTTCTGTTTGATTTCTTGTAAATAATTTGAGTCGGTTGGCTACAGTAAAATTGAGAGCTTATCGGCAGACAAGAACATTGTTCTATCATAAAAGATGAAATATGCATCTTCCTCATCAAATGTGCATGTTACTCTTTTGGAACTAATTATTGGTCTTTCATCATTGCTCTCCTCTTGTAACTGTTAGATTCAAGGATGATATTTGCTAAGATTTTGTTCTTTAAACAGCGATCTAATATGGATAAAAACATACGATCAGTAAGAATGATATAGTATATGACAGGTTGGTATATATATGTTACTGCTAAATATTGTTCCAGTGGCTGCCTTTATGTGGTTTTATTTGTACAGTGTATGAAGTCAGAGTCTTGTTTAGTATTTCCTTTGTTGCTGTAAGCCTTGTGAACACGTGTCTCCTATTTGCAGATTGTGAACACCTGTCTCCTATTTGCAGATTGAGAAGTTTGCCATCCAATTTTCTACCAATTATGAAGTGGAGGGATTCATTAATGGTTTGAAGGTGCAATTAACGCATTACGAGCTCTGTTATTACAAAAAGAACAGATCATCTTTAAAAGCACTCAGGAAGCACATGCCCACACTAGTATTTAGGCGTTTCCTGTATCCTTGCTGTGATGATGATATGTTTCTTTTCTAGGATATATTGAAGAACAAGGAGGAAGCAAAACCTCTAAATAATGATTTGCAATCTGAAATTTCATCTGGATCTGAGTTCATGTCATCGAATATACTCCCTTCTAGATGAAAATTAAGATTTGGACATCACAATTGATTTTTTATTTCTAATGATTTATATTATTGATAATGACTTAAATACCACTTATCAAGTAAAATGTCAAAGGAAGAATGACTTGAGGATTTGCTATTTGCAGAACTTGTGAGAAGGAAATGGATATTATAGTTTCAGTTGATGCTTACACTCCTGAAATGCCACCAAGTTTGACATAGTAAGTTGAGCAGCAATTGTATAATCAGGAAACCCTCCTTAACCACAACTTTGAAGGCATTTATGCAGCATTGCCTTGCAGCTTCACATCATTAATTGCTAATTGCTGCTCTGAGCTCAAGGAAGTAGATTCCCTGTTCGAGTTATTGACAGAAATATCTCCTCAATACCATCTGATGACACATTCTTTTGTGTATGAAATGACACAGCTCCATCTCAACCAACTGTTTCTGAGGTTGATCTCAAATCTCTGATTGCGGTATAATTTCATATTCAGTTTATTTTTATTACTGATATTTGGCCTCAAATTAACAAACTGGTGATATGGTTCCTATCATTAAGCGTATTGATTTGGGAACTTCTGAAACTGATAGTTTTCGCTAGAGTAATGTTGATCTAGAAGCTACTGCTTTACTAATATATTCATCTTTTGGCAGAGTTATATGGAAGGTTCATCTTTCCTAGGTAAACTATGTTTCTAAAGCGCCTAACTTTCTGTTACAAGGCCTGGGATGCATCTGCTTTTAACGTTATCTCATGCCTGCCAAAGGGAGTTGACCTCAGAATGAATATGCTTTCTTTCAGTATAGGCTTGCCAGCCTGTAAGATAAGTATAGTTGTCAAATATGCATGCTCTTTTTCATCATTAAGATGGACATGGATGTTTATGATATATATACATGAAGATCAAATTGAAGGAGTCCAAAATTATAGCTGCTAGTATTTGAAATTCTAATTTGTCTGACGTTATTTTGTTGTCATTACCAATTATGCTGATTAAGGTGGAACAAATTATCCACGAAGCAGGAGGTGATTTATCACTGTAATTTTAATGGTTTCACACTCCATCTAAAGTACTTCACAGCTTTCATTACTTGGTCCTCAGCTTTCCTTCTGCATGTGTAGTCCAAGCCATGTTAAATTCCGTATGTTCTCTTTAGAGCATTCTGTTTATCAAATTGAACAGAGAAATATGAATAAACAGCATAGCTGCAGGAATCTTCTCTTTAATTAGCTGTCCAGTCTTTTTCAACAGCAAAAATCTTCCATCTTTCACTGTTTCTTCTGGAAAATCTCACAAATTGAATTACTAATAATTCCATATACTCCTGACAGAAGAAAAATTTTAAGTGTTGTTTACAATTTATGAGTCTTCCTTATTGTAAGTGTTGTTTACAATTTATAAGTCTTCCTTATTGTCATACTTTCACCTTTATTATACAGTTTTAGTTAGTTTTCAGCTTGTTTTGACATATATGTATTACGTATGCGTATCATCTTGTCAAAGTTCATGTACACATACACACAGACATGGTCAATGTAGATGAGAAAAGAGTTAAAAATATTTTGCGTATTTGCTTCCGCCTGAAATGTGGATGCCCACATACCTTAGAACTTAGATAGCCTTACGTTTTACATTGAATTGGAGATGCTACATGGCCACTCTATTTATGCGACAGTTCCAATAAAATCAACATACTTTCAGATATTTGAAAGATAAAAATAAAAAATTCAGTGCATATATACATGAATAACAAGTAGCCGGACTTATATCCTGCCTGTGCAATTGACTTTCTTTCTGTTTCATAGAGTAATGGATATTTTAAATGTTGGTTATTGACTTAACGAACGTGGTTACAAGATCCCTTATCTACTATTCTTAGCTTTCTCTGGGAACGCATGAAATTTTGATTGACTGGTTAGGATTAACTAATCTTAGAATAGTTCAGATAAATAATGGAAGAATACAAAATAAACATTGTTGAAGTTGCACAGACGAGGAAAACAAGGCCTTCCAACTCAAATCCGCCAGCTTATGCGAATGAGGATAGATATCAATTACCATAGAACTTTCACGGAGACGGAGAAACTTACGTTATGCCCAATGGCAACACGAAAGTACTGTTCTTTCTGTGTAGTCAAGCAACGTGGAAAACTCACATTTTTTCTAGAAGAGCGACGAACACGACCAATCATAGTATGATGCATACATGTATCAAACGAATTATGAGTGTTGACTTCATTTGATATATGATGTGACATGCATCATTCTGCACTACTGATCCCTTGAAAGATGCGGCCTATTTTCGGTTTGATATGTATAGACAAAGTTCACTACGTAAATAAATTATAAGCATCGGCAAAACTCACACGTTCCGTCATAGAAACTTCGTTAATTACAAAGTTTTGCCGTGCAGACACATTACAAGATGACAATCTTCCATTAAGGTCAGATTAAAACCGTACAAATTACAATCAATCAGGATCTTGGAAAACTTTGAAACGTGTAATGACGAAGAGAACATACAAACTACAATCATTCTGAATTGTTCCATTTCCATTCCCAAATTTTCTCCCCTTCATATGGAAAGTACCCTTAACCATCTGTATGGCTTCCCCTATTTTCCCCAGTTTTCTCCTCCTCAATTTATTGGCAACTCTTCTTGCCAGAGCTTTTGGCTCTGATGTTTCCATCAAGCCAAGTGTTATGAGCTCTTTTCCTTGCAATGAACGCATCAATACATGTACTGCATCATTGTATCACATCAACCAGGGTCTCTCAGAAGAAGAAATTGCTTGGTCTTACTCTGTTAACTCATCACAAATCAAACCAATTTCCCATGGAAATCGAAAGGATTACTTGATAACAGTATATTGTTCTTGCACAGATGTGAATGGAATCAGAGGATATTTCTACGACACATCCTATAAAATTGAACCAAATGACACGTTTGTGAATGTTTCTGCCCGAATTTATAGTGGGCAAGCTTGGATAATTGGAGGAGAAGAGAATAATTTTAAAGCAGGAGATGTATTTCCAATTCATCTTATATGTGGGTGTGGGGAGACTGACAGTCAAATTGTGGTAACATACACAGTTCAGCAACAAGACACATTATCAAGTATTGCGATTCTACTTTCTGCTAAAATGAGTGGCATAGAGAGAATGAACAAAATGGTGGCTGACAACCCAAGTTACATAGACGTTGGTTGGGTATTATATGTTCCCATGGAGATCAAAGGAATTCCACCCCCAAAATCCAGTGAGTGTACCATCATTTTCACGAAAGTTTGTGTGCATATATTGCTTCATATGTAGATATTTCTTTGTTGCTTAATTGTTATTGATCTTTGAACCTAATCAACTGCTCTTTCTTAGATTTTAATTTTGCTTGTCTTGGTAATTTTTGTTCATTATCAGGAAAGAGACACATATGGATTGTAGTCATCACCATATTATCAACTGTGACATTACTTTCAATGGTCACAATGATTATAATTCTTTCAAGGAGAAGAAAACCCGAAGAAAAGACCGTTGAAGATCTAAAAGCTGCATCAAAAGCCATGAGCACCTCCAATAGAGTATTTTCCTTGCAGAGATACTGCTTTAACAAAGAAAATACAGAAGGTCAACTTGACTGGCTTAAATCAACACTGATAAACTGAAATTTCTATAAAATCAATTCATTTGTAATAAATTTATTACTATGTACAGAGGTGACAGTTTTTGAACCGGAGACTGCAGTAGTTTTTAGTCTCGAGGTGATTGAAGAGGCTACAAGTAACTTCGATGAAGCTAAGATAATTGGACGGGGCGGATATGGAAGTGTGTACTTTGGAATGTTAGGAGTGAGAGTATGGTCCGATCATAGCCAATTTTTCTTTATTTCTAACAATAATAAAAACACATGCTTAATAAACATATTGATAAAAATGTCTCTCAAACATTCAGGAGGTTGCGATAAAGAAAATGAGATCTAACAAATCCAAAGAGTTCTTTGCAGAGCTCAAGGTCTTATGCAAGATTCATCACATAAATGTGGTAAGTTATTGGAACTTATAATAGTTAAATGACCTGCGGTGATGTTGAGACGCAATGATTTGAAAATTATGCAATATAGGTAGAGTTGTTGGGTTACGCCATTGGAGACGACCACCTGTACCTAGTTTATGAGTATGTTCGAAATGGATCACTCAGTGATCATCTTCATGATCCACTGCTTAAAGGCTACCAACCTCTTTCTTGGACAGCAAGAACTCAGATAGCCATTGATGCTGCAAAGGGAATCGAATACATTCACGACCACACAAAAGCTCGCTACGTGCATCGTGATATCAAAACGAGCAACATTCTACTGGACGATGGACTAAGAGCTAAGGTACGTACAAAAACACCAAAATTTGAAGCATTATTGTCGGCCTTAGGAGAAATTGTGATTTTTCAATTATGAACCTCTGAAAAGCCTGCATGTAGGTTGCAGATTTTGGATTGGTAAAGCTTGTGGAGCGAACCAATGATGAGGACATGATAGCAACGCGATTGGTTGGCACGCCAGGTTATCTTGCCCCCGAGTAAGTTAAACGCTTCCGAATTTCTGCTACGTTCATATATACTCCTCGAAGCTGAATTAAGGTGCATGATTGCTGTCCTCTGAAAATCTGTACTTCGAATTTTTTTTGCAAGATCTGTGAAGGAGCTGCAGGTGACTACCAAAACTGATGTATTTGCGTTTGGGGTGGTTCTGGGGGAGCTGATGACAGGCCAACGCGCGCTTATTCGTGATGACCGTGAACCCACAAAAATGAAATCACTAATTACAATAGTAACTCGAATTCCCTTTGGTCATCAAGTATTTAATATTATGAACAAAACTACTTCCCTCATCTCTCACCATCACATTTGATTCTCTCAGATTAATGAAATTTTCCGAGAAGAAAATCCAGAGGCTGCTTTAGAAGAAATCGTAGATGGAAATCTTCGAGGCAGCTACCCTCAGGAGGATGTGTACAAGGTTGGCATATTGCTTTCGATTTCTGAAACAAATGGTTAAAAGGTTCACAAAGAAAGAGACGAATGATTTGAACTGATAATTAAAGTACATAATATTCAAACTCTTGCAGATGGCAGCAGTTGCTGAGCGGTGTTTAAGCGAAGATGCAGTTAACAGACCAGAAATGCGGGACATTGGTGTTACCCTATCTGAAATCATGAGATCCTCAACAGAGTGGGAAGCTTCTTTAGGAGGGAATAGCCAAGTTTTCAGTGGGTTATTGGATGGAAGATAAACACATTTTTTTTTCTTTCTTTTAAATGGTGTGACTGATTTCACTAGTATATCACTATAGAATAACGGTAAGAATATAAATATTTTATACAAATATTCAAATAATATTAGTTTTTACTTTGTTTATATTATTTATTATTATTAATTATATTAATTTAATATTTTTTTAAATTAATATTACCATATTAGTAATACACTTATATTCATATAAAAAATTTTGTAGTGTTATTATTATTTATATTGATAATGTAATGGCTGTTTATTGACAAAATTTAGTATTCAAATGCGATCGACAATGGTTGTAGCTAATTTTAGTGCTACCAATGCCAGGCTTAGATTATTTCATAATTTTAAATTATTATTATTATTTTGAATTTCACATTATTGGTCGTTATATTAATATAAAGACAATCAAAAAGAAAAAAAAATATCTTTTTATTTTAACTGAAGAACAAATTATTAATTTTTTAAAGTTAAATAAATTATAAATTATTAACTTACGTTATGGGTGATTTGGAAAATAAATTTAAAATAAATATTCTTTTAAAGAAATTATTTTCAATTTTTTATAGTACGAGACAGGAAAAAAGCAAGGAAAACGTATGAAAATGACAATATTTTTTAAAATAATTACGTTAAAAAATTTAATTAAATAAATTAAAAATATATTTTTTAGACAATAATATTTAATAAAAAAAATAAAAATAAAAATTATATTTAAAAATATTATTTAAATTATGTTTGAAAATATTATTTAAATTATATTAAAAATTATGTTTAAAAATATAATTTTAAATGGTATTAAAATGTGTTATTTAAAGTTATATTAAAATATATTGTTTTAAAATTATATTTAATAATATTATTTTAAATTATCTTGGAAAGTGTCTTTTTAAATTATATTGGAAAGATTTTGATACGGCTAATTTTTATGGGATATTATTATTTAATAAATATATTTTTAATTTATTTTGTTAAATTTTTTTTATACCATTATTTTAATAAATATTTTAAAAAATATGAATATTTTGCCACATTTCTCAAAAAAACAACCCAGAAAGCAAATCTAAAAGTTGGGAATAGTACAATTTACTGCGTTCGAGACTGTGTTCAAACGGCGCCGGTCTGGTTCCTTTAATTCATAAAAACGGCACCGTATAACGAATGCCCTGCGAATCTCAAATGCAATTGGCTTACGGCTTACGTTATGTTGCACTGGGGAAGCCGCGGGGCGTGAAAGATAAATCGACCTCTGCTACAACTGATGCAATTTGAAGTGAGAGTCGGTGCTGAAGAAATTTCGTTTATCTTAACAAACATGCTTTATCAAATGGCGCCACAAAAATTACAGTTTCTAAACTTGGATTTTAATAAATTTTTACTCTCGGTTGATGATTTTGATCACTCCATCAGATCTCATCTCATCAATGACATTATACGACAAATGGATATCTGATTGATCTGTAGGAGAGCAAACAGGTTTGAAGACAACAAAATGGCAGGGGCAGTCTCGACAATTATTCTTCTAGACATAAAAGGTCGCTTTCCGGTGTGGCGAGACTATCGTGGGGACGTATCTGCAACTCAGGCTGAGCGCTTCTTCACCAAGATTATGGAGAAAGAGGTTATCCCATTTCTCTTTTTTCTAGTTTTTGAGTAATTTTTGGACTTCTGTGGCTTAATTAACTGAACTTTTCTGGTGCAAGGGGAGTTAATTTAGCTCGATGTAGACTATTTGTTTTTCAATTCTTGTTTTAGGATAAACTTAGCACAAAAGTTCTTACCTCGATCTGTTATTGCTTGTTCTGGTGTTTTTGATTTGTGATAGGGAGATCCGCAGTCACGGGATCCAGTTGTGTATGATAATGGAGTCACATACTTGTTTATGCAGCACACCAATGTTTATCTTATGACAACTTCCAGGCAAAACTGCAATGATGCAAGCCTTCTGTTCTTTCTACACCGCGTAGTTAATGTATGCGTCATTGCTATTTGTAGTTTTCATGTCTTAAGGATAAGTATATGAATAACACTGATAGATTATATAAAACTTGCATATATTATTTTCAGTGAACTACAGTATGTGATTCTGATCAAATAATTGCTTTCAGGTGTTTAAGCACTATTTTGAAGAGTTAGAAGAGGAATCACTTAGAGATAACTTTGTGGTTGTGGTATGTTGATGTTTCAATATTCATTTTTTTTTGATGATATACTTGAAACCAAAAGACATCATAACAAACTGCAATTGTAATACTGTTTCCTTTTGCCTTTGGTAGTATGAGTTGCTTGATGAAATGATGGACTTTGGTTACCCTCAGGACACTGAAGCAACTATCCTTAGTGAATTTATCAAGACTGATGCATATAGGATGCCTTGAGCCACCAATGCAGTCTTGGTGCAGTGAATGCATTGTCACAAATGCATGAATGCAGTGTCTAGGCGCAGTGAAGGGATACAATACAAGGAGAATGAAGTGGGTGACTTTTTCTTTTATGCTTTTCTTGAGTTGCTATAGATGCCTTGAGCCACCAAGTGATGGAAGTTTCTTCTTGTTTCTTCAGGTTTTCATGGATGTTGTGGAGAATGTTAATATACTTGTTAACAGTAATGGGCAAATCATTAGATCAGATGTTGTTGGAGCATTGAAGATGAGAACTTACTTCAGGTGTTTTGTCCCTTGATAGGTGTAATTAGTTCCTTAATGGAAAATGGTTAGTGGTTATTCATTGTTCTGATCACCAAATTTGTGCCTGAGGACTTATAATCCTTCCAAGTGAACACAATAATGTAGAATTGGTCAAGTTTAGAATATGTGAATTTATTGAGAGTGGCAAATCTATGTGTTCTGTAGTTCCTCGATTCAGGTCCACACTATGATAAGTAGTAAATGTCATTGTTCAATGTTATGAATCAAAGTTCACCGGCATGCAGCTGTTTTCAGAAAACAGTCTCAACATTTTTCTTGTCATGAAAACAAATTATGCAGGTTGAAGTTGAAGGTTTTATGTTATGCTGGAGTCACAGTTATGGTGGCCTTCTGAATTGATTATTCCAACTCATTTTTTAACTGCTTCACTCTTTGAAATCACTCTTCATTAAGATTAGGCTTGTAATTGGATGCTTCTGCTGATTTGAGGTGGTTACGTAGGATACATGTGTGATTGGAATTGCATTTTAGAAAGTGTATTTCCATTTTGAAATTTTCTTTTTGCTATTCATTTCTATCTGTTAGCAGCTGCCAGAGACTAAAGCCATTAATTTATCTTTTCCAGTGGTATGCCTGAGTGTAAGCTTGGCCTAAACAATAGAATATTGTTGGAAGCACAAGGTCGAGCAACAAAGGGAAAGGCTATTGATTTAGATGACATTAAATTTCATCAGTATGTTACCTAACATTCTTATCTGCTAGAAATCTGATGTTGGTTGTCAATTTTTCCGGGGATTGGGTGCTTCAACTTGGCTTATTGAATTCTGATTTTCTCTAAATGCATCTTTTTCATCTAGGTGTGTGCATTTGGCCAGATTTGAAAATGATCATACAATTTCCTTCATACCACCTGATGATTCTTTTGATCTCGTGACATACAGACTTAATACTCAGGTTCATCTGTGGTTCATAGTGCCTTCAATTCCTGAACTATTTGGATTTTGTCAGATTACCTGGTGGAGTTTGATTATTTAGCATATTTGTTCAGGTGAAGCCTTTAATTTGAGTTGAAGCTCAAGTTGAAAAGCATTCCACAGGTCGTATTGAGATCCTGGTAAAGGCTAGAAGTCAGTTCAAGAAGCGTAGAATAGTCAACTTCATTGCTCCAACTTCTGAGCAGGTTGATGTTCAGGCTCTCAATTACTCATGAGAAATTGATTGAATTATACAGTACTGCAACAAATGTTGAGATTGAGTTGCCTGTGTCAGCTGATGTTTCCAATCCAATTATTCAGGCATCAATGGGATCTGCATCATATGTACCTGAAGAGGACGCTTTAATATGGAAAATGAAATCTCTTCCCGGTGGCAAGGTACTGGCTAACATTTTGTTTTTCAATTGTTCGTCTGTTTTCTATATATGGCCCTAGATTTGTAGTAAATTACTATGCAAACCTTTATGCAATTACAATTTAGCCGTATATTGATCCCGATTGCAAAACCAAATTATTTAGGAATACTTGTTGAGGGTTGAGTTCACTCTTCTCAGTATAACAGCTGAAGAAGCAGCTCCTGAGAGAAAAGCTCCCATACATGTGAAATTTGAAATTCCATGTTTTACTGTTTCAGGAATACAGGTGTGAAATATAATAGTTTTTCTTATTATTATTTTGTCAAAATTATAGCTGCTTTCTGTCTTTCTTTTCATGAATCAGAGCAATATTGTATATTAATTTGAGAAAATTGAATTTGGTTCAGTGACTTGCAAAATTCCTGTTGTTGAATGTTTAAGAGAATTAACAATAACATTTAGACCAAAAAGAAAAAAAATAGAGATTTGCTTATCACTGCCTTTTCCATATGCTGATGTATTTAGCATACTTTGCAAAGCAGTATGTTAATTCAAAGTTTTCTGTACTACATTTAGGTCTTAAATTATTTATCCGTTGCCGTATTAATTGCCATAATTACTTCATCAACTATAGGATTAATGTATGTGATGAAATGAGTAATTGATGAAACTTCTCAACTATTATGTAGTTTGCATTTTGTAATTATTTTATCCTTAATTTCCATTCTTATCTGAATCTTAGCTTAAATATGAAAATAGAAAAAAGAAATAAGTAAGTTAAATAGGTTGATATAGATCAAGTTATAGGCTGATGAGCATACCTTGATTTATTAATTAGAAGATTACAGATAATTGTCACTTAGATGAAGCAGCCCAAACTCGACCTGTTTCTTTATTGTGTTTGGTTAATCCTACTCATAACCAGTCATGATTTTTTAACTTTAAAAGCTCTTTGTATTGAGTTGAAGTCATGTTGGTTAGGTCAAATTTTGATAGTTCTGGATTAGAGTTTGCTTTGACTACTCTAGTTAGTTGATTAGGATATCTTGAATTTTAAATTAGGTTTCACTGGATCTAGAGGTAACAAGTTTCTTGAAACTGTGGACTATCTTCAAGTATCATCAAGATGGTTAAATTCAGTCTCAGAATTATGGATTCTTTTTTTTATGGTGAATTTCTGCTACTAAAGTAAGATAATAAGGTAACTGATTAAGATAATTGTTTGTTAGTGAACTTGATGCTGCTTCCTCATTTTATAATATAGATCCTTGCCTAGGAATCATATGAATCTGAGAGCTTATACCTGGCAGTCAATGGAACACCAAAGATATCTATTTCATTTATGAGGAATAATATAAAAAAGAAAAGAAAATTGTTGTTGCTGAAGCTCTCTACTTATGAAAGATAATTTGTTGTTAAATGACAGAATATCCAGAATATCAAAGGAGGTTGAGATTATTAATCATCTCTTCATCTACATGTTTGATTTTGTAGGTTCGATAGATGAAGATAATAGAGAAAAGTGGTTACCATGCTCTTCCATGGTTGAGGTACATAACAATGGCTGGCGAGTATGAACTAAGGCCTATCTGAAAGCCCCAGCCATTTCACTAGTTCTTTTATGAGTTTGAATCATTAATGACATTGACATATCGGATCAATACACTTCAAACATCACTAGAATTCTTTTGTGCCCTAGACCATTGATTTGTTAAGAAAATCTTATGTTTTGGCATGTGTATTGCAAATTATAATTCTTGCGAATGATATTGTTCATTCTGTTCTATTCCAGTAGATAGTCTCGTGTTGAACAATATCCATCTGTTTTCCCTGCCAACAATCTCCAATTATGGTAAGGTTTGGGGAAACATTTTACAGTTAGGGATATTATTAGGAATCTTACCAAGAGGACCATCAATAATAAGTTATCTATTGTATAATTTCAGGAGATGGCTCACATGTTCTAGCACTAATGAGTGACAAAGGTATAGCAGTTAAGTGTTTAGTATTGACTAATTTTTAGTGGAGATGTCATTTTACAATAATTATAGCTTCAAAGCCATAATATGAGATAGAGTATTTCAATTTCAACCATACACTGAGTAATTAATTCGAAAAAATTTCATAACAATAAAACAACCGCAACAATAATATAATATAATATAATAAAGTTGCAAGAGAGTTGCAAAAATATAGTTATTTAATGTCAGAAAAATATGTAAAAACAATGGACAGAGAATATGATCAAGGATTGCAATTAAGCGACTTTCTTTCTTTATTGTACTTATTTTCCCTCATTTTCTGACTTTTAACTAGCATTTCTAGTCTCTTCTTTTTGTTATTTTATAATCAAACATTCTTGAGAGTTATTCCCTTTTTTTTTTTTCCGACTACAAATGAATTTTAAACTGCAACTTTAGAATCCTTTTAAATACCAAACTCCATCTAAACCTGGTCCCGGCATGGCTTGCTCCAATGACCTCAATTCTGAAGGCAATTACATGGCAACCATCGGTATATATGTTTTCATCAAGGAGAATTGGTTTTGTTTTCGCATATCAACAAAAGTTTTAAACCATACATCTAAGCATTTAAATCGTACGATTTTTGGAGCAGAAGGTGATACGTATTCAGGCTGGGAAATCCCAATAACCCATGGTTTGTGTAGCAAGAAAATCTGGAATCCAACCATTTTAGTGGTATATTTTTGTTCCCTGCAGATCACAACCCTGCACAGAATTTCTATGGTACTAGTCTAGAAAACTTTCAAGCATTTGCTTACTCGTCTCTTTGTTGATTGGTTCCATACGTTTTCATTCATAATTTTCAACCTTCAACAATCAACGCCACAAATGCGACGTTACATTTGCGTGCAATGTTTGATTATCATTAGTCTAATATTACCACCCTAATTCGCACTGCACTTGATTAGAATTTTGAGAGAGAATATTCTGTTGGAGGGTCCTTGGGTCCACTGCAGCTACAGCCACCGCAATTCCACATCAGTATGAACCTCCCAAGCCAGTCTCACACTTCACCAATAAAGTTCTGCCACGTCAGAATTTGACAAAGCATTGGTTCTGTTTACCATGTTTCTTACGTGGCCTAATGATCCCTGACAAAAACGTAGCACGCAGTCAATCCATCTACCGAAATGAGTAGAGGATTAATCCTCTTTTCTTGGCACTGTGACAGAAACCATGTTAGTAGGACCCACGCCAAAGAAATAAAGGATCCTAAGAGCCGAGAGGGAGGGCCCAGCCCAATATATTCACTCTAAATGTATTTCAAAATTCACACCGGAATACACAATCAAAATCAAACGGTCCACTTCATTTAATATTCCGAATCAGACGGCGATGGCGTCTCCAACGTAAGGCCAGTAGCTCCTGGAAGAATTGTTACACAAAATCCATTAATCTTGTGGGTCCATTTTGGTCCAATCATGTCTCTGTCAAAATCTGACGCACACCAAAACCTCCCACACCCAAAATTTAGGTACATATCACACATATGGATGGAACCACACATGCGATCCATTCCTGCTAAACAGGTCACTGTCACCTCCAATTTGGTTTGGCATCCAATGATTCCAAAAACGAATGAAAAGCCATAAATAATTGGAAGATCAAAATATGAACTTTGATTTATTTTGGTGAAACGTGTGGATTCGCACGCTTTTTGAAAATTCAACAACGAAACAAACGACTCTTTCTATCCTTCGTAAGACCACCCCCCTCGTTTCTCAGAAAAGCGGAGAGGTGGGTCCTTGCCACGAGAGAAAAGAAACCGCAAGATCTTCATTTTAACCGCATATCCGATCCCACGTACCTAAAACAAATTGAAAAGGAACATGTTACATGTACAAGGGATAAGGAAGAAGGGCTATTTTCAGCTACGATGTTGTTAAGTCCACGTCCCTTGTTTTTACTTTGCCATATGATGAATAATGAAAAGAAAGAATGAATTTTTGGGCAGAATGAATTTGAAATCGGGTCCTACTGATTGCAAAATAAAGTTGCCACATGTATGTGGCTGAACCAAGCAAAGTGCTGATTCTCTTATCGAAAGGATAAGGAGATAAAGGTGGATATGCCGAGCACCTTTTGAAAATTACACAAATAATATAACAAATTGGAGAAAGAGACACACAACACTCAACAGTAGAGCTACATGCACAACTCTTGCTGAACTAGTACCTTATGGCACGTTATTAGGAAATGTTTGGATTATCACATGACATAATCATTGAAAACGACGATAATAGTGGAATTTCAGCCTAATCTCTTCGTGGGTTATCTCTAAAACAGCTGTATTGAAACGGTTAAATTTTGAAGGATATGGCGTATGATGAGATGTTCTTAATAAACAAATCTTAAATTTGTTTAAAGTATTCATTGTTTTAATGGCCACCTTTGTTATCTAGATGTGTTCATTTAATTTGATTCATCATTACATTTTGATTCATGATGTTGAACATTTGATTATTGAACATACATGACGTTACACGTATGTAGTATTTGATTATTTCTTGGAATTAAAGAATCAACCAGTGAAAATGATAGTGTTTTGAACTAGAGGATGAATTTGGATTTAATAGTTGAAGAATTAACCTAGCATGCAGAAATGATATTTGTGGGATCTTTAATATTTTATTAAAATATATATATATATATATATGGAATTACTAAAATATATTTAGTATTAAAATATCATATTCCCGTAATTATTATACGATAAAAATTAAAATATAAATAAATTTTATTAAAATTAAATATTTTTTATAATTTGTTTTTAAAGTTAAATAGAAATTAATTCTACCATATACGTTTTTCATAAAATTATGTTATGTCATTATATTTGTCTTCTATCATTCTTATCATATTTATAATTATCAATTTGAAAACAAATACTTATACAATAAACATTCAATGAATGTGCCTTATATGTGGCGCGATATGCATGTCTTATCAAAATCATTTTCAACTGTGCCTGAAAGTCAAAAACCTTACCGTATCAAATTAATCACTATTAAATCTTTAGACAAATGGCAACATTTTGGTCAGTAGACATTAATTTAATATGTCTAATTAAATGAGTTTAATTTAAAAAATAATAATAATAATAATAATAATAAGTTTTTGTGAAACACTTGTTAAAAGTTTTATATTTATTATTATAATAATTTTTAATATTTAATATAATAATTATTAATAAATTTTAATATATTAAAAAATATAATTTATTAAACATAAAAAAATTAACAAAGATTCTAAATACGTTTATTAGTAAAATTTATTTGAAAATAATAAAAAATAAATAAAATTTGTTAATTACATAAAACAATTTTAATTATTTATTAAATAACTCCAATTATTTATGCTATTATAAATATCCTATTTGTAATCATTTTTTAAGTTGTACCTCGAAGAAGTTGGAAATCTCAATAAACTCGCATTCCACTTCCCCATGTGAACGAGCGTACCCTGAAGGTAACTGGACCACCTCAGAAGAAATTCCAAGGAAATTGATAAAAATACATGCCACGTAATTCATCCACAAATTGTTGAATTATAAAAATATCAAAATGAAAGGAGATGATAACAACTTGGTCTTTAAACCTTTTTAGAAATAATAATTTAATTTAAAAAATAATAAATATTAAAACTAATTTAAAAAATATTTTATTTTGTTATTCTTGTAAAATCAAGAGTATTGTTTATTCGAACAATTTCCACCAATATTTTTCAATCACCCAATTGTCCTGCAGCTCTTTAATCTCCATCGAATCCTGACATTAGCAACTTGTGCAGGGTCCCTCCGGGCACCCAGTCTTCCCCTGTAAACAAAGCGGCTGTGGATCCGATAACTAATTCAACAATAACGATTACCACGTCGCTGAATACGTGGGGACAGGTCTGGATGATGGCTCGTGGTGGGACCAGGTTGCCCATTCAATATCGTTACAGTTGACAACCAAACCTGCAATTTGACATCAATTTAACAATTTAATCTATTAAATAATTGAATTAGTATTAATTTATTGATATTAAATAATGAACATGGGCCGAAATTTTATTAGAAACTATCTTATTGTAATTTTGAGGTGAGATTTATAATCAAAATTTTGATCCGATGTTTACATTCTTCAAATTTGAGTTGAAATTCTTATCCCAAACGCATGACCTCAAATTTTTTTTTTTGAATTAAAAGATTTGATTCAAAACAAAATTTGGATTTAAAGCTCACTCTTTAACAATTATACTAACACGAGAAGAAGATGCGGCTAATAATTAAAAATAGTTATATGATAATTCTAAGAATAATTACTCATTCACTTATTTCTTAATAATTTCTTATGGTAGTTTTAAAAAAACTAACAGTAATTACTTAAGTTTAGGAAATCTTTATAAAAATTGATAATTATAAGGCAAATTTACTATTAAAATACATATTAATTTCTCACACAAAGTAAAGTTAATTTTTTTTTTTATTTATTGAATAATCGATTATTTTGTAATCTTCTTTATAATTTGATATTTACATATGATAAGTACATAAATTCTAGTGTTCGGTATTTAAAATTTCGTAAAAATTCTGTATCAACACAATGCATTGTCAAATGATTTCATTTGGGTAGGTTAGTAACTGGAATAGTAAAATCTTAAATGTTTCCCCATAAATAAATCCTGTGGAACTCTTTTCTAAATTGAAGAAAAAAAAATAATTGGTTTGATCATTTAAAACAATTTTAAAGAATTTCTAAATGAGGGAAATCACGTTCAAATGATTAAATAGTTGTACAATATTCTTTACTAAAAAATTTAGTGGTTAGAGAAAATTCAAAAAATAATTATTTCTAGTTTAATAAAAATTAATATTTTTATTATTTAACCACTTTGAATGAAACAGATAATAATTCTCATGCGATTACAATTTTTAAGATATAATATTGGATCATATATATATATATATATTTTTTTTTTCAAAAAATGAGTCGATAATTTCTCAAAAAATTAAAAATTAAATTCTCATATGGTCGATAATTTTTTAGTCTATAAATGACTCTCCCCATTTCAAATAATCAATTAGCTGTCAAACTCAAAGTATTTTGAAACTTCAATTTTTATTACAGTACCCATTGTCATTATGTGGTTAGAACTTTAATAATATTTTATTACATGCAAGGAAAATTAAGAACTAGAGAAAGAATGGAGTACATGACCTAATTATTTAGAAACAACAGTTTTTTAGATTCATATAATTAAGCAACCGCTTTCTCTCTCTCTCTCTCTCTCTATCTATATATATATATATAGTAAATAAAAATTTTCTGAACAGCTACTAAACAACTTAAACATACATGTCAAAATAAACAATAATTTAAATAAAAGAGAACCACAAATATTCTTATAATTTTAGCAAATAACAAATATTTTTATTCTTTTATAATAAATACTCTTCTTAAATTTGAAGCTAATAGCAAAAACGTTTTAGAATATTATTTTGTTAGTTAATTTATTTTTATAATATAATAATTATTATACTTTCAATTTTTATAAAAATATATTTTAAATTATAAAAATATAATAATAATTATACTATAAAAAAGATAATAACACCATAAAAAAATATTTATTATCATTTTTTTCACGGATATTTGTGATGAAAAAAATTCCTAAAACTAAGATGGGATTTGTCATTCTCCCATTTAAATAAAGAAAGTAATTTATGCCACTTGATACAGAAATTTCTAATTGAATAGGACAATGCAGTTAAGGTGGACGGCCTAATTTTCTAATTTTTTTTTCTTTTTCATTTCGAAAAGTAATGTCCTGAAATGGGATGGGGGTGCCAGCGATGAATATGAATTGAAGTCTTTTGACTCTTGACCACATTTTAAATTAACCTCAAGGATATGGAATTGAGATTGGGATTGCGAATGGGAATGGGAATGGGAATGGGAATGATTTAACCTTTAGGATATGGAATTGAGATGGGGAATGGGAATGGGAATGGAAATCTTCATGACGTAAGCTTAGGGCGATTCTTTTACACATTAAAAATTTCTATAAATAAGACACAATGAGTACCAAACCTAGGCTTGAAGACGCCACTCAAGCCCCTTCGAAACTCTCCCTTTCTCTCTTCTTACCTTTCCTTGAGCTAACAATCTTCACATAGAAAAAAATGGTTGGTTCTTCTCTTGACACCCTTAAACCATCCACCAACATCAAGTTCCTTTGCAGTTACGGCGGAAAGATTCTACCTCGTTACCCTGACGGAAAACTTCGTTATCAGGGAGGTGAAACGCGTGTCCTCGCCGTTCACCGCTCAATCTCCTTCACCGGTAAGTTAATAAATTTCCGTGTACGTAGTTGTGTATTTTGTTTTTCTGTTCAGTTACGATGATTGTATGTATATCTCCTTAAGTTAAAGAAACACTAGAATATATGCTGTTTGGTTGGTTGTGAAATCTATGAATATGTACGTGGTGTTTTTAAGTAAGAAGGGGAAATGATAAACAGTGAAATTATTATGCATGGTTTACAGAGCTGTTGTTGAAGCTTGGAGAGATGTGTGGAACAACAGTGAGTTTACGCTGTCAGCTCCCGACAGAAGATCTAGACTCTCTAGTTTCGATTACCTCGGATGAGGATCTTGCCAATCTCATCGAAGAATACGATCGTGTTGCCGTTGCATCACGTTCATCTTCTTTAAAGATCAGGGCTTTCCTTTCACTGCCCAAAAAAATATCATCAAAATCGCCATCCCCACCTCCATCATCGCCAAAATCAACAACTTGTTACACAGCTTCATCAAGTTCCACAACCCGCTGCCAGCTTCACATCCCAGCTCCGGTTGCTTTTCCTCTCTACTTGAAAAAAACTGCTGCAAAGAATATTCCTTATCATGCATATTATGCTCATGGAAACCCTAGCAGTACTATCTACCTCATTCACAACGGGAACTACTGGCAATAACATTAGCAACTCATCAGACCAGAAACAGAGGACTTTTATAAAAAAGCAGAATACATTAAATAGATTTAAAAAAGTCGAAATATATTATAATATATTTGATGTAATGGGACTGTAAACCGTTAAGAAGGATTGCTTTCGTTTTGATGATGCGTGGACATTAATGAATTTCAGTCCAATTTCGTTTTGGATCCAAAAATTTGTTATGGTGAGTATGATGTTCATCTTTTTCTTCTTCCTTGTTGGGTTTTTCTGTCAATGGTTGCACGACAATTACCAGTCTTCCACCTGTACAAAACGCCGTCAGGGTTCCGTTAAGAGCCGTTTGTTCTTGTTTATTTTTTACTGTACTAAACGTAACAGCAAGTGCTCGGTGTGTTCAGTAAAGTTCGCTTGTTTGTGGGCCATGTTGTTTTCTTCATGCCTTTGCGTAACACGTATGCGTCATGTATGCATGTTCTTGTCCGTCCTTTTTTCCTGGGCTGTACAGGCATTATCCTTTGCTTCTTATGCTTTATCCATCTCGCATTCGTACATGCCTTTATCTCTCTCTTCCTTTCGTTTTGTTCGTTTGTTGATTTGTAACTCTTTTTCTGTTTCAATTTTATGTACTGATTAATTGTCTAATGTTGTGACTTGCAGGATAATCAAATGATTAGGAAAAATACAGCTGGAACCGATGATCACTGCAATTTTTTTTTTGAGCACTTGATGCTTTGATAATCGTGGGCAGTAAGTTCGTTCTGAATTTCTATTATTTTTCCTGTATGGTAAGTTTAACTCTTGTACCTACTTCTATCCGAATATTTAATCAACTTCGTGAAATCTGTATATCAATTGTCATTCAATTTTCTTGACTCTCTCAGTTATTTTTCATTTTGTTGGCGTTGGGCGGGGGATTTGGTGGTCTTTGGGTAGAGTGGAGTAAAGCTTCTGCATTGATTATTGAGTCGAATTGTGATAAATTTACGGGAAATAGTAGGATTATTGAGAGCATAATGATGATATATATTTAATCCCATATGCGTGTTGATTGTCTCTCCCTTTTTGTTTCTATATCTAGTGCTGCGATGATACTTTTTTCCTCGTGTTGAATTTATGGGCCTTGGCTAACTGTTGCTCAGTGGTTTTCATGTCGACCAGATACAATTGATCGCAACGGGGGTGAGCAAGCAGTGGTAGTTTCATATCTAACAAATCCTTTTCCATGAATAGCAATTTATTTGGAAGACACTGGGGGGGACCATTTGAATTGGATTTAATGATAAATGACATTGAATTCCTCGTCTACCAAAACTCAGTGAACGATGAAGAACAGCGACATAATTGAAAGTGTTTGATGGGCCATGACAGCTGGAGATGATATAAGAAGATGATGGATCATAATGACTTAATCCGATTTCATAAAAGGAAACCCAAAAAAATAATAGAAATACAAATACTGAACCGAATGGTTAGCTATTCACTCTTAAACGATCAAGAAGATGAGAAAATCCGTTACCCCTGATTTCATTTTTAACAAAGCCAATGGAAGGCTCTCCTTGTCACTCCTTTAGCATTCAGAAGGAAGAAGACAGAGATTCCTTTGCCCGGGTGTATACTCCTGTTTTGGAGGCATCCAACTTAATAATAGTACAGCCAAGCAAACAAACAAGAATAATTAAATGAAAGGGAGTACTTGATTATTTTTATCTTCTGAAATAAAGTCAAATGGTTTTAAGGTTATAATACCCCACCCATGTGAGATCTTTTTTCTTTGTTTGTCGAATAAAGAAAAATAAGGAGAGAAGAGGTGAAATGATAATTTTATATGATGTATATGACGGCGAAACCATGAGAAGTTGATAGGAAAAGGAAATGCCCGGCATTATAACAACAGGCAGAATCATGGAATCCACAACCAACAGCGAGCATAATCCGCGTCAAGTGAATTGCAGGAAAACATTAATGAGGGTGAACTAATGGGCCGGCAAAATGTACTAGGCTTGACTGAACTAATTAAAGTGACAGTGATAAATATTGTCTTACAAGTTTACGGAGCGGGGACCCTTTGAAGAGGAAGAGAAACTTCAATGAACTCATAGATTGTTATTATATATATAATAGCAATGTTCATAATTGAAGATATAGATCATTCATTGGCCCAGAGATGGAAATGGAACGATTCAGATCAGTTGTATTCCCATAGATGAAGGGAAAATAATGCTTGTTGGCGAAGCATATACCGTATACTTGGCTGGTTGGTGAACAAGCAATTGCAGACGGGAATACTGGGCTAAGTAAAACAATATATTAATAAGATCTTATAGTTGTATTTTCTTTCGAGGAGTAAAATTGCATAGTTTTTGCTTTCAAGGGTCTATCTAATAGATATTCTGAATTGTTGGAGGGAGTAAAACCAAGCTCATCGTCAATATGAGGCGGAAGATTATGCATAGACATGTAGCATACGCAGATAGTTTCATACACCACCAAGTAAAGCTAAGAGATTAGAATCGATGCAGATCTCAGTAGTTTGATTGAATGGAGCTCTCAATTTGATGACAGAGACATCCAACAGTGTTATTAGTTAATTTAGATATTTGTTGACGGATTGTGATACACAGTCAGGCAGGAGGATTAAACACCATGCCATTACTTCAAATTATTTAAGACAAAAATTTCTATCATGGAATTAAACATTGTTCTAAGAAAATTTTTTAGCAACGTCACTCAATTAATTGTTTTTTTAGTCCAATATAACAAGGCAGGCTTATTTTGTTTTTAATCTATTTTTATTTTATCGTCTTTTCCTTACATTATTACATATTTTTCAACACATTTTGCAAAATTTTTTAATTTAAATTCAATCAAATACAAATACAGTTTAGTTAATAATATAAAATTTATTGATTTTTAAATATATAATTATATGTTGATAATAATTTAATAAATAAAAAATTATTTATTAAAAACTGTCAAAAAAAAGTACTTAAAAATTTAAAGAACTTATAAGAAATTAAAAAAAAAAAAAAAAAATTCTTGCCCCTTTTTTCTTAAGAAAATTAAGAAATTTTATTCACTTTCGAGGGTAAGCCATAAAATCTTGTAATTTTTATTTTCTATTTTTTAATTCTAAATTTTAACTTTGAATCGACAATTTCAGACATTTTCACTTTATTTTTACACAACATTTCAACAAATTATTATTATACTTCAATGTCTCTCCAACATCAATTAAAAATACTAAAAATTCATAAAATCATCATACACACTCCATTTAACTCATACATAATTATTCACAACAATTTACTCAAAGACATGATCTATAAACAGTAATAAATAAAAACACCTTAATTTAGTTGTCAAAATTTTGCTTGAAGGTGGTATCTACAAAGACAATAGTCGGCGTTAGTCAAAAATGTAAATAGTAAAGTTAAAAGTTATTTTAGGATTTAGATAATTTAAAATTTTTAATATTTAAAAATATTTTAGTCAATATAAATATAATATGAGAGTAATTTCGTCTTATAAATAATATTTTGAGTTAATTTTGATTAAAACTTTAAATAGTAGATATTTTTAAATTTAAATTTTAAACAATAGTTAATTTTAATTAATTCCCAATTTCTATAGCGGAACTAAACATTGTTCTAAGAAAATCTTTTAGAAACTTTCCTCAATTAATTATTTTTTTAGTCCAATATAGCAAGGCAGACTTATTTTGTTTTTAATCTATTTTTATTTTATCTTGTCTTTTCCTTACATTATTACATATTTTTCAACACATTTTTCATTTTTTTTTTAATTTAAATTCAATCAAATACAAATACAGTTTAGTTAAAATATAAAATTT
>JAWDEX010125593.1:0-25235 GCA_035221805.1 Trichilia hirta
GATGACATTGAAAATCAAGGAAGGCGTCTTTGCACTTGACTGGGAGAGAAATTTTCCTTGAAACTGAAAATTGATGAATTTAAACTTCTGTAGTTCCTCCTGAAAAGTAGAGATAAAAATATAGAGATATTTAGCTGCTTGGTTTCATATGCTGATTCTAAATGGAAATTTCTTTTTATGATTTCCACTAAATGACATGAATGAAAGATACTATAATAAAAACTCTGTTGTTTCTATTGACTAACATGAAAGCTTCTTAATTTTTTCCTTTACCGTGTATTGCAGGTCCTGAGCTGGAGCCTTCTGTATTATTTCGAATTGTGGAGGTTCTGCATTCAGCTTTTAGTGCTGGGCATATCCAGATTTCTGATCACATCAGCTTCTTCATCACCTTGCTATCCCATTTTAAAGTTTTACCTGGTATACTTGGCAGAAATTCTTCTCTGTTCAACTACTTTTCCTTTTATGATTATCAGATTTATTTTTCTTGATTATTTTGGCAAATGAGTTACAAAAAACTTATCATCCTGAGTTTCTTTGAAGATTTTCTGTTAGGTCTCAAATATATTTTCATCTATACTTATATTATTTTTGTGTTAGCTAACTTGTGATATCTGACAAGAATTTAGAAGTTCTCTTTCTTGTGTAATAAATCTTAAACAGAAAAAAGATAAGATGTATCTATGCTAATGCTAAATTTTAGCTGAAAATTAATCATACCCAAAATACTCCGAAACTTTTTGCATGAATGGATTATTTTGGTACAAATATTGTTTACTGGTTTCGCTTTCTACTTTTGATACAAGAGCTCAGACATTACATTCACATTCTGGATGGATTCATTGTTGGGTGATTAATATATAATATAATAGTGAAAAAGGGAATTTGGAATTTGCAGAAAATATATATCCTGTTGTGGAGAGCAGTCCGAAGATTTCAAATCGTGGAACTTTTAAGTTGCTCACCAGTACAGTCTGCTCGTGCTTGTCTCAGATAGGGGACGATTATCTTGTTTTCGAGATACTGGAGCAAGTAATATTCGACCAATTAGTAAGTTGTGTTCTAAAAGCGTTCTTTCTTATTCTACATTGATGATCCCTGACTTTAATAGCTATGAGAACTATTATCAGATTTTTATTTAGTGAGATTTTTATTGTGGTGAAACACTCTTATGTTTACATTTATTTTTGTGTTGCAGTTACAAAGACCACCTCTAGATAATATGTGTGCCTTGGTCAGAGTGCTTGTTACCCTAGACTGTAAACCGACAAGAATTTCTGAACAGGGTATCATCACTCTAAGTAATTGCCTTTTGGGGTATCTCATTGATGTTTTGCATGTAAGTTTCTTGCATTCTTCTTCTTCATTTTTGTTTGAAACTGGAAAAGAAATATTAAATTACTCAATGTTATTCCAAACTTCCTTTTCTTGTTATCTATTTAGATTTGTCTTGATGTTGGTTCTTGGGAAGAAACTTGCTTCCAAGTGCTTGCTAGAAGGTGCTTTGGTGCAAGAGTATGCACTGGCATATCAAAATTGTCCATTGTTATCTTCCCCTAAGCTGAGAAACATTTATTAACCAAATTGTCTTTGCTTGATGATTGAAAATGATACCCTTCTCTGTTTATTCTTTGTGCATTTTTTTTCTGTTTTTCTGGCTTTGAATCTCCTGGAATATATATTATGTGAAAATAACAGTCCAATTTATTGATTTCATAAAAGTGAATTTGCATTCCTGCAGAGAAATATGTTTCAACATTTGTTTGGAAAATATACGAAATAATATGGTATGAAGGATTTATGGTCCAAAGTATATTTTAAGTGCATCTGGAAAGTAGGGAATGTGGCATTGAGAGATGGAGGGTAGTTTTTGTCTTGTGCATGAATTATCAAGTTATCAATGTTCCTGCTCTCTGGATTCCATAATCTTCATTGTTTATTCTTTGTTCTTTCTCAAGATTGAGAAGTTTGCTGTTGTCCTGAATATTTCTAAAACCCTGCTCGACCATGTTCACTGGTTGGTACAATAATTTCTTAAAATATTTATTGACAATAACTTTGCTTGGATGCAGTGTATTCCAGAAGATGAGGAGAAAAGCCTCCCTGCTCATCAACAGACATGCTATTATTACATTCTACCATGTTTTTTCATGTTTGATAGAAGCCACAAGCTACTGAAACTTGTTTTGAACTTGATGGAGTCACTAATAACTGAAAGTAGTTCATCGCCTTTATCTCCTAGTTATGCTCAATATGCAATGGACAAATCAGATAGGATAACTGCAGTAGTTTCTGCCCTTCTATTGATGCACAAGGATACTAAAGTTCGAAAAATCATTTCTTCATTCGAGGAAGACATTCTCCTTATTTTACAGTTTATACACTCTTTGCAGGTATCATCTTGCACCACAAGCATAAAGCATATTATCTGGAAATTGTTTCTTTCTCCTATAACTCCTTGTTGTTGTTCACTATTTTTGTGTTGATTCTCAAAATAATTGAAAGAGATGGAAATCCACCAGTACCTGAGATCTCATTTGGTACTCAAAAATATTTTTGCACATGCCGATTTGAAGACACTTTTGCTCGATAACTTTGTGGTATTGATGGTTGTTTAAGCCTAATGTTGATTCAGATGTAACTTGTTTGCTTGATTCATGTAAAATGTGCCTCATTTAAATTTTAGTTGCACAATAATTGCCAATTTAATTTTAAAGGGCAACTCTAATTTGAATATTATCTGATTGGGAGCTCTTGATTTGCAAGTGACTTGGTTTGGTATGCATGACACACGTGACATGAACATGTGATCTTCCACTGATTGGTGTAAGAATATCAATTTTTACTTGCGTTTCTTGATGCTTTGTTTATATGGTTTCTATGGTAGGGGTAACTTTTGATTAGATCAGAATTGGATGGTAGTAGATTATGTATTGATTAGTGTGTGCTGTTATAGTTTAAAATTCTCAGTAAATTATTTTTTCCTCCAGTACAGACAGCAATTAATTAGCTTGATGACACAGATCATGTAATTGGTTTTAATTTACATGTTTGTGTGCTTTCGTCCCTTGCACAGTCCTCAGATGCAGCCAACATCAACATTGAAGAAAGGCATAAAATACAATGTGCATATGGTCGACTAAAGTTGGTTACAGGTATGTTACCCAAAGAAGTTCTGGTAATTTAGAAAGATGATGTTTGTAGTGCAGTCTAGTTGTGCTGGTTAGTCCTCCTGCTAAAATGATCAATAATTTATCTTTCAAGTTTTCCCCGTATTCATGGTATAGAGAGATGGATTGTCCATCTTACATTCTCAGAATTTTGTGTTTCATTTCTGTTTGTGTCGCTTATATATCTTCCATTGGTTTTCAACAAGCATATTTAATATATACTTTTAAAGGCATGTGGAAAACAAAAACAAATGAACAAATTATTTATCTGAATACATCTGTGTATGTATGACTGCACTGCTGTCAGAAACTATGCTTTTTGATCTGGAGTACGTGTGGCCCAGTTTTTTGGATGTGCTTTGTTGGGTGTCTACGCATTCATTCAGTTCTTAATGGTGGGGGTGCTATTTCCCACTTCAAATATTTTCCATTAATTTTTTATCCCTGTTGCATTGTTAGCAAATATAGATATTTGGATATTACTTTTCATCTTGTATATTTTCTGGACATTCCTAAGTGGGGTTGCTTATTTCTTAAAAGTTCCTGCCGGAGTTGGAAATTTGACATAATTTTACTACACTTGATTAGAATTCTTGTTCCAGACTCGTTCAGTTTTACATATTTTCCTTTTACTTCTAATCTGAGTTGGTTTCCAATTTTAACTTCCCGATTTGCAATTTCAAGATGAACATAAAGAGGATGAAACGGATGCCACACAATTGGCTATAAACAGCTCATGACGTGTGCTAGACACAATTAACTGGGCCACCGGCAATGTTTCTGTAAATAATTAAGTCAAAGGCCGTTAATCTTTCTTTTTTCATATGTAATATTTGTATTTCCGTTTTCTTTGCTAGGCATACATTCCACCAGAATGGACAAATTTGAACTACACCAATCAATCTAGAAGAGTGTATTCTCACGAGCTTCTGGATGGAATGTGCGTCTGTATGTCTATGAACGTTGCTGTGATGAGCATATATACGTGTTGAAGTCTACATAAATGCAGGAGTGACTCTTCTGCGGCATGCATATCTGCAGTATTGGTCAAATAGCAGATAGCCTCTGTCTCCCATTTTCCCCTTTCGTTTTTTGAGGATAGGGAAATTAAAACGTGGGGTTTATGAAATTGGTCACCAATGTTGTTGAGTGTATATTAATAAAATCATGGTACTGATAAAATTTTGTTACATGAAACTCTGAATTTGGATTAGTGTTATATATTTATAATCCCTAAGGTGATCGCACTTTATTGCTTTCTCATTGTCTGGTTTAAGTGTTTTGTTTTTCTGGTTTCATTTCCCAAACCTGTAAAATATCGCACCAATGCTAGGACTTTGAGTGCATTTGATAGAGAAATCAATTCGGCTGACAGTTTATGAGTCACAGCCGACAGTGTTTCTATTTTTTTTTTTTTTTATGCAAATGAGGATTTTTGATTTAGCTGTAAGACAAAGACAGTGATTCTAAAAGTAGAATTAATTGGGAGATTTTGTTCTAACCGAGCAAAAAAGGGTCCCAAATAAAAATTATTCAAGGGGAGTTATAAGCAGCTTAGGCATTGTTTTGATTTTGGTATTTTTACTACCCTTTAAAATTAAAAATGAGCAAGTGCTTAATAATAATAATTTTTAGCAAAATTAACTCTTTTTTCTATTGATATCAGGTGTTTACTAATTTATTTCAGAAGAATTTTAATTTCAAAGTTATAAGACTTTAATACTAAACAGAATTATTAATATAAAATCTTAGTCATGTATAATATTTTCAAGACTGAAACGTTCTGGCATGTTTAATTGAAGCTATAAGCAACTTAAGCATCATTTGACTGTGGTGCTTTCATTATTATAAAGCATATGCTTTAAGGTTTTTGATCATTTTACTAAACATTTTTTTTAAATACATTCTAATGGAGTAAATTATTATTTTTCTTTTTCTGGTTGTTTAATATCGCATTACCCTCTTATTTTATTAAAATTATTCTTTATATTTTTAAAAAATTACCCAATACTCTTAATTTTTAATTTTATTCTTAAAAATTTGAAATTAAGCCGAACTAATGGGTTATTTTGTTCGGCCGGAGGATACCCATTGGATTTATTGGATTCTATGTACATGGGTTACTTGCCTGTTTGAATGAATGTGCTAGTTTTCAAAAGAAAATTATTGAAGACAAATCTTCCAATTTCTTTAAATTTCTAAATTTTAATCTTCAATTCTAAATTGACTTAACAGCCCTAGTCACCGAACTACAAGTCTAATACAACCAACAATCATTCACGAGTTTTAAAAAAAAAAAAAAGCTCACTAATATATATATATATATTTTTAATGTTATCTATTAGAAGTTATTAAGTTGAAATTATTTTAATTTAAAGAAATTATAATAAAATATAGACCTTATTTGAATTTACCTATAACTTATTATTTTTTATTTTTTTTTAAATTATTTATTAAAAAAAATTACTTAATTTTATTTTTAAAAAAGTCATTTTTTATTACAAAATTATTTTTGATTTAACTTTTAACTTTTTACATATTTATAATACTTTTATCTAAATATCCTTAATTTTTTTAAAAATTTTATAAATTTAGTGAGAATATTTAAAATAATTTATTATAAAAATTTGATAATACTAAACGTATCTTAAAAAAGTCAGAAAAGTAATTTTTTTTTATTTTAGAGCAAAAATTATTTTTTAAAAATTAAATCAAGTGAATTTTGATATAAATTTTAATTTATAAAAAAAAAATAACTTTTTTAAGTAAATTCAAGTAAGGTTATAATTTTATAGCATTTAAAATATATTTGTTATTATTTATTTTTATTTAAAATAAATAAAATTGCAAAAAATTATTATAATTAATATTTTTAATATTTTTTTTATATGTGATGAGTTTGACTGTGACATACGTTTTAGTTATGTTCTTATAATTAAAATTATCGCTAATCTTGCTATAAATGTGACATATGCTCTATACATTGGCGCGTCAATTTTCGTTGGAATGGCAATGGGTAAGGTGAGGGTGAGGGGAGATCTTTCCTGTTTTCCACCCTCATTTTTTATTTGAGCCTCATTTTCTGCCCCATTTCCTATTAAATTTAATATACCTATTGGGGGAATGAGTTTCCCATCTCTATTTATTTTCTTATTTCACTAATTTTTTATAATTTAAAAATTAATACGTATTCAACTCAAATAAAAAATATTATTAAAATAACAATAAATATAAATATTATTATTACAATATTAAAAATAATAATAAAATATCAATATTATTCAATAATAATATAAAATAAAACAATAAAATTATTAATGTTCTAATGCATTATATAGCAATACTACTAAGGTGGAGCCAATTTTTACATTGTAAAGGGGCCAAAATATATACATCATATTCACAATTGTGAAGGCCAAAATTAAATAATACAGTTTTATTATTATACTATTACAAGTATAATGTATTTATATTACATGAAACTTTTATTAGAAGTGAGAGTTTAAATGATACAATTAAATTAAAGTTATGTCCTAAGTTTTATGCTCAAACAGTAAGCATATCAAATCACAACCAAAGATTTAGAGGTTACCCACATATTTATATACAAAGAGTAAAAACGAAAACAATCCGGTCTAAGCCGCACCCAAATGTTGGGCTGGGCACTTTAAACCGCAACTGAAGGATGTGGGCAGAGTTCCAGTGGAATCCAGCTTCCAAATCACCCTGCCTAGGAGATGATTAGTAAAAATAATTATTTTAAAGAATTAAATTTATAAAATATATAAATTTTATAAAAATTTCCCGTGGATGAAGAAGTTCCGCCCACTACTATTAAAATTAATAAAATTTTAATAATTATCTAAATTATTTTTGTACTAATAATTTTATTCATAACCAACCTGAAACATATATTAAAGACTCTAAGAAGTTATGAAACTTCCGTTTTTTTTTTTCTATAAAAATTAAAAATATAATTATTAACTATAAAATAATATTAGTTTTATTTATTATTTTATATTTATATATAAAATTCTATTAACAATATTAATTTTTTATCTTATATTCTTATTAAATTAAGTATATTATGAAATGAAAAAAATATTATATAAAATAAAACTAAATTTTATATTATTAAATTATATATATATATATAATGTGACTGAGATAGGGCGGAGGGTAGTTGTTCTGATTCAGCCATAAAATCCGTGAAAATTTTCGCCATCATTCACCAACTTTATTGGATACACAAACCGGCCACCACGAGCAATGTTGCTACCGTAAAACCATATAAACTACCAACACCAGTCTCTTGAACCGGTTCGACCCGAATTGCAAATTCAAGTTTAACAGTGAACGGAAAAAGTATGTTAAACTTGATTATTTTTAAATACTTTGGCCCAATTGCCGAATATCAAAATCCAAAGTGATTATTCGAGTTGCAAAAGCTTTGATGCAATCCAAAATCAGTTCCTTCTTCAAGCCTTCTTCATTGTCTACCAAAGAATCTCTGAATCCGCTTCCAATTGCTAAGGACGAAGGCGATGAATTGACAAGCGGATAAACAACATGATGTTGATAGGTACGTATATTTTCTTTTTCATATGTTGCTATTATTTTGGTCGGTGCTTCTGGTTCCAATTTGGGTTTTGTTTGGTCATTAAGAAAATTGATGGAAAAGTCAAGAAATTTTATAAAAGTGAAAATTCTTCGTTTATGTTTTAATACCAAATTATTTATATTTAATTGAATGGCAAGTCGAAATTTTTTTCGGAACCAAATATTGAAATGCTAATATTTTTAGTTGGTATATCTTTTTTTTAATACCTGGGATTATTCTTAAACTTAGAGATGTATTTTTTGGCTTAGCATTAAAATTTTGGAATTGATTAATTTTTGGGTTTTAGGGTTTCATCCGGGGGAAACAAAACTGAATATCATTGAAGATTTAAATCTTGATTCACCAAAGAAACCAGTGTCAGAGAATTGGTGTTTGAAGCCGCAATTGACGGCATGTGGAAGAACGCTGAACAAGAAGAGAACTTACATGCAATTATGTTTAGATTTAGGCCAATCTGATTTTCTTCTTCATCCGTGTTCCATTTGCGGAATCAAGCATGCTCCTGGGAATGAGGATGAAAAGATTCATAAGACATTTCACAAGAAACATACACATGGGATACAGTTCAATGCTCATTTTGACAATCCTTTGATTTCAAACGTCTTTTCTTGTTGCTTTTGTTTTATATTTTTGTTTGATCAAATTGTTAAAATTTTTCCAGGGATTGGCACAATGGAAGAATGATTCATATGCCTTGTGTTGGTGTCAGACGAAGACTACTGCTGACAGGAATAAGGTTCAACTTGGGAAATTTATAGTAAGATTCATGGTTTTATGGAAAATGACTCGTATAATAAATTTTTAATAGGGATACTATTAGTTTTGAAGGTTGAGGAAGCTGTGTAACCGATAGACAGTGAGCTGGGCGAAGGATGGGTCTTTCATAAGCTCATCTTGATAATGTTCCAATATGTCAAACTTTTATGAATGATGAATTGCTAAAATTCTATAATCCAGTTGTCTGTCTTTCAAATATAGGGACTTATCTGTCATTGTTGACAATTCAGCACTAAATCGTTATCATTCCCTATTAGATTGGTTAAGTGTCAAGTAGAAGTCTGCATACATATGTTTGCCCTGGAGAATGACTAATGCATTATTTATGCTAATGCTTTTATATCTATTGGATACTTCTGTCTCTCTGTTTATTTCCTCTTAGAGGATTGCTGGTCGTTTAGTCGCAACAAAGGAAGCATTCATAGTTGCATAAAGCTCTGCTGATGAAGGAATTGATAGCAACATCTCGAAGGAAACCAGATCAGAGAGGGAAATCACAAAAGGAAAACCATCCAGTTAATAGTTGTATGCTGTCATTTCGGTGTTTTTTTTTTTTTTTTTTTTTTTTTTTTTTTTTTTTTTTTTTTTTTTTTTAAAGGACAAGTTGTTGCTTAGGCTTTGTTCCTGAGAACAACCAGGTCGCTTTCTGTCAATCAACTTCATCTGGTGAGGCTTTGGCATCCAATTATTTTGGCACAGCACCTTTGTCAATATATAAAGCTGATGAATTTAGCTGTTAAACAGATAGATTATTAACATTCTTATTTAATAAGATATTGTCATTTATCTGAAACATTACATTTGTAAGGTAAGCTGTAAGCACATCCAATAATAATTCCCACCAATTTGGTGAAATAAATATCAAGTTTATACAGTATCTATATTTCCATAAGAAACAAAAAACAAATAAGCATCCTGTGTTTGATTTTAATTTATGATTAAAAACCTGTTTATCAGCCAACCAAAATTTTGAAAACAATCTCCCGATAGTTCATGAAACAGAGAAAATAGAAATAGATTCAAATTCAAGAGGCTGCAACCACCACGGCAAGACAAAACTCAATTTTATCAAGCTACATTATTTCATATTCTAAGATGAGCCAATTCGATTCTGGATTTCTGTTGTCCACGATGATTTATTTCATTTCCATCCGTCAAAAAATAAGGACTAAATACCTTGAAAACTTGTTCGTAAACTGGCCTCTTGAAGTCCACGGTCTGCTCAGACACAAGGCAAAAATGACACTATTCCTTTAAATATATGGAGTATTCAACAGAACCTGGAAATGCAAATTTGGGTAGTCAGGTTTACATACAAGCTCTAAAACTTGTTCAGGAAACATCCATGACCACTCATTAAACTCTGGCTTCTCAGATCCATCCCCCAAGAGATTGATCTCTTCCTCTTTTCCGGTGAACTTAAAAAGAAACCTGTTTCTCCACAAGCAGCAAAGAAATCAGAATAGATTATCAATAATTTCATAATATGGAAGAAAACGATTAATGACCAAAAACAACCAGCCAAAGATCTACCGCAGTTACTTTGAAAAAGGAAAGAAGTTCCTTTGGTGAAGGAATTTGACAAAGGAAAGGTCTTTCATACTTGAGGTGCATGCATCAAGAAAATTTAATGATTACACCAAAAAGGGTAAAAATTTGTATCTGGATCAAATTATTGCAGAAAGCGAGACACAAAACCACAAAAATGCAAATCAGATAAACAGGGAAACAGAGACATCTTCCACTTGACCAAGGTAAATGTCAGCCACTAAATTCAGATATGAGAGATAATAATATCACTGCTCCAACAAAGATAATTGAAAGGCAAGCATCATAAACAATACTACAGCATTCAGTTCGAGAAGATACACAAAATTTCTATTTATGATGCATATGATCATTTTCAGGTGAGATTGTGCTCTTACCACTTCTGCGCTTGACCTTTATAATTCGTTCCCCACCTACGATTAAGTTTGTGTTTGACTTTGAATGGGAAATCATAGGTCAACCAATAAGGTGTCTAAATAACAATGCCAAGAATAAGTTCAGTCAGACATGTTCAGAAAGATTTCATTTTATCATATGAGATGTAGCAGAGGACTCCAAGAATACAAGTTAAAATTCAAATCTAACAGAGTTAATTCTAAACACACACCTCTGCTAGAAATTCTGCTGATGTAACACCTGTTTCTTCTCTCAGTTCTCTCATGGCTGCATTTCTCAAATCCTCACCCTCATCAGCACCGCCCTGTAAAAAAGAGCTGATGAAGCAATTGATAGAAACAATCTGTGTTAACAAGCTCATGTAAATCTCAATGTAAAATTTAGAAACTGAAAAAAATATCAAAGCACAGTGTTAAGCTCATATCCCCGAACCTGACCATTAACGTGCAGCTAACGACACTTTACAACTTGTCTGAACATCTAAAATTTAATCAAAACACTATAATTCCTCTACCAATCACGCCCAATATTATCAAATCCATATATCAGAATCAATTATTGAAAAATGTTGCATGGAAATTTTGTCAGACTAATGCAAAGTCAGCTTATTGATCCCAGAATTCTTGTCAGTGAAATTTTCACTCATCTCAAAACCACATTTGCAATACTTCAAGCACTGAAACCTGCATCAGATTATTGAGCATGTAATCCGTACCCAACAAATTCATACACCAAATTCCTGGATTAACAATTTATCTGATAAATGCTTCAATAACCGTTTTATTTCCATTCAACTCAACAATTTACAGATTCTAAAAAATGCTATTAAATTAAACCGTCCGTACAATTTTTAAATTCCCAAATTCTAATTAAATTGAATCTGAAATAATGAAATACATGAAATTCGGTTATGAATTCATTAAACACACAAAAGAATTCAATCTACCTGCGGCATTTGCCATGTGTCTGGTATATGTATTCTCGAAGCTGCGAAGATTTTCTACGAAAGCAAAATTCAAATCTGACAAATTAAAAAACTCTGAAACTGATCATTTGGACGAATGAAGATTCTGAAGAGAGACAGAGACAGAGACAGATACCTTTTTGGAGGAATTAACGAGACAAATCCCGACGTTTCTTCTATATCCATCTGGCGGCGTCTGCGTCGATAAGGCCCTAAAAGATAACAAAGAAGAAGAGAAATAACGACACAAGGGCTTATGTGGCAGCAGCTGCGAGATTGGCACACTAGAAAATTTAACCGACTTCATAGGGCAATTCCGACCTACTCCCCGATAAAACAGGGAATTTCCACTCACTCCAATTCTGGTCATTTTACGTGTCGTTTCGTGTTCTGTTTACTTAATCCCCAAGCTTAATCTAAGAACTCTTACCTATATACCGACTTCTTTCCTTATCTGTTTTTTATGTTTATTGTAAAAAATGTACTCGCTGCATTTTCTTAATGACTTAAATACCCCTGGCCCGCGCCATTTGTATATATACCCCCTCATTCCAATATTCTCCGTTCGGTAAACATGACAAAATGGAGGCCATTTTTCCCCTAGTTTTCTTCGACGGAGAGCGCGAAACAAGCATCGGAAGCGTTGTCGTTTACCCTTCTCTTGATTACAAAACTTTGCAATCAATTCTCAGCCGTAAAATCGGTATTTCTCCAAACCAGTTCTCTGTCTATCTGGCAGACCGCACCACACCAAGAAAGATTCCCGTCACCAGTAAGGCCAATTTCTCAGCAATATCTCGGGAAAGGAACTGTTGTTTTCTCGTCGTGTTGAAAAGATCACGAGACTCACGTGCGCGGAGACAGAGGAGGAAATCGGAGCAGGAGCAGCAGCAACAGCAGCCGGTAGGAAATGTCATGTTGCTGAAGAGAAATAACGATGTAAATGATGCGTTGACGAGGAATGTTATCAACAATCAAACCATGGATGGAGTACTAAACGGTGGCGTTTCCATTTGCGAGGAATGCGTGCGGGCTAAGCAGACTGGTACGGAAGTCGGTTTCCATTGGTGCGTATATGATGCTGTGACTATCGGTTTCCGTTCGCCGGCGGGGCCCATAGCCCGACCCGTCAAGAGGTTTCCATAGGTAAATACTAGTAATTAAATACACTTAGTTCATTCTAGTTTGAGGGCAGCGTAACTGTAACGCAGTAACACAGTAGAGTCCGGAAAGCTTATATCTGGTGTATAAGATGTTAAAATCGACAACGTTTTGTCTGTGAGATTGTGATATGTTGAAGCTTGTTATAGAAGCTAAGAGGGGGGAGATGGGAAGAAATATCCTGATAAAAAGAATATTGGTAGTAGGTCCTTTGATTTGCGTCATTTTAGGTGATTGTGGGATGTAAACAAGATGGGAGGGTGCTTAATTGCCTTTTGTCTTTTTTTCTCGAGTATGCAAGAGTTACATTCCTTGTGTTTTCATGGAAAAGTAGAATTTCTCTAGTATTTTCTTTTCGTTTCTGGTTTTTTATTTTATTTTATTTTGCAGATTGAATGAATGATGAATCCTTTCTAGAACATTAGGGAAGTAGTTTTCAAGTAAAGTTAGAATAATCTACTATGACATTAGAGTTATTAAGAATGTGTTGGGTATTAATGGTATTTTATCTTTCTCGCCTTTTTTTTTTTTTTTTTTTTTTTTTAAAGCCACGTGAAAAGAGATTTAAGATTCTGTTTAGGATTGTTTTCAAAAAGCAAGAAACAACTTATTTTTTAATTTTAATTAAATTTATGCTTGATAAAATGAATTTAATTTCCTTATTTTATAATTTAATATTTTTAACAATAATTTTTAAAAGTAGAGGAGAATTTTTTTTTAAAAATTTATTTATCAAATAATTCATAAGAATATTTAATGTAATCTTTAGAATTTCTATTATAACATCATTATTTTAACAAAATATATATATTATAGATTTTTATAAAATTTATAATTTTTTATTCACTATATTATTTATCAATCATGTACAAGGAGCACTAAAATTTTATTAAATTAAATTAATTTAATATTATAATTTTTACTCTTTAAAAAATGTATTTATTAATTTTAAATGATTTACTTTGCATTATCATGTAATTAAATTTTTATTATATGTTTATTTTAATTGTTAACGCGAAGAATTTATCTTAAATTTATGTTGACCTGAAAATGGTTGGGCTAATTCTAGATGTCACATATTAAAAAAATATAAATTCCTATTCTCGTGAACCTATAAGCACAGAAAAACTCAAACAATGTCGTCTTATCAGCAGAGAAACTCAATGCTTGAGTTAGTCATAGGTGGTGAGGCAAAGTAATAAGAGAAAAAAAAGAAAGGTAGAGATTAGAAAAATCTCTTTTAGTATTTTTCGTGGCTTTAAAGAGGAGGAAGATAGTGACGGTGGATATTTTTGTGTTGAAAAGCTCTTTGTTTGAAAAAGGAGAAAACTCTTCCTCTCAATATTAGATTTGAGTTCTTTTTATAGGCGTTGTTACTGTATTTTCTAAGTATCCCATATAAGCATTGAAGAATAAGAGATGGTGGCACGTTTACAAGTTAATTTAACTGTGTTATTATCGTTGTTTTGTGTTAGGAAAAATCTAACATGCAATAATATCTTTATAAATTAAAAAAAAAAAAAATACTGTTTACACATAATTTAGTAAGTGATTATTTTTATCGCATTCTTATTTTGAATAACGTAGGTTTATAATGAATAACGGTGAACTAAAATATAATGATTCATAACTTATTAATAAAGCAAATTTTAAAATCTTGAACAAGAATATTTTTAAAAACTACAAATAAATTTATCTTAGAGAATTGGAACAATATATTTAATTCAAAGTAATTCAGAGTCAAAGCTGAGAATATTAACAAGACTCTAATTTTAAAAGATACGATTGTTAAATATTTTAAATTATAACTACGTGATAAAATTAATGACGTAATCAGTGTGATAATGTATTAAAAGCAATGACATGGAGAGATATTTGCCTATATCATACATGAAAAATAATATAATATAAAATCTACTTAATTACGTGATCAAATATTAACTTTTTGATTAACTATTATACATTATTACAATACTTTAACAATAAATTTATCAAACACTTGTATTATATTTTAATAATATATTTTGTCAAACATTTAATTATTGATTTTTGACAAATGATTTTTTGATCAACACGATTACTTATTTTATAATTAACAGTAATCTCAAATTGACCATAAGCGTCTAAAACTGCTGTAACATAAGATTTCTTCTCCCATGGGAGTACTGGGTCCTTAATATTTATCCGGCATACTAATTTTAACTCCAAATGTAGCAGAATTAAAAGAAATTGTATTAAATCTTCAGCATACATGTAATTATATATATTACATACGATAATATATTCGGAGTATTATATTGTTATGATAAAAACACATAATTTGTTCTAAGTTTGACTAGATTGAACCCTGTGATTGGTAGATGTTCGTACTTAAAAATCTAAAATAAAATATATTTTTTTTCCAAAAATGTAAATTATCAAAATCCTTACGGAAAACTCAATCACTAGATATCATTGGAGGAGAGTTACAGTTCATTCAACTATAAATATAATAGTTTCAATTATTTTTTATAGTTCTTAATCCTTTTTACTATAATTTTTAAATTATTTTGTTACATTTTTACAAGTTTTATAAATAAAAAAAATTATAAAAATGGAGTCAAAAATTATGAAAAAAGTATAAAGATGTACATCTGAATATACCCTACGAAGACCCAGCGAATTCTTCACGGCTATCATCCGTTCAATGCTCATTACTTCTTCCATATTCCATTCCGTTTTAAAAAATAAAAAATAAAAATTGCACATATCCACATAATGCCTACGTGGCCCCTTTGATTGCATCCCTCAATAAACAAAATAAAACAAAAAGGAAAAATTAATTCGCTGATTTCAGTCCAACAAGTCAAAACCGTTATCCATTTCTTTCCTTCTTTCTTCTTTCCTCACACAACTCAACCAACTCCCGAAACCCTGAACCCTTGAAAACAGAAATTAAAACAGAAACAATTAAACCAAAAAAAGAAAGAAAATAGGATGAGCTCCTTCAGCAACAACTTCGACAATCGCCTACTCCAAAGCTTAATGGGTCGCCTTCAAATCCGGTCACCAAACAGCTCCCCATCTAATAATTTCCTTTCTCAAAAATCCCTTGAAGAACATCTCTTTGACGTTGCTAGTCAATCCGATTCGGACGATGAATCCAACAAAACCCAGCTCGCCAAAGAAGAATCAAAGCTCGAGAAAGAAATCGTCAAAATCATTCTCTCAGGAAAAATCGATTCTCTCAGACCCAACTCGGGTCAAGCTGTAACAATCGGCAAACACCACATCTGTGTTGGGTTTTACGAGGAAACGGGTTCAGGTTATCGGGTTTGGGAGTGGCACGGGCATATAATGCTTTTTGACGAGGAAAACGGGTACACGCCAGAGTATATATACGGAAATTATTTCGAGAGGTTGCAGGGAAAAGTGCTCCGTGCTGGCGTTGTTGAGAAGGTGAAGGGAGAGGAAGAAGAAGAAGAGGAGGAGAAAGTCGGGAATTTGGGGTTGAGAGAACTGATTGATGGTGGGGGCACGAATGCTGGTCGGATTCTTCATCGTAATATTAACACTAGTTCTCCAAGGTTTGTGTGAAAAACCTTTTATTTTTTCCTTCAAGATATTTATGTAACAACTGTATTTATTTGTCTATAGAATTAAATTAATATTGTGTTTATACTTGAGTTTATGTTGCAGTACAGGCTGTTTTTGGTTACCACTCTTATTTGCTACTGATTAGTAAGAAAACTCTGTTAGGATAAGTATAGGAAGAAACACTATTAGACTTGAGACAAAGAAATATTATCGTGTGATATCAATTGTTGTAGCATTAATAGTTGTCGGGTTGGAATTGGTTGCAGTTGTGGTTCTTATTGTGGGTGTCACTAGCATCTCATTTTTTATTTTTGTGGTCGTGGGATTGATGCTTATGACTTATGGATGGAAGGTTTTTTCTCTGGTCAAGTTTTAATTGTGGTTGATGGGAGTTACTAGTAGTGATGATAACTGCTGAACCTGCTGGGTTGTAGTATCAGTGATGGTGGTGCATGTCATATGTGATTAAAAATGTTCATTGCTTTTTATTTCATCTTTCCGTTTGGGCTGAGCATACTGAGCTTTGTCATGAATCTATGTAAAAATATTAGCATAGGTAAAAGGACATCCGTCCCTTGGTTATCGTTTTAAGATAAAGTTACATTTGATGTCTTTCTTCATTTAAGTTGTTGTACTAGTGATAGTTTTCATTCTTTGGTGAATGTCAGGTAAGACTCTCCAGCATGAGTTATTTTTGTTGCCACTCTATCGTTTCAGCAGCAGGCAGTTAGGTTTGTGTTAGGTTTAAAACTACATAAGCATGTTCCTGCTCGGTCAAGCTGGAAACCTTAGTGGCTGTTCCGTACTATTGTACAAATCCCATTTGCATTTTCGTATATAAGAACAATCAGGATGCTTGTTTGGCAAGTATTTTTGTAAAACAGTACTTGCAAAATGCAAAATGCTAATTTTATGGTTTTAAAGTAGAAAACAACTTTTTATTATTTTACTTGAACGTTTCCAATCTTCATAAGGGAAACCAATTATTCATTCAACATTTCTTCTCATTTTCTACGCTTGCCTTCTTGATAATTTATTGAATAGTATTAAAATTATGATATTTTTACAATAAAAATAACACAAGTTTATTCAACATCTTTAAAATATTAAAATTAATCGAATTAATCATACATGATGTTTAGTTGATAAATTTATTTAAAAAGTAAATTTCTACTGAACACATTTTATTGTTTTGTCTTCAAAATACTGTTTTCAAAAAATATGCCCAAGCATGCTATTGAATTTTGAAAATGCCAAATCAAAAGCACCATTTTCGTTTGCATTTTGTTTTAAGGAAATGCCAATTGGAAAACACTATTGAATGTGTTGGCCATTGGCAATATCCCAAGAGTGAAGTATACAAATGTATGAATGCTGTTAATCATTAGCTCCAAGATAAGCTTTAAAGTTCCATTTAAAAGCTTTAACATAGCATGTCACGGTCTTGTTTTGGTTGGTTCTAATAGTTGTTGTTGACAGTCTTAATAAAAGATATAGCATAGCATATGTGTTCTTTTGAGAACCACAGGACTTTGTTTTATATGGGGTCTAATTCGCCTCCCCTTAAGTGTCTGGTGATCCCTGTATAACCTGTAGTTCTATCTTCATGAGACTTGCTGGGTTAATTCTTCTTTGAAGTCAGATGCACAACCATTTGGATACATTTTTAGGAATTTTGTACCAGGAACATATTTGCCACTAACGACTGTACTTCAAGCACACATTTAGAAAGTTTTGTGTTTACTGCCTTGTTATTACCCATTCCTAAGACCTTCCTGCATATTCTAATAATGATTCTGAGAGGCTGGGGTTTCAGTTTTAAATGTAACCTGAAAGCACTGGATGTTGGATTGGGATTCTAATTTTGTTCGGTCTAAATTGCTCTATTTATCACTCTTTTCTTATCGAACTGTACGGGCATGCAATTGATGTTCCAAAAGCATATATTATTTACTTGCGTGTTTTACTCTCTGAATTGGGTAGGTTTTAGTTAAGACTTGCACTTTGTCCGTACCAGTGGTTGAATGTTGGGATTCAAAGCTATCTTTCAATGTGCTGATTCAATACCCAAGCAAAGATTAGGGCATCAGTTGACAGTTTTACGCACAAATGATGGGCAGTTGCTGGGTTCAATTGTTGTCTTTTGAAGTTTCATATTGCGTTCCAAATACTGGTTTTGTATGATGAGACATGATTAAGACCATCTAGCTTCCTGTTTTACGAGGTGAATAAATATGTGCATCAATCTCTACTCTTTAACTTTGTAAATTTTATTTATGACGTTTTCTTTAATAAATATGTACGTTAATCTCTACTCATTTAACTCTGTAAATTTTATTCATGGCCATTTCTTCTAGTGGGCTAGATAGTCAAATGCGGATTTTCTGCGTTCTCTTTCTCCCCTCTTCATTGAACAATTATTTTTCATTTGCGGTATCTCTGCTGCTTGCTTCATCATATTAGTGCGTTCTCTTTGTACCCTCTTCATTGACTGGCATGAATTGCAGTTAATGCTCAAGTTGCTGGTGTTTTACTTTTTCCACGAAAGGTATCCCTATAAATCGAGGGAGATTATTTTCAAGTTTTTCTTTTGTGATATACTATTGTAATTTTAATCTTCTACTCAACCTGGAACTTTTCCACAGATGTTGGTGTAGGCATTTTATTCTAATTTGGTTGCGAAATCTGGTAATTCGAAGCATTTAATAAATTTGAAGGATGTAGATTTCTCTTTAAAATCACAGGATAAGGAAAAAGATTGAAGATTAAATTTCCGGTGAGAGGAAACTTAAGACTGAGCATGAAGTCAATAAATTCTAAGTATATATCTTTTTAATCTTTTCGTAAGAAAAATTCAGGTAGTTTTAATTATTGTAATTTCCTTTTTTTCCGTTCTAGGACATTAATAAATCTTACTGCGTCCTTAATCTTACAAACAAGATCACCGGCTTCCTGTTCAAAATTAAGAAAAAGCACCCGCCTTTTATTTTAAAAAAAAAAAAAAATGATCCGCCAAATAACTGAAAAAATCTCAACCGTCCGTAGATCAAAATCCAACGGTAGGAATAGGAGCCACATCAACCATCCGTGGAAAATTCTTTAGTCCAATAAGAAGCTAGCTCACTTCTCTACATATAGTCTCTCTCGTTTCTTTAGTTTTCCATCTACCTACTCGTTCGAGCTTTTGTATTCTTTCAAAACTCTCTAACCAGAACTTTCTGCGTCCCTTAATTTCTCAACGATGGCGCCTAAAGCTGAGAAGAAGCCAGCGGAGAAGAAGCCAGCCGAGAAGGCCCCGGCCTCCGCTGAAAAAAGGCCGAAAGCCGAGAAAAAGATCTCCAAAGAAGGGGGGGATAAAAAGAAAAAGAAGATCAAGAAGAGCACCGAGACCTACAAGATCTACATATTCAAGGTCCTGAAACAGGTTCATCCCGATATCGGAATATCGAGCAAGGCGATGGGCATAATGAACAGTTTCATCAACGATATTTTCGAGAAATTGGCTCAGGAAGCGTCTCGTCTCGCGAGATATAACAAAAAGCCGACAATCACATCTCGGGAGATCCAGACTGCCGTGAGGTTGGTGTTGCCCGGTGAGCTGGCCAAGCACGCTGTGTCAGAAGGGACGAAGGCCGTGACCAAGTTTACCAGTTCTTAGATCTTGTTCATTTCAGTGTTCGATGAGCCTTCTTCCTTGTGTTGTGTCTATGGTTTGATCGGTTTTAATATTTTTCTCTTCTTGATGGTTGTAATGATTTGGTGGACAGATTAATGAAATCTTTCGTCTTTCTATGGTGGGTATTTGATCGGAATGTACATTTTAGTATTTGTTGCTCATACAGAGGATCTGGATCTTAAAATTTGTTGGAATGTCTGAGAAAATTGGCAAAACGTATGGGAAAATGTCTTCGTGGAGGATTAGCTTTATGTTTTTTGTTATTGTCTATAATGAGAAGGAAGGTCTGAAAGGTATATTCAACATAACAAGAAAAATATGTAGAACAATATTAATATGATGTGGGTAGACAGTGGCTATTATTCTTCATGTTGTATTTGCAATGGAAACAGAAGTTCTTAAAGGTACTCGGCTATGGGGCAAAGACGTTCTGGCGTCTAAATTTTAAAATTTAATGGCTTAAAGATACTTAAGCAGAGAGCAGAAAGATATTATGAAAATAAAAGGGCTGCCAGAAACTATAAACTCTGCTGAAGCATGTAAAAGGTGCATTATGGGAAGAACCAATGTACAATTTCAGGGGGGTAAAAGTAGTGTTGAACCATGTTTACACCTGTATATGCATTAATGCAAATTCCATCCAAAATCAGCGCAGGCACTTTGTTTTATTCATTGATGATTATTGAACTCTATCTACGGCTTCCTGTCTCCTTCAATTTTTTAACGATGGCCACAGCAGAGAAGAACCGGCGGAGAAACAGCCAGTAGCCTAGAAATCTCCAGCCGCCGCCGAAAAACGGCCGAAAGCTGAGAATTAAAAAGATCTCCAAAGAATGCGGCGATTAAAAGAAGAAGATCAAGAAGAGCTCCGAGACCTACAAGATTCACATTTTCAAGGTCCTGAAACAGGTTCAACCTGATATCGGAATATCAAGCATGGCGTTCGGGATTATGAACAGTTTATCAATGATATTTTCGAAAGGTTAACCAAATACATCTCGGGAGATCCAGAACGCCGTGAGATTGGTGTTGCCCGCTGAGCTAGCTAAACATGACGCGTCGGAGAGTGCAAATGCCGTGACCAAATTGACCAGTTCTTCATGCGGTTCATTTTCTTTGGTTCCGGGTCTTAGTGTGTCTCTCATTTATTTGTTTCTAGGTTTTCAACTCTTTGTAGTTTTTCATTTTCATTTGACAGATGTAATGATTTTATGGACAGATTAAAGAAATGTTTGTTTTTCTATTCCGGGATTGTATTGGATTGTGTTTCTGAATATTGAGTTGGTGATGGAAATAAGACGATTCGGAGAATAGTAATTTATCAACAAGGAACATTTTTCCTGTAGAAAATCTCGCGAATTGTAACAAGCAATACCTGATAAATTAGGTTGCAAATCTATCATTTGAATTTGTGGGTTTTCTTTATAGCATTCGCTCCATCTTTTGAACTTTGCTACTAAATATCACAAATGAATAATGAAAATCTACTTGACTGTTAAAACTGTTTGGAAACCGCTCCCTTTACTTAATGGCTGATGTTACGACTTCGTTTATTATGATATTAATTAAAATTCACACTACAGTGGATTGTAAATAAAGGAAGGATGTCGTTTCTTAAACAAGAATCTATGATCGTCAGTCATATTACATTTCACAAATTCCTTTGGGACTCTTCCTCGTAGGAAGAATCTCGTTTTCAGTTTCCTGACATAAGAAATAGTTGAATCTCTCCATCTGCAACTGTTCTCATTATAACCAAACAGATACCAGTTCAAAGGAACCAAATTTCATTTCATAACTAGACATTGGAAAAATAAATGAAGTGGGAAATCTGTATATTTTTTAATCTAAATCTACGTCAATTGACTTGTTTTCAACACTAAATAGAACTTTGAATTAGAAAAAGAAAAAAGTATATTTGTAACTCAACTAGTAATAATTCTATTAACTCAAATAGAAACAACACTGTGGCATTTATTACAAATACAATACATGTTTATTCTACTACCTGAAGGGTATGTTTGATGGAATAAATGTAATTCATAATTGATTTAAGTTATATATAAGTTGGAAGGACCCCAAAGGTTCTCTTTTGGCATTACAGATCTTGCGAAGCATAAAGTTCATACTGGATTATTTAATCAGGATGATAATATAACTTAAATTGACCTAGGTCATAAGCAAACCTACACCGTAATAACAATTAGTTCATCGACGGTGGACAAGTATAATGGTCCTAATAATGATTTGCACGTATTTGTGTGTATTATTTTACTCATGGTTTCAGTTGGTTCTCCTGGAACTACAAGAATCCTTATATTAGAATTCAAGCTTAGCGCCTTTTGAGAAGAACTATCCTTTGGAGAGCTTAATACAACGAAAAGACTTATAAGCCGTGTGACCGTGTGCTCAGAAGATTTTATACGAAATGCTTACCCATAAAATCTGACCATATTCTTTTCTGAAAGAAATCTAACCCGTTAAATCTTAATAGGTACTACAAACACTGAAGGAACAATAACTAAACAAACAATCAAAAATTTTCTTTCCTCGCTAACAACTAAAGACAGTTTTACGTAAATCCATCTCACTTGAAAGGAATCAATGAAAAACCTATCACGTCTGCAACATGGGTAAAGATAAAAATTTCTTATTAATTCGTCCCAATCAGAACAGTTGTCATGGATTCTATTTTTCGGATGTGATAAGAACTGGTGATGGTGCTAAATTCTCTTACTTATCTAGCCAATTCTATGTAGTGTAACGATGTTTAATGTGATAGCGAGCTCATATATTATATAATAATCAACGCAACATACTTATAAAATAGAGGTACCAAACTCAATACTTTATTAATTTTAATAAACAAAGTATTTATAAGGTATTATTCATAGGCTATACAATCAAGTCAATCAATACAATAAAGATTAATATATGAGAGATATGAATGCAATGTGCCCACAGGCACTTTTATATATCAACTCTAAATATATAGGCCCAACGAATGACTAAAGCACTTCCACTCTCCTAGAGTATTAGTGACACAATCCGTCGTGACACTAGATCGCCGCTTATTGAAAATATCAGCCTTTACGCAACGCTTCACCCGGAGAGCTTCACTTGCGTTGTGCTTATCTAGACTCACTAAGGCTATTGCTCGTAGTCCATGAGTCAATGCTCGTATACTTTGTACGGCATGACACTCACACCTCCCCCACGATAGCGATGCGGGCATATTTGCTCCACTTGTATGTTGGCATAAGTAGCACTGCATCGCATCCTTCCTTATGTAGACACCAATGGGTATAGTACCTCATGCGCTTTGCATGCGATCCATCGCATGTGCCCATTGAATGTGTCGTGCTTTTCTGCGCGAGCGCCTATTTGTCTCTTACATAAGCCTTTGTTGCATGTTATCAGCAACCTGCAACCCTGCCTTGCTTTCTTGCACTCTTACATATACCCATGTTCCCTCAGGTCTGACACAAGGCGTTGAGTCAAGTCTAAGTAAGCATGGCTAATTCAAGACTGTGACAAACTATCCCTACCAGATGAGTCTGATGCCCTCGTCGATTATGAGTCTAAGTAGGCTTTTACTTCTTTCTTGAATTGCTATAATGTAGCTTTCTTCTTCCAACTTGTATCCGCTTCGCTTTCGCCCTTCCATTGAACTAGATACTTCATTCTCTGATTTTTCTTACTTTACCCCAATACCCAATGACTAAAGATTTTCTCTACTTTCTTGTAGAATTATTTTCAAATAACTAGTAGAGCTCGCTTGACTTATTGACGTTTTAAATCTGTCAAGTCTTCGTGGTAAGGCTTAAGAAAGATAATATATATTGTAGGATGGATCTTGAGTTTCTTTAGTAGTTGTAGTATGTAAGTTACCTTCCCCATTCTTTTAATTACTTTAAATGGGCCATCATACTTTGGCCTAATTTTCGATGGACTATCTTGCCACTTATTTTTTTCATATCTACGGAGTTAATTTTAACAAGACTTTGTTGCCCTTATTAAACTTTAATGGTCTTCAGCCAGCATTCGTATACTTCTTCATCCGTCGTGAAGCCTTTTTTAAGTTGTCTTTTGCCTTCTCTAGCAATTCTTACTTGTCTCTTAAAAATTTGTATGCAACGAGACACTCCCCTCCCGTTTGTTGCTTCACCACCTCCTGCGGAGTCAATAAATGTTGTTTCAAGACATTCTCAGTCAAAGTTATTCTCGTTGATGATGATTTACAAATATTGTAGCAAAACTGTGCTAAATTCAGCAAGTTCACCCAATTTCTCTAACTTATTGTCATATAGTACTGCAAATTTTCTTTTAGCAGCGTATTCACTCTTTTAGTCTGCCCATCAGTTTATGGGTGGTTGGCAATAAAAATTTTTAACTCTAAACTCATCAAAATAAACAGCACTATCCAAAATCTAACCGTGAATCTCGCATCACAATTACTAATGATGTCCTTTGGTATTCTAAAATATTTTATCACATGCTTGTAGAACAGCTCTGCTGCCTTATTTACTGGGCATGTATCTAGTGCAGCTATAAATATTGCATACTTAAAAAATTGATCCACCATCATTAGAGTCAATTTTAAACCATCTGCTTTTGTCATCCTCGAAATAAAGTACAATGACATTGATTGCCATGACTTTTTTTATTATTGATAGAGATTGTAGAAGACTCGATGTCTTTTTTCTCTCCGTCTTGTCTAGTTGGCATACTATACAAGTCTTAACATACATTAATATGTCCTCTTTTATTGCGAGGCAATAATATGAGTGTCCTAATAACACAATCATTTGTTCGAACCCCAGAAGTCTAGCCTACTGAGGGCCATGCATTTTTATTAACAATGCTCTCCATATGTTCCCATTCGCAGGAACATAAAGTCTTTCACTGCGTGCATAAATTAAGACATCCTTGACCCAATATCTACGCATAAGCCCTTACTTGATTTTCTTATGGAGCTTTTAATATTCAATATCTGCTTTGCTTAATATAAGAGTTTGTTATTAAATTCTAAAACTACTGTCATTGAAGTGACTAGATACACTTTAATATCCTTTCGACTAAGAGCATCTACTACCTGATTTTACATTCTAACCCATTCTAAGTTATATTCGGCAACCTGCTACCTTGCCTGCTTTAGAGATAGCTTTTTTCGTGTCTTGAAATATGTGTTGGATATATTGTCTGTTACCACAGAGAAAATTGTGCCTAGTAAGTAATGCCTCCATATGCCTAAATAATACAATATTGCTATCATCTCTTTTTCGTGTGTTAAGTACCTTTACTTTGTGTTAGTGTTGTATGCCCTAAAACCATTCATGTTGTCGA
>JAWDEX010126135.1:0-25163 GCA_035221805.1 Trichilia hirta
GCTCTAGTTTGTGGACTTCATTCAGGTGCAATTGGGAAGGCCTTGTTGCTTGGAGCTGGGCGGAGAATTGCCAGTCGATGACAGTTTTTTCATTGGGGATCACCTATACCTATTTACTTCAAAGATTCTCTAAAATTTCCACATAACACTGCATCAATTGATATAATGAGATTATTATCCATTAGTATATATTTTTTAGTATAGGCATTGCCTCAATTAGTTTTCTCTTGTTCGCCTCAGACTTTCCGTATTCTTCTGATCTTCTCAGCTTGGAGAACGCTTGTTCTGACTGTTTGATAGAGAAGGTGAAGAGATGCATAGTTTACGTTTGAATTTATTATGAATGTTTGGTCTAACTTTCATTGGTTTATCGAATGTTAGTTTATATGCAAAAGAAATATTAGGTGGTCAATTTAAATCCTCTTTATGAAGAGTGAAAGGGCAATTACAAGGATGGAAGGGATAGTGGTTTGTGACATGAACATTGTAGTTAACCAATCTTCTTGAATTAGGTCGGTGTAGCCACCGATCTCTGGTGGTTTGTACTCGGGTAGCCCCAACCAAACAATTAGAGGAGAAATTGACACACTGAGGCTACTCTAAGTCAGAAAAACTAGATTTTCAGGTTCGGCCCATGTCGTATTATAATGCTAGTAAATTCTGGGTAAACTATTAACTACAATGATATAATCTAAGATATTAAGGGAAAGGAAGAAGCAGGGATTTTTCAAAAACGTTGTTTATTTAATATTTATTTGTACACGGCTTTTGAATTTTATCATGCGGGACAGTTCTCTTTGCGGGGTTGTTGAAAATTTGAAATTTGTTAGTGCGGGCTTGTGCCTTGGATACTCCGGCAAGCAACCATAAAAATTTGTCGTCGAGAGTTGCTTTCCTCTGTAGCCAACAAAGGGTACTTGTAGGGCCTCGCACATTTGCTCTAAGCTTTTACATCCGTTTTTCACTAAGAACATCCCAGTTTCTTTCTGGAGGAGATTACGAAGCTCCACATTTATCTTCGAGAAGAATTATTTTCGGCTTTTATGAAACTCCAAAAGCTAATACCATTTAAGAACATGGCTGGTATTGGAGAATTTTAATTCACAGCTTCTATTGTCGTAGAATAGAAATTACAATATTAAATGTTAATTAAAAATTGAATGTGTTGTACAAAAACTTGATATTACTAAATACTTTTCCCAACTTTCTTGAACGATACAAATCATGCTCTAGATTCTAAGACTACGCAGCTTTTCCATTTTTTTTATTATTATTATTTTTTTTTTGAAATTAAAGAGGATGGTTGAGACCATCTATATCAGCTCACTCTATTATTATTAGTTATTACAGCGGAGCTGATTTTGGTTATTGTTCATAATTCTAGTTCTTTTTCTTTCTCTCTATTTTTAATCAAAAGTTTCAAACATCACCCTGTTAATAAAGGGATAAAACTCAAATATGTCAACAATAGGTAAATCATAATTATTTGTTAAAATAGAGTTTACATGTTATTTAACATCTATCTTTAATCCTACATTCACTGCCTATCTTTGTCATGCCCTATATAATAAAATAATCATCCAATAGAATTATGCTATGTTTGTTGGAGTAATATGTTATTATTCTATGGTATTACAAAATTTAAAATTCCCCATTAACTCTATCAATTATTTTTATTTTTATCATATAAGTTACAAATGTTTTTAATTATTGTTGTTTAGTATTTTGTTTTAACACCTAGGACTAGTTACTAGTACGTATAGAAATGAATGTTTTACACTATTATAATTTATATTTTTATATTGTCTTTTTTAGCAACCCACAATATTAGAGACTTGATATTTATTTTTGAGCACTCCATGGGGAGAGCTGTTTTGATCATATTAGATTATAGGTTGGAGTCATAGTTTAATGAGGGAAGAACTCTTTAATTTTAGAATAAAGCTTATTAAAGTGCTTCCCTTCTTATATACTTTTGCTATATATTTTTATTTTAATATATTTATATTTAAAAATTTTGTAAATAAATACACCTTATGAATTATTCTAAGTTATCTATATTGTTTCTCTTAATTATTGATTTTTACCTGAATATATAGGTATTTGGTGAGATTTTCTTGAAGAATGAAAGGCAACAATGATATTTCTTGAATCCAATGTTTTCAAACCTCCTTCAAAATTTTTAACCATCTCAAATTTCTTGCAGTAATCAATAACTAATCATGTATTCAACAAAAATTCAATCTATTTTAACAAAATACCTTTATAGTGAAGACCACTTTCCTTGTGGATTCTTGTACGATCAACCAATGAACCAATGCATGAGTGGTTCTTGCATCGCTTCTTGTCTTTGTATATAGACAAGATTTTGAAAGATTCCATTATTCGTTAGCTAGATAATCTGGGTAACAACCATTTTCAGTGGTGTAAGATTGTGGAAACCTGACGAAGTTGGTGGTTGATACAATTACAGGATCAACACCCCATTCATCCATACATTAATAATAAATTAATATATTTTGGTGTGAAATAAGGATCCCATATCCGAAACAAGGACAAGAACTTGTATGTATTTATTTCAGATAAGATTCATCAATTAATTAATACATCGAACAATAGAATTAATAGTTTGACATAAATTAATTAACATGTTTTACGTAAATAAATAAATTTTAGTGTAAATTAATATATCTAAAACAGCATTTCATTTTTCTTTTGTTAAAATTCCTAAGGATGCGATTCCAGTTCAAAATTCAAAACGCCCATAGCACTGGTTCTGAGACTTCGGCTTTCTTAAACATGACTGAGAAGAAATATGCATGACTTAAATTAAGAGAATTCAAAACTTATAACGTAAACTCGTATTACCAACGTCGTGGAATGTGAAATCTCTCACTTTATAGAGCTTTCTTGTCAGCGACTTCGAATGTGACATTATTCATTTAATTAAGAGAGAATTAATATAATTTTATAGGATGGATGGGATTAAATAAGAATAAAAATAGATACTGGGGACCCACCCTTAAGTGTCACGTAAAAAAAGAATAACCTTTTTCGAAGGATAACCATATCGACAGATTTGTATTCTTTTAATATAATATTATTAGTAATTGAAACTGTTAAGTCTACTTTTTAATATTTTATTATTATCTATTGCGTAACGACGACAAATATAATCATTAGTTTTAAGAAATAATCTCCGCTTTTTGTACTTGCAAGTTTCTATTCTTCGTACTTACTGAAGTTAAAAAAATTAATTGATCAGACGTCCATCTTGGTTGCTCTCGTGTCTCGCGGTCCAGAAAGTTCGCATCTTTCTTTTCCCTCGGAGGTACAAAGGAAGTTTAATAATGTTTTGAGCAGCTGTTTGTAACAGCGCTTACATAGGACGTACATTTGCAATAAACAGATGCATTAAACTATCTTTTTAAACTCTCTCTCTCTCTCTCTCTCTTTTTAAACTATCTTTTGGCATGAGCTATTGTAATTGGCATGAATGCCTCCACGTAGCATGTTCTGAACCTCAAAACCTTTAGAATATTTGGAAAAGCCTGTGTGGGAGCCTGAGTTTCACCCTTGGTGTAACTGTAACACCTGGACTTGTGTCCTCTCTCTTGCTCGCAATAAAAATTCATATATTTTCCTCTCTCGAGTGCTGAGAATTGAAAGGAGAAACATAAACAGGAACAGGAGAAAGGCTTTTTTATGGATTTTGAAAGGATGAGGTATGTGGGTATGCTTTAGATTATGTTTTACTCAAATGGGTATTTCTTAATTTCGATGTTTTTACTATGGCGGCTCCTGTAATAAGCATTTATTATTTCGAGACAACGTTGTGGTTTCAGTTTCTGCCCAATTATTCAGCCATAGCTTCGTATACTTTCTATTTTATGTGATACATGTGTTTGATATGGCAAATGAAATATGTTCTATCTTGTAGAAAATAGTCTTGTATCTCGTGGTAATTTCTCTGAACGTTTAAAAATTTGCATATTATTTGTCAACAATGCAAGGATGGGTTTATTCTAGTAGTTGTTTTCTTGTAGGAACCAAAGAATTCAGATCTTGGTTTTTATATAACCGTGTAACTAGTTTTCATGCTTAATGTTTATTTAAGGCTCAATTGTCTGACAATTCGTGTTTCTCAGACACAAGATTTTAAGATTCAACTATGTTATAGGTTTCTTGTTGATTTTTGAGTACAGTCAATGAGTATTTGTCTATAATTGGGCTTTTTGACAGTGCAAGAAGAGATGCTACAATTCATCTAGATAAAGACCTGTGATTGTGCAAGCAATTGTCCTATTATTACATATAAATATCCCTTAGATCAAAAGATAAATTTGATCCAGACAGCGTTGTCTACTGACTCAAATTGATCGAAAACATATGATGTAATAATGTTTGAAAATATATGATGCCGGCAGCTTGGTTGTACAAGTCAGCATCTAGGTCTCTGTACAATTTTCGATCCTTTGTATGAAAAACACGTTTTATTCAATGACTGTTAGATGTTTGAATTATATCACATGACTTTGCTGAACATGGCAAATTTTCTTCCATTGCATAATCATATTGTCTTTTCAGGATTGATTAGGCGTTCATTCCACTGAAGATGAAGGTAGAAAATGAGAACATAGAACCAGTGACTGAGTTGGGACTTGCACTGGGTTATTCTAGCCAATGCACTCAGAGAAGATTGAGCAGTGATTCAGGTGCAGGTGCAAATGCAGGCTCGAGGGCGGACGCGAAATTTGTGGCTACCGACCCCCTGTCTGAACTAGTTTGGTCTCCGCAGAATGGACTGAGTCTAAAATGTACCGATTCAAGCTTTGTCAATAAAAAGACTTCTGTTTTGTGGGGTACTGGATCTAGCAATATTGTTCTTTCAGCATCACAAAATATTACAGCTGGGAGGTCCAGCACTTTCAAACCTCTAAACGAAGAAGAAAACTTCATAGCATCACGTAGTTCATTGCATCTGAGAAATGAAATTGCTGGTAGAAATACTTCAGGCTGGACCCCTGGAAGTGATGTGGACGTTATTCATGATAGCAGATCAAGTCAAGAAGCAGGTGAGGTTAAATCATCTTAGGTACACCGGGTTTATCACACATGATATATGTGAAGCAAATAATTTGTCTTTTATTTTCTCTTGTCTTATCTGTCATTCCAAAATTGTTTTCAGTAGTGGATAAATTGCTGTTTGGCAGGAACGCTATGTAATGTGCAGGAAACAAACACTCTTGGAGAATTATCACTTCAACATGTCAACAGCAAGGAAGAAGCAAGGAATGGGAAAGGAGAGTGCATGGCTGGTCCAAGTAATATTCAGATGGCTCAGATAGCAGAAGCCAAGGAGAAGATTTTTTCAAATTTGCCAGGTTCAAGATTTTTTCAAGTTTTTCTTTCTATTTTAGTGTCACGGGTTGGTAAATTTGGAATATGGTTTTAGAAAGTACCCGATGCTTGCTTTTGCAAAACTAATTCATATATATCGATATAGCTTTGAATTTTAGTTGGCTTACTATACTTTCTGCTTATCTCGTGAAATTTTTCGGAAGTTTCTGTTTTCCTTCAAAGCAAGCGGATACAGATCCTGGAGCCATCCCCTTGCATTTGTTTTGCCTTCTATTAAAACAAAACATCTATGTAACTTTAAATAGATCATATATTATGCAGCATTCCATTTTCTAGATCTGGCATGATACTGATTTGATCTTATATGGATCAAAACAGCTGATCTCTGTCCTGATTTGGCACTAAACAAACCTCAATCTGAAGATCATACTGCTGGAGGCAAAGATGTTGGAAGTGGGAATCAGACATCCAGAATCGAAATTGTTTCGGCCTCCGGATTCCACCATACAAGAGAATGTGAAGCTAACGACACTTTGATGCCAAATTTGACATCCCCAGTCAAAAGATACAAGGTATCTGCTTCCTTCCTGGAGAAAAAGAGAAAAAATAAGATGACAATGACAAATTCTCAGAGCATCCATCCTTTGGAGAAGTTGGAATCGACTTCTGAGAATGATTTAAGAACTCTTTTCAGTAAAAATGTTTGTGGTGCTGCAAGTAAGATTGTAGCATCAGATTCTGCCCATGAAGTTAAAACTAGCTCCCGGCAGGATGAGGAGACACTTCCTAGAGAGAAGACTGTTTCAGATGAGCATTCTCCAACTAACCACAAAATGCAGAGGTATCGAAGGAAAGGTAAGGAAAAAGCTTTATCAGATGGAGACGTTAATGGAAGAATGTCAAAAGAGGATGATGACAGCCATGAGAGTGTTGAAAGCTGTAACAGTGCCGGATTATTTTCAACAGGAAAAAAGAGGTGGAGTTTTGAGCAGCAGTTAATTGTAGGCAGTAAAAAGGTTAAAAAGCAAATCGAGGAGAGTCCTGGTTCTACATCATTTATTAAACAAGGTAGCTCCTTCATGAATTGGATATCAAACATGATGAAGGGGTTCTCAAAATCGAAAGTAGATGATGCACGTGCTCCCTCTCTTGCTCTCACCCTTTCACATCCTACTCATGGACACAAAATTCCTGATCAGAAACTTATCATGTATAATAAAACCCACGAATCCAGTAGCAGAAATGTTGGCTTTCAATCTATTTTCCAGTCTTTATACTGTCCAAAGGTGAAAGGTGAAGAAAGAGCAAAGGATGATGGTTATAAAACAAAACTTGACGTGACTAATGGAGTATCAAACATTAGTCCTATACCATTGGCTTGTCTTACTGATGATGATAACTTGTGCAAACAGTTTCAGCTATCAAATGAGAAATTCAATGAATCTTCATCAGAAGAAGGAAAAGGTAGGGAAACCCAACCCAAGATTTCATCTGCTAATTTTGCTTCAAGCCATGAAAATAGCAAGTCCGCAGAGAACAAAAGTTCATTCAACTCGGCAACTAACAAGGGGGAAGGAGGTGCAGATTCCAATTCTTCTTTGGGTAAACGTAAGGTGAGCAGTGCTGAGAATATTGATTCTGAACCACCATTAAAATTGAAAACAACTTATAATTTTGTTCATGGAAGCAATCCACTTAGAAGCTTGTGGATAACTCGATTTGCTCCGAAAACTTCTTTTCCCTTGATGAAGCTTGATGACCAAAGCGAGAGTAGTGGTGGACAACTTGAATGCTCAACTAGTTTTCAGAAACTTATTCCTTACTCCCAGACTCCTATCAGTTCTTCCAATGACCTCAAGATTGTGGAGTCTGGGCCACACTCCAATGAAGATCCCCCTGCTGTTGTAGGTAAAGAGTTGCAAAACTCCGCCGCTGAAACTGAGGCATCATATAGGTTCAATGTAATAAAAGGCCATAATGATCAGAAGTCTATTAGTAAACTGAATCTTATTAAACCTTCCTCAAGATTGAAAAATTCGGAGGCAATGGCTTCTGTCTTTGCTAGGAGGCTGGATGCTCTCAAACACATCATACCATCAAATGTTACAGATAGTGCCGACTGTGCAACCAGCTCCTGTTTTTTCTATGGAAGGAAAGGTCACCATTTACATGATTGCTCCGATATAAGAGACAGTGAGCTCAAAGATCTTCTAAAGAATATCAATTCATATAATAGAGCAGAAGAGTTGCCTTGTTTGTGCATCAGATGTTTTCAGCTCAATCATTGGGCAGTTGCATGCCCCAGAGCATCCTCAAGAGGCCAAAATCAATTTGATGGTAATGACTCTAGGCCAAATAAAATACAGCTCAGTGGAAGAAATAAAGAAAGTGCAAAGCTGTTGGATGGTAACAAATGCCTATCTCAAGCTGCTGGTACACATACTGTTTGTGATCAAGACGATCCTCGAAAAGACACAGATCTTCAAGTTAACCATAAAGTGAATCAAGTGACAACTTTTGACAGAATGGTCTGTAATGCAAACTCAATAAAATATTACATTGCTTCAGGTTCAAGGGGAAAGGAGTTAAGAGAAAATCAAACCATGCCTTTCAGCAACTTTGTTCATAGCTGTATATCAGAAGTACCAAAAGGGATCTTTGATTTCATAAAAAGACTTCATTTATCTCGAACTGATATCCTCAAGTAAGTGGACCATTTTACTTGTTAATCATAGGTTAATTCATTTCCTTAATTTTTGCATTTACTTGCTTGTACTGAGTACTCGTTTAGATTGCATTTGAAATATAATTGGGTAAATAATTTGTTTCTGAATCTTGACGGGAAATGAATTCCAAAATAGTATCTGTCCGATAATTGTTAGCCGCCGGGACTCCAATTTTTCAAGCAACATATAATTTTCAGGTTAGCAGATTGCTTGTCATCATTCTTTGCACTATTGGACAGACCCTCACCAAAGTTGGATCTTATGGCATTATAGCAAGATTACACCCATTCTAAGGCAGTGGTGTAGTTCTTTCTTCATACATCAGAACTTTTTTCTTAGCTGTGGAACACATTGTTCTGCTTGCCCTATCTCCTATCCGACCACTGGCATTTATAGAGGAATGTTAATAGACAATAAACAGGACATTAAATAACCATATCCATTTTTTCTAGGCAATACTTGATGAGTGCTACGTCTCATGAATTAACAAATAACTTGTTTACCATTCACTGAATTTTATAGTTTTTCACATCTTTGTTTTCTGCCTCTCATTGGTTTATCAATTAAATTGCCTGCTGTTTGTCCTAGCACTGTGTAAAATGATGATTTTCTAAGATTTGTAACCATACAAAATCACTTCTCCAGTTCATTTGGGTTCTTAGTAAATCTTAGCAGCTAGCATTAGTTTAATTTAGTTTCATATTTCTGAGAATTTTATTTCTGTCAACGTAATTCTGTAGATGCATTACCATACATAGCAGAATGTGTCTCATTGCGCGTATGCCATCTCACATTGATGTCATACGACACGAGTAATCTGAGCATACATGCTCCATTGGAACATAAATAACATCCTTGAAGGTATTAAGTTATTCTAGTCTGATACTGATATTTCTATTTTACATGAGCTCAGGTGGATGAATTCTGACAAGTCACTTGTACATCTTAATGGATTTTTCTTGCGCTTACGACTGGGGAAGTGGGAAGAAGACCTAGGTGGAACTGGATATTATGTGGCTTGCATAACTGGTATATATTTGAAATTTTATTCTGTTTGTTTGACTTGATTTATATACACGTTTGTTAGGTTGAACATTTGTTGTCTAATTGCCCAATTTTAGTAATGACTCATGCTGCTTGTTTCTAAAATTTCTTTTCCCTTTTCTTTGCAATGCACAGGCGCCAAGGGAGAGGATTCAATCCAGAATTCAAAAAATTCGATCTCTGTGAATATTGGAGGAATCAAATGCTTGGTTGAGAGTCAATACATCTCCAATCAAGATTTTCTTGAGGTAAAATATAATTTGATAGACTATTCTGCTGCTTCAACAGCTAAATCTTAGATTTCAGTAGCCACACACAATATCATTTTAAACTCTTTCTTATTAATGTTGCCCAGGTTGAACTTATGGCATGGTGTTCTGCAACTGTTAAGAGCGGTGGTAAGATTCCATCAGAAGAAGATTTGAGGTCGAAATTAGAAGAAAGAAAAATGTTAGGCATGTAGATGGAATCTATTCCAGGTTAGCAAAATTATTAGTTATGAGTTATCTATCTAGCAGGCTGCACTATTGGATTGGAAGAAGCAGTATCCTTTTCTGTTAGTTCCGTACATAATATTTTGAGTTTCTTTTGTTTCTGGTTTGGTATATTTTTACCATATACCTATATTTAACTAATTTCTGATTTCTTGGAATTTTGTTTCAAAACCCATAATGAACGAATTGGAACAAATTTTAATTTATGGATAATCAAATCCTAAGTTTAGTAAAGTTTTCATTATATATATATATATATATAAAATGGGGGGTTCCGTGAAGGCAATTCTGAATTCATTGTGCCATTGTATGGCTTATGTCTTCGCGCTTAAACAAGATAATGGCTTGTGATTTCAGAAGCACACGGCCAATTTTGCCAATAGGTGGCGCTGCCGACTCAAGTTTTGTCTTAGCATATCCATAATTGGCTTCAGGGTAAAAGACGGTGGGAATGGAATTTCGAATGAATGGATCGTGATTATCTCGTGACAATAAATTTGTAATTTTTTATACTGATTCGAATTTAACGTATTTATTAATTAGGTCAAGAATTTTAAACTGTAATACAATTTATTCATTAAATTGGATGATAAAATACGATTCATTTAATTTATTTAATTAATTTTTATAAAAATTCTTTTGTTTAATCAATTATTATCTATTTAAATATAAAATGAATATTAAAATACAAAATATTTACAATTATTATATTAATTATAAAAAATATTTTAAAGTAACAATATCATAAACTAGTAATTATGTCTAAGAGTTTAAATTCAAGCACTTGTTTATTAAACTGATACAATTATTATTTCTATTATTTTAATTTGATTCAAATTTATTAACGTCTAGTAAATAAATCAGGTCCAAAATTAACAAATCTAAATTATGATATCATTATAAATTTATGGTTCAATTTTTTAAAAGTTTTTACTTGGAAGTTTCAGTTTTTTGGTTATATTTTTTTTTAATTTACTTATTGAATTTAAAAATATCAGTAAAACAAATAATTGTTAAAAAGAATTAAAAGTCACTGTGAAAAAATCAAAGAATTGTATAGTACCATGATCTGACTCTTACTTGCATATTTTTTTTTTTTCCTTTTATATAATCATATAAAATCATTCCAACCCATTTTCTTAATTGAATTGAATTTTCATTTTTTTCCCAATGGAAGAAAATTTATATATTCTTACTCGGGCCCATGATAGCATTTGAAAATAAGAAAATTGCATTTTTTTCAATGAAATAAAATAGTGGGATTTTATTAATATTAATTATCAAATGAATATAAAAGGTTTAAGTTCACCATGCTGCCATCAGATGGATAAAGATGAAATGATGAATAGAAAGTTGAAACCAACAATTCTTCTTCATTTTGGTCAATGAGACAAGACAACTCCTTGATTAAACCTATTTAATTTTTCAATTAAAAAAAAAATGAACAAGATAAGGATCTATATTTTAAAAAAATAATAATAAGGATCTATACATTGTGCTCGATTATTAATTATTTAAATTTTTTTAATTATCTTTTTTATTAACAGTAATGTTATTATGACTTTAGTGTAAGGTCCTTTTGTTGCCTTTGTTACTAGATTTTGGCTTAACATTATTCACCTCCTGGGTGGGGTTATTGAAAAAAAATAAAATTAAAAAGAGAGAAAAAAAATACTTTTTATAATTTTTTAAAAATAATATTTATTTCCCTTATCAAAATATTTATGATAAAATTTTTTTATAATTTTTTAGAATATTACTTATATTTTTATTAAAATATTTATAATAAATACTTTTATAGTGTATACAATAACAAAAATTTTCATCACTGAAGATTAAAGTATATATTTTTATTATATAAATTTTTAATTTTTATCATGTAAACTTTTAAATTAAAATAATTAAATTTTTTAAAAATATATTTTAAATTTAATTTATAAATTTAATATTTTATAATAAAAATTTTATAAATTAATTTTTAAAAAATATATTTAAAAGAATTTTTTTTATAATTATAAATATTTATGAGTTTATTTTATTTTATAATTTAAATTTATAAAAATTTTGTTTTATTTATATTTTTAAAAATTAAATAAAAATAATTTAAATATTTTATTTAAATTATTGATGAACGACTATTATATTTTAAATTATAAAAAATTGTAATTAATAATCTTATATTCATAAACACTTTTAATAAAAAAATTATCAAATATAAATATAAAATTATAAATTAAATTTTTTTTTGTTTTATAGTGCTTTACAATAAAAAATTTATAAATTAATTTTTGAATATTTAATTTAAAATATTTTGTTTTATATTCATAAAAATTTATGAATTTATTTTTATTTTATAATTATTATTTACAAAAATTTGATTTTATTTCTATTTTTTAAAAATTAAATCAAAATAATTTGAATATTTTATTCAAATTATTTGAAAAACTATAATACTTTTTACTATAAAAAATTTTAATTTATAATTTATATTCATAAGCACTTTTAAAAAAGAATTTGACAAATAAAAATATAAAATTATAAATTAAATTTAAATTTAAATTTATAAATTTTTATGAATATATAATAAAAATATTTTAAATTTAATTTTTAAAAATTAATTTATAATCTTTTTAGTATACAATATTATAAATTAAAGTGTCAAAATTATAAATTAAATTTTAAATATGTTTTCAAAAATTAATTATTTTAATTGAAAATTTTATAGGATAAAAATTAAAAATTTATATAATTAAAATTAAAATTTTATATGATAAAAATATATTTTTTATTTTTATACAAAAATTTTTATTATGTTTTTTAAATTATAAAAATATCTCTTACAAATATTTTAATAAAAAATTAAGTAACATTTAAAAAAAGATTAATGAATTTTTTTGTTACAAATTTTCCAAAACGCTAAATCTCATTTCAGAAAACTACCGGTATTTGTCGTTCTCCTTATTTGTAAACCACAACTTACTGAGTACTAGGCAAAAGTTCAATCCATTTGCAGATATTGCCGTCTGAATTTTGAACAACGATCGATGCCTCTTGGTAAGTCTTCCTTCCTGACAATCAATTCTTTTCTTTCTCATAGCCGACGTATATTTTGTTGTGACAAAATAAAAACTGGGTTCAGATAGTGGATATGGGAAAGCCATCATCTCCCACATCGCTGCTGCCTCTTTTGTCGGAGCCTTTGCAGCTGCCGTAACCCATTATCGCGGGCTAAAGTGTAAACATCATACTGCGGAAGATCAAGATATCATTCCACGACTTGACAGGACAGAATCTGGAAGGGTTGGAAACCTAGAAAGATTTTCTTATTATGTTGGTAAGATTAAGACAAAAATAATACTAATAATTCGTTTCTTCATATGAACAGAACAAGACATGCTTTCCAGCCTGTCTTTCAATGTTTTATTGTCAATTGTCTTTGTTTCTGAGTGTCTCAGCTAGACAAATGGGATTTGAAGATGCCAACGAGTGTCCACAGCTATGCAAATTAGCATATGATTATTTGAGAAAATCGAAAGGATGTGAAGATAAAATCTATGATTTCTTCGCTAATGGAACGGAGGATGCTGAATCTCTGTATGTGAAGTTGATAGAAGAGTTTGATAGATGCATACTCAGTTATTTTGCTTTTCACTGGAACCATGCTTCTTTTATGATTAGTCAGGTATGGTAACTAATATCTTCATTGTATTATCTTAATTAATTTATAAACAAACCGATGAAATTTTTATTTTGTGTGATAATGAAATTAAACAAAGAAAAAAAGATAAAAGAGACGCTAGATATTTCTGTTTTCACAGACATCTTATTTTCTTTATTTTGTCTTTCTGGGTTTGTCTTGGGGTATGGTTGCAGGTGTTGAGTGTTGAATCTGAGAAGAAAACGAAGCTATCAGACTTCGTGATGGCAGCTACAAGGTTACTTTCCCCACTCGCTTCCAATTTTTTGCTTTTAGTTTTGATTCAGCTGATCTGATCATTAATGAATAAAAAAGCCTTTCAACAACCATATTTCCGCATCAAATGAGTTCTCTGAATCTCTCCGTAATTTTCTGCTCCCATTTTTTTTTTTTTCAATTTTTTCTCGAAATTCAACAATAAGACAATAATATTGTGGATTGAAGATTAATATTGATCCATACCCTATGGCCAATTCGTAATTAAATTGTAGTTAGATTTATGGGTCCCATCGACTTTGATTTTTTCCTTTAATTTTTGGTAATTATATTGCAAGTGGCTCTTTAACTAGTAGATTATTTGCGGATTTGCCGTTAATTTTTGTTAATTAAATTGCAATTGGCTCTTTAACCAATAGATTATTTCTCTATTATTTATTTTCTGTTCACATTCACGACAGACTGATGGTTGAATTATTTAGGCAATGCTGCATAATTGCACGTGAACATAACGGGATGATATAATTAATTGGTTTGGTACAACGACCCATTCCATCTATCTCACTTTAGTAATACTTCATAATGTTTAATATTATGCAGAGGATGACACAATAAAATTTTTCAAATATTTCAGATATAATTATAATTATTTATCTGAAAAATTTCCTAATTTTGAATTTCGATGAAAATTCAATTACATTTGTATAACATATTTAAAATCACATGAACAACTACTGTAATTACTGGTAACTTCCCAAAATTCTTCTCCTATTTTCTAACACTAGAACGTATTTTCTCCTTTTAATTATTAGTGTTATGATAACCTTAAATTACAAAAAATGACCAGGGATAAGGGCAGCGTTCTGGTAAAAGTTATCTGATACTTAAATTAAGATATTTATTATAAGAAATTTTAGAAAAAAAAATAATAGTAACTCAGTAAGTTTTTACTTACATATATACCTTGTTTTCATTTTCATGCATTTTTTTTAATCTTAGGGCTTAATTATCACCACATTTTTTATAATTGTAGTCTTCTTGGGATCATATGTAATATTCAGATTCTAGACGACGAAAAATATAGTATCGGGGCGAGAGTGTGAGATTCGGTCCAATATTATTAATGATATTGTCTACTTTAATCCAATTTTTAAAGTCTCACGGTTTTGTTCTTACTGATAGGTCAATATAAAGACTTTTTAAGAGGTCACCTATTTTGGTGTTACTCTCGCTGAAACATGCTTAACTGCAGAATTTCTTGAAATAAATCACTACCTATTTCAAAAAGTCTTATTGACATATTAATTTTAACTCCACTTATATAAATCAAGAATTTTTTCTTCCATTCTGATGTGAAACTCACTCTTACCCCACAATCATTTTAAAACCTACTAAGAACTGCTCCTTACTCAGGCATTCTCACCCTAACTCCACTCTCCACTCATTAGGATCAGGAGGTTACAGACCTACCAGCTTTCGTCTAGCTTGTCCTTAAGCCCATAATCGTACTAGAGGAGAGTGGGCTTTAATACTATATTGTACAACTGATTTAATACTTGTCAACAATATTGTCCGCTTTAACTTAATTCTTAAAATCTTACGATTTTGTTCTTATTAATGGGTCAATACAAGGACTTTTTAAGAAGTCATTCATCTTGGTATTGTTCTTGCTCAAGCACGCTTAACTGTAGAGTTTTGAGAAATAAACCACCATTCATCCTAAAAAATCTAGTTGATATGTTAGTTTTAACTCTATTTATATAGATAGAAATTTTTGCTTCTATTTTGATGTGAGACTTGCTCTTGCCCCTACAGTTATTCTAAAACTTGTCAGAAGTCGTTCTTTGCTCAAGCACTCTCGTCTCACCCCACTCTTCGCCCACTACGATTGGGATGTTACAGGCCCACCAATTTTTATTTGACTCATCCTCGAGTTCACGATCGTAATGAAAGAGTGTTGGATTTGATATCATACTGTGAGATTCAGTCCAATACTTATCAATAATATTGTCCTCTTTATCCTAATCTTTAGAGCCTCACAATTTTTTTTTGGTAATAGGTTAATACAAAGACTTTTTAAGAGGTCACCCATCTTGGTACTACTCTCGCTTTTCGCTCAAGTATGTTTAATTATAAAATTCTTGAAAATAAATTATCAACTATTCTAAAATACCTCGTTGATATATTGACTCTAATGTTATTTATATAAATTAAAAACTTTCTCTCTTATTTTAATGTGAGACTCACTTCTATCCCCACTGTCATCGTAAAACCTGTCAAGAATTGCTCTTTGTTCAAACACTCTCACTCTCATGCCACTACTTATTCTTTAGGATCAAAATATTATAGGCCCACCCAACTTTTGTCTAGGTCGTCTTTGAGCCTACAATTGTATTAGAGAAGAATTGGCTCTGATATCATATGTGAGGCCTTAAGAATTAGGCTAAAGTGGATAATATCGTTAATATCATAGTTAACTCTGCTTCAGTATAATTGTGAGCTTGAGGATAAGTCAGACAAAAGCTGATGGACCTATAATATTTCAATTCTAGAGGATAGAGAGCGGCGTCGAGGCGAAAGTGCCTAAATAAGAGGCGGCTTCTAGTAAGCTTCAAGATAAATGTGGAGGTAGGAGTGGGTTCTAGATCAGAATAGGATAAAAAGTTCTTAATTTATATAAGTGGAGTTAGAATCAATACGTCAACAAGACCTTTTGTGATGGGTGATAATTTATTCTCGAGGACTCTGCAATTAAGCGTGTTTGGGTGAAAATAGTATCAAAATGGGTGACTTTTTAAAAAATTCTCATACTAACCCATTATTAAGAGCAAAATCTTAAGTTTTCAAGAGTTTGGCCAAAGCAGATAATATTATTGATAAGTATTAAATCGAGTCTCACATCATAGGATTTGCAAGTCTTTATTATGAGATATAGTCAATGAATTAGAAAATCTCTCCTTTATTTATGAAGAAATCTGTGAGTTCAAATTTTTATACCGGCAACATAACCACTATAAAGACTCTCAAGATTCTACATCATAATTAAGACCTTTATCAATCAGAAAAATTTAAGGGTCCAACATTATGACTGACACTTTTATTGATTAAGAAAGTCTCAGGATTCAACATCATAACTATAATCTTTATTGATTAAAAAAGTTTCAGAGTTCAATATTATAACTAAAATTTTTATTGATTAAGAAGGTCTCGGAATTTAATATCATGGTTAAGATCTTCTATGATTGTCCTCCAAGACTAAGATGCTTGACATCTGGTGTGAGATAGTCTAAGGATCATCACATTTTTTAAGTTAAGGTAGATATTTCCTAATACTGAGTTTTTTGCTCTAGTTGCGGCTTAATCTCGGAATTTAATTAACATTCAAAATTTAAGACCAATTAACTTTTGGAAACTTCAATCATTTATTCAAATTGCTGTGCCCCAAGTTTTATTTTATAATCGCTTAATCTATGATTTTTTCTATGACGTTCCTCTCAGCATCAACAAACTATTGTTGGGTGCTAACTGAATGATTAATTTTCAAAATTTTAGATATTTTTTTCTATCATCAAGCCTCTTAACTTTGAGTAAAAAGATAACTTTTAACAAAAAAAATTCAAATTCTAGTCTTGGCCCGCCCTTATCAGCCCATAAGTGTGTAACAGCCATTCATAAGCAAGCTTTAAATGCAACTTCAAATTTTTAAAATTTTTGTCCACACGTCCATTTTCTAACGGACCACAAAGCAAGAACATCTCTGTTCTCAAAGTCGTTACTGAATCCTCTCGCTCATCACTAAATCGAGACTTTTTATTAAATTTAACGGTTACTTTTTGGAGTTTTTAAGTATTTTATAGTTGACCATCAATCTAAATCTTCGTTTTATTAATAGACAAGGTTTCCTAAATTAGTTCATCTAGAGTCTTCCATTCCACTTATAAATACCCCACTTTTGTCTTCTGTGCTTTTATTTATATCTTTTTCAAATTCAAACTTTCATTCTTCAAATCACAACCTTTTTTTTGCTCTCGAAGGTCATATCGCAACTTGGACTCTACACTCTTGCAAACTTTTGGTAAGTTATTATAGTTTTGTGTCTGTTGATTTTATAGCAAGAACTTTTGGCCTTAGACTTTCACCCCCTTTCATGATGATTTTATAGTTTTGTGTCTTGTTGTTAGTATGGATGTGGACATAAGTTTCTAGAGTTTTAATCAATATAGTTTACTTCGAATTTGTTGATGATCCTAAGCAGTCTTAATAATTTAACTCCATTGAATTATAGGCAAAAAATGGATTCTATTTCAAGGGAAAATGAGGTTGCTTTAAGGGGAGACATCTCGGAGAGGTTTTTTGCCATTGTCGCGACTCTCTCCCCAATTTCTATTGTGATAAGGCACAATATATTTTTTGAGGCAAACACCTTTCCCTCCAGAGTGACAGAAACTTTCTTAGAATTTTATAAGAAGTGTTTTATCTTATTTTCAATAATGTATATCTTAGGGTCCCTGAACCTAATGAAGTGCCCAGTTATCCCCAAAGGATGAGATATCCTTGAACGAAGAGCTATTTCATCTCAGGGTCAAACTTTCCTTTCAAGACTATTTTGCTAGGTTTCTTAAATCTTTTGAGATAACTCCTTGCCAGTTAAATTTGAATAGCTGAAGAAGTCTTTCTGTTCTTTTCGTATTCTGACATAAGATTTCTGATTCTTCACCATTATGGAAGAAATTGAATATCTGTACATTCTAAAAAGGAATCTAGGTAAGAACCTGGGTTAGTACTATCTTTAAACCTGACCTAGTAAACCAAACTCCATAAAGAATAATTCGTTCTGCAATAGAGACTGCAGAATAAATGATTTTTTTTGCAAACAGTAGAATTCCAAGAACTCCATCCTAGTTTCCTAACTCTTCGAAGATGCGGGTATGTACTCTTGACTTTTTGCTCAATTTTTATTATGATCCTGCCTAAAATCTCATTTCCTGTTCTGTGACTTGGACTGACGAAACTAACTTGTCAGCTCACCTTTTAGAGAAAGTCAGGACAATTGAGGCTTGAGCTTTAAACCAGGAGGAGTTACTTTACGATATTGACCTAGTTACTTCAAGTCTTGTTGCCGCTCACATTTCTAGAGGCTATCTTACTTTAGACAAAGCTAAAACCGACAAACGTAAGTTATTATCCTCCTTTGTTCCCCTTCCCTAATTATGGTTGCTGACCCTCCTTTGGTTATTTTGCTTGTTACTGAAAAAATGGCTCTAAAGATATATGTAAATAACCTTTTCTTTAAAGAAATTGGCCTTAATGAAGAAGAAAGAGCAATCTTCTCACGATTTTGAAACTAATCTTCTCAAGGATGATATTTCAATGTCCTTCAACACCGTTCCTAATAAAGGAAAATGCAAATGGGAAGAGCTTTCTAATACTGAAGTGGATTCAAAGAAGGTCAAAACTTAAAGATCTAAAAGAACCAGGGAAGACAACTCTTCTTGCGATAGTGAGCTAACATTTGATTACCTTGAGAAAAGGAAATTCTCTGCACACACCCTCACCTCTTTTAATAATGCTGCCATTTGTATTCCCTTGAGATCTTTGAAAAGCTAACATGAAGTGATACCAGTGCAATCCTGAATTTGTAGGGTAAGTAATTTAACTCTCTTGCCATTGCTTGTGGAGAATGTCAATTCTTTTGTGGGTTTTATTTACCTGCTTGTCATTGGATCAGTTTGAGCATGCAATAACGTTACGTTGCTGGTTTGTGAAGAGGGACGCAGAGGCAAATGCTTTTACTGATACCAAAATCATTAAATTACAAAAAACAGAATGACTTTTTGGTGGAGCAATTGCAAAAGACTAAAAAATAACTTAAAGAACAAAATTCGAGGAGCAGAACAACTAAGACTTTTCATCGTTTACTCGAATTCGTGAGTCTCAGATTTTATTTTATAATATCTTAATCTCTAATTTCTTTTATAATATTTCTGTTAATGTCAGCAAATTTTTGTTAGGAATTAACCGTATGATTAATTATCAAAATCTCATATAGTTTTTTTTACAATAAAAATCATCTAAAATTATTAGTTCTTTCAACTCAATTATTTGATGTTGAAAATAGATTTTAATTGATTGATTAGTGTGGACATGGAAATAATTGTTTGCCAATATAAATATTTATTATGTAGTAGTGAAATGAAAGAGATGGGATTACTTTTTTACGTTGTTTTGTTTTGAATTTTGATATGCTTAGGAAACAGAGATTTGAGAAAGTAAGTAAACATTTGAAAGTGACGAGGGTTTTTTCAACGTTAGTGGAAGAGATGAAGGCAATACGATGCGAAGGCGAATCTAGATGCACGGAAGTGATGGTTCCGGCAGCCCTTGGTGAGAGAAGTCCGGTACTACTATTCATGGGGGGTGGGATGGGAGCCGGAAAGAGCACTGTACTCAAAGACATCATGAAAGAGTAACCATAGCATCTCTAATTTATCATAAATTTCTTTACAAATAAATAATCGAGAGGAAATTTGAAAGATGAAAAGTTGTTAGTTTTACAATATAGAAAAAGAAAAAAAAAAACAATTTAAAATTTTGTAGGACAACCTGACAAAAATTTCTTTTCGGTCTTTAACAAATGAGAGAACATGTGAAGTATAATTGCTTGACTAGTGATGAGAAAAACAAGAGAAGTTCCATTTATATTTATTGGACCACCAAGCACCAACTGAACAACGAATTCCATGATTCTGAAGCAATATACCGGATCATTGTGTCTATGTCACCCGCAATCTGGTCACATGGTAAATGTGAATTAGTATCTGTAGGTATAGCTCATTCATTTCATTGTGGTTGGTGATTAACGGGAATTTGACAGATCATTCTGGTCCGGAGCGGCAGCTAATGCGGTTGTAGTAGAGGCAGATGCATTCAAGGAGACTGATGTCATTTATCGAGCCCTTAGCTCCAAAGGCTATCACGATGACATGCTTCAGACTGCTGAATTGGTACATATATATATACATATATTTATTCTGAAAGTGAGATATGTCGCCAAAAATAAAATTCAGAATCTGGTTTTGTTTTCTATAACAACTGGCTGGCCTTAATTCAGGTGCACCAATCATCAACAGACGCAGCATCGTCCCTGCTAGTAACAGCACTGAATGAAGGGAGAGATGTGATTATGGATGGTACTCTATCATGGGAGCCTTTTGTCGTGCAGACCATTACCATGGCACGAAATGTTCATAAATGTCGGTATCGAATGGGGGTGGGATACAGAGTAAATGAAGATGGAACCATTACTGAGAATTACTGGGAACAGGTTAAGGAGGAAGAGCAACCGAAGGAAAATGAACAAGTGGCTCCTAGAAAACCGTACAGAATAGAGCTGGTTGGAGTTGTTTGTGATGCTTATCTAGCTGTTGTCAGAGGCATCAGGTACAAACAATTTTGATCCTTTAACAACTAATCAAATATAAAAATCTCAAAAAATTGCTTCTTCATTTTTTTTTTTTGTTTTTTGAGCAGGAGAGCAATCATGGTGAAAAGGGCAGTCAGAGTGAATTCACAATTAAAATCTCACAAGAGATTTGCATCTGCGTTTCGAAAATATTGTCAGCTAGTTGACAACGCCAGGCTCTATTGCACCGATGCGGTCGGCTGTCCGCCCAGGGTAATTCCAGATACCCATTCGTTTCATTAAATTAAGATTATTTGATTTCTTGTTTCCAAACTGAATCATCAATTTAATTGGATGGAAATGATGAAAGCTGATAGCGTGGAAAAATAGAGACAGCAAGCTGCTGGTTGACCCAAATGAAATCAAGTGTTTGACAAAAGTAAGCAGCTTGAATTCGGACGCAGAATCCGTATACGAACTTTACACGGAGCCGAGCCCCATTTTCGAACATGGCTCCGTTTGGAACGACATCGTTTTGTCTCCTTCGAGGGCCACCATTCAAATGGAGTTGAAAACTTCCATCCGTAAAATCGAAAATTGTTAGTTTTTTTTCTTTTTCTTTTTCTGCTGTGGATGTTGGTGACAAAATTAGAGAATGATTGAGGCTGTTTCAGGAAGTTTAATTTCAAACAATTCTCTAATGATTGGACATTTGATTCAATAATTTGGCATACCTGTCAAACAAATATCATATTAGCATAAACCACCCTAAAATCGTCCCAAAATTTACATATCTTAACCTGAAACAAACAGCTACTTATTTCTTCCCCTTCTTCCCTACAACCTTCTGAACCGGAGACTTTATGCTCTTTGGTTTCTTTGCTTTGGCTGCGACCACTGCTTTCTTTGCAAGAGATTTTGCCGATGTCAACGCTACATTATTTTATTTCGAGTTGGACTCGGGTTTCTTAGGAGCATTGCTGACGGAAGAAAATTTCGACTTCTCTTCTGCAGCATTAGTAGAAAAAGATTTCAGTTTCTTGACCGCAGCACTTGCGGTGGTTGTTTCCTGGTTTTTTGCCTCATCTCTTGCGTACGAAGATTTGGGCTTCTTGGCGACAGCGCTGACAGAGGACGGTTTTCGTGGTGGCTTCAAGGAGTACTTGACTTTAAAGAGCTTTCTCTTTGCTGTTGAAGTTATATTCTAGAATCAGTCGTATAATTAAGAGATTATTATTATTATTATTATTATTATTATTATTATTATTATATAATTAATTAATTAATTAATATTTATTTTATTTTATATTTTGTTCAATTATTATTATTATTAATGTGAGATGTATTTTATGTTAAAATTTTATCTATAATGAATTATAAATATAAGTACAAAATTTATGACTTAAATACATTTAAATAAATTTTTAATTGAGATGATGTTATAAGGAATAATAACATTATATGATTCGCATGTTTTGTTATTATTAATAATTAATACTTAATATTAATAGTTGAATATTAAGTCTCATATTATAGAGTATAAACGTAGGTATTATATTTGAGAACATATTACTGAATGTGGTCAAGCGCTATAAATTATATAAGTGATTATTACTGTCAATAATGTGTCGCATAATTGTATTAGTATACCACTAATCTTTTGACATAAAGTATCATAATTATCTTTTATACTGAAATATATTGTTAACTCGTATATATCGCATTGGATTAGTCACTCTCAATAAAAGAAACTTGATGATAATGTATTCTTATTATATGAGAATAGATAATGATTAAGATAAAATTTACTGGCTTAGATAACTGAACTTAAGATCATAGAAAATAATATCATATATAAAAATTAAATTTCTGATCAGAGTATATATATCTAAAAATATATTTTGCGAATAAGTAAATTCTCATATATAATACATGTTTCTAATCTTATGATTAAATTAGAAATTTAACAATTTTATAATCCGCACTCAATCGGGAGTCAACAGTAGAAAGACTTTATTATATAAATGCACAACTATGCGAGTTTATTTAAAATTTTTATTCTTTGTGTCCGGGAGTTATAATATTTTACTACAGGTCACTTATAATTATTGAAAACTTTCGTTACAATGAGTTATAACAAAGTGTTATAACAAAGTGATACAAAATATTCATATATTTTTACGTCCAACTTAAGGTAAGCCTAAGAGATTATATATACTAGTCAATAGTTGTTGATAATAATTATAATATTTTTATAATAATAAATATAAATATAATTTAATATTTTAATCGGATAGTATTTTAAATTTTTTAAAATAAAAAGTAAATTTTTTAGTATTAATGCCCTAACACCCGTATATTTAAAAAATATCCTAATAATTTTTAATATATCATAAATATAATTTATTAATATATAAAGGCTTAAAAAATATATTTAGACATTAATAATTAAATAAATAAAAGTTTTTATTTATTATTAATTAAATAATTATTATTTAATTAAATTAAATTCTTAATGACAAATGGTATTATACAATATTATCAAATATCAACATCTCCTTAAATCTTGTCCATCTATTTTAAAATGTATGGTTATAATTAATTTTTTAATTTGATTAAAAAATTAAAAAATAAAATAAATATCTTAAATATATTTTTATTATTTAAAGTTTGAATTAGTCAAACTTTAATTATTTTTATTAATATTTATATTTAATTTTATAATTTATTATAATATTTAAATATAAATAATTCTTTCTCTTTCTTGTTAATTAATTAATTTAATTAATATTTATTAATATAAATTAATAAATATTATTATTTTATAAAATTCATGACAAGTTATTTGACAAATATATATAATTTATTTATCTTTATTAATTTATTAAAATTAAAAAATAAAAAGTCAAATTGTGTATCTTATACTTAAGATTATCTTGAAATGAGTTTGAAAAGGCCGTTTTCTTTTTCTTTTCTTCCTTGATAAATCAAATTGGTTGAATTATAAAAAAGAAGCCTTACACTTATTTTTTTCATATCTTTTTTTTTATAAGAAAAATAAAGAGAAAGAAAGAGAGACATAGAAAAATAGAAACTAAAAAATTATTTTTAAGATTTTTTCTTCTACTTAATATTATAATATTAATATTTTGAGTGTAAAAAATTTTTAAAATAATTTGATAAAATTATTAAATTGTTCTAAATCTCTAATTATTAAATCAAAATCATTATCAATCTATTGGTGCATGGATATTCTTGAAAATAAATTAAAACCAACTTTGTTTAATTTGAATTAAAATTTTGCAAGGTCTATTTTCGATTTTTATTAATTAAATTATTTAATTACTTTACAAAAGTAAAAAGTTTATATATTTATGTCATATTTATATGTTTTGACATGTTATTTATCCCCACTACATTTGCAACAAGCTTCTTCAATTAAACAAGCAATAATTTCTTATAATTGAGCACCCACTGGGTGTAGTCGAGTGGTTTCATTTAGTAGGGGTATTTGTGCTGCTCTTGAGTTCGAATTTTTTGGAGTACATTTAAGTGTAAGAATCTGACGTAGTCTGGATTTTATCCTGTACTTGGTACCACTGCAGTGTGGTCCCTGTACATGATTTTAATTGATTCAGGACAGGTGCTGTGTGATCTGCGGACACGTATCCCAAAGGGGTGAGTGCCTGGCCCGTGTATGGCCAGCCGCCGCAGTGATGGCTGAGTATAGGAGTTTCTCGTCATCCTAAAAAAAAAAGTTATACCAATAATCGAGACAAGTAACAGTCATTTTTAAATTATCTAGCTTGATGTATAGATTTTTACTAGCATCTTTTACACCATAATTTCAAGTGATAGGTCAGACAAGTGAAATTGTTGCCCCTTAAAACAAGTTACAAGGACTATCAAAACAAAGGGAAAATAAATGCAACTAAAGATCCTGATAGATCAAATAAGCCTTTTAGTGGAGAATAAAAGTCAGCACCTTACCAATCTAAAGAACATGGGGCAAAGAGAAACGACAGTATATATCATGAACCCTCTGCAGAGAAGTAGAGGTATCATACATGCTCTAAACACCAACTCCTCCGTCAAGGGTGCCTGTTCATTAAAGTACTGTCAATGGATGAATGGTATCTTATTTGAATTTTCCCATCCAACGAGTATTAAGACAAATAATAAAAGAACATCAATGGTGAGTGGAACTGATAAATTACTGAATT
>JAWDEX010126352.1:0-25150 GCA_035221805.1 Trichilia hirta
GAGATTTTAAAATGTGTCTTGAAGGTCTATGGTAGTTGTCACATACGAATCCCACGGACAGAGGCACAGCATGTGTAGATTAATTCATCATAATTTAATTTGTAGAAATATTTTTATCAAACGGGAACACAATTCTAGGCAGCATCCTTGATAGACAAATTAAAAAACAAAAATACAAATAATTTGAGTTTATCTAATATTTTCATCAAATGTGTAATAATTTTTGCACAACAAAAATTAGAAGTATTATTAACCTTGTACTTTATGCTTGATCTTATTTGTTTTACGTCTTAGATTTAAGTCTTTTAAATGAGTTTTTCCATATATTGAAGTTGAAAGCAGGGACGTTCATTGTGGAAATTAACTCAACATGAAGCAGCATTACTTGTTTTCTTCAAGTCAATAATAAATGCCCCAATATTATATTATAATAAATCTAGCCAACAAATTATGCATCTAATAAATAATTCATTGACCACAACTTTAAATAATTGAGTATCATAAATAATTTCGATAAACATTGTTTATATAAATTAATATTTAAAGTATATAATTTTATTATCCAGAAATTTAAATCTCAAAAATATTGAGATTTAATTAGATTAATAAGACTTATATTATAATAACTCAATCAATATAATATACGATTACAAATTTATTACTTACTTAAAATTAAAATCTATTATACTATATATATTAAGATCAACGATGTTTATTTAATTACTTCTAAACTCACAGAGTAGTCCTATTTAATATATATATATATATACACACACACACACACACACACACACACAAAAACTTATTTATTTTTATAATTAACTTCAAATAGTTAACACAAAACTTAAAATTTTAAATATATTTTGAGGAATCATTTTTTTTCTTCAAATACAGAGGCATCATCAAAATATATAGTTTACTGTACTTCCTCTTTTTTATTTTTATTTTTACGAAATAATTATTTCGAAATCTGTTAAAATAATAATCCACTGTGGTAATAAAAGAAATAGGATAAAAAATAATTTATATTTTTTAACTGAAGTTAGATAAAAATTGATTTATTTTACCTTGATAAGGTAGGAATTAATTTGTATTTATTTTTATATAATATGTAATTTTTCTTATACTTAACCTTTTTCCCAATTTTATAATACTAGGCTATTCTATTGTGATACCAATATGCAATGGGGATGGACTGGGCAATCTATAATTAGCCCACAATAGATTGGAGTCTGAATTTTAAAAAAAAAAATCATCTATCGTCATTCCCATTCATAGAATTCTTACATATTTTATTTTAGCCCATAAAGAAAGGATATACTAATATTCACAGTCACTTATGATTCTCAAAAATAAATAAATAAATAAATAAATAAAATGAAAAAATGCTTTTGAGTTGATAGCAGTCATCTTATCCTAAATAAATAAATAGGCCTTCCTTTGGATACTTTTAGGTAGTGGAGAATATAGGTAATTATATGATTCCCAATTCCTTGATTCTCCTTTTTCTTTCAATGCTTTATGTATTACTAGTAGCTTCACTTATTTGTAACTCTATTGGACCCAATTTTATGGAATTAGCACTCTTACTTGGTGCTTGCTTACGTCCTCAATGATTCATCCTTTTTGGGTTCGTAAATGAGTTGCCTCAGGCTAATTTATACTTTAATGAGTATATTTAAAATTCACTTGGTGTGATTTTAAAGATTAATAAAATTATTAAAATGAAAGTATAACGATAAGACTAGTAATAAAGATTAGCAATCAATTGTCTTTTTTTTTTTATTTTTAATATCTAATAATACATTATAGTTTAGAATTTATTTAATATAGTGATAATTATGTTGTACTTTACAAGTAAAATAAAGAAATATCAAATATTGCTATAGTCCTTAACTGCTCTCAGAAACCCAACTAAAATTCAGTTTGGAAATTTACTCTCGCTTATAGATGGGTTAACTTCAAATATAAGAAGAAATCAGTTCTCGCAAACATAGAAGATATACATTGTAATAAGAGGTTCTCACTTGAATGAACGTTGAAATTAATATTTAATAAAAAAATTTATCTGTTAGTTTTAAAGTATCAAATATTAATGTAATTTTTAAGATTAATATTTAATAAAAGGTTAAACTGTTCCAGTCTAATAAAAAGTTAGTAAAAATAGGATAATATGAATGTTAATTCTATTTATTCTAAACTACATCTCAAATGATATAATAAATATGGTAACATAGATTTAGTGCATAAAAGTTGTAATTATAATTTTTAAAAATATTTATTTTGCACCATATTTAGTAATTTATTCAGCGACAGCCCTTTCAATTACAAGATTTTCCACTAGAGGGATATGTACTGGCCCAATTAGGGACATGGTTAGTGGAAATACTTTTGGTTCTTACTTTTCTTGGTTACTTTTTAAAAGAATTTTGCCTAAATATTTGAAATCTGCACCCTACCATTCCCTTTATTTCTTTTTTTTTTTTATTTCTCTAAATTAATATATGAATATAAAGCAAATTTCAATTTAACTTGAAAATTAACACTTTGTTTAAAAATAAATCTTACCTAATGAAATCAAAACGATTTCATATTTATCACAGAACTTTTATTTAAATTAGCGCGATTAGAAATATTTAAGATTAAATATTAATTGTGTATCATAAAAATGCCTTAAAACTGAAATTCTCTTCTATGATTTCCAAGTAGAAACTCGTAAGGGATTATTGATCAGCTTGTTCATCTTCTTTGTTTTTCTTTCTGTGCAAAATAAATCAGCAAGCAAAATCTGCAACATCAGAGAACCAGATTCTTGAAAAAATTATCCAAAATTACGTGTTCTTATCATTCTATTCCTAATTTAAGGGATAAAGATTTAAATACTTTTATAATATAAGTTTATTGTGAATAAATGTCTCACATCACTCCTGTGATGGATTGCAATATGGTTTATGAGGTATTAAAATCGTTTGTAATACCCCTTGACCTAATAGATGCGTTTTGGCTTGAAATTTTAAATACAAAACTGTCAATGATAAATTTTAAGTTAAGTGGCAAATAGGTGATGTTATTTCTTATCTGCACAAACTATTCCTATCCAAAACAAAGTAACAAAAGAATTACTCAATAAATAAATAAACATATTTCCTAACAAAACCAGTTACCGCAATATTGAATAACCCCAACAAGGGATAATCTTATTGAAAAATTACGAAGAAAAAAAGAACATATCAACGTCAATAAAACAACTCATAGAAAAAGAAACACAAAAAAAGAACAAAAAGGAAACCAACTAAGAAAACCGGTGGCTACAAAACCTTCAACAACCATTGAAAAGTGGTGGACAAATAATAACCGCAGGTTCTTTATACCCAGTAAGAGAAGCACAAAGATAAATCGACATCAGTTATGGTTTCAGCCACTTGATTGCCTTCTTCGAGACTCTTTAAACCAATTAGGAGAAGTACAAGACAAATCTATATTAGGGTATTAGCCACTTGATTCCCTTCCGAGAAGATATTAGAACAACTGAAAATCATATGCAGAGATGAGCTCTTTACATTTAAGCCACTTATTCAAAATACTCCAAAACTGATGACAGGAAGAACTCTTAAGAAAAGAGATAGTACCTTGTAATCAAGTCTATCCCCGTCTACAAGCAAAACTGATTCCAAACAATATCGCCATAATTTCTGCATAAAAGGAAGAGTTGATCGCCAACCGAATAGCAAAGCCCGCAAAAAAATTGCCAGTACGATCCCAATAAAACTCTAAACATATAGATAAATAAGCATAATAATAATAATCAAATAAGTAAAAATAAAATGCAAGGAAAAATAAATGAAGAATCAAATATAAGCTTTGAATTTTTATATATTTTTTTATAAATATCTAACAATATACTGTAGAAAGCTGAAATTTTCTACTATAATTTTCAAGTAGAACCTCGGATGGGATTATTGATCAGCTTGTTCTTTTTCTTTCTTTTTTCTAATTTATTCCTAATTTAAGGTACAAAAGAATTAAATAATTCCATAAAATATATTTAGACAAATTTAGGCTAGTTGATAAGTAAGTGAACTCCATCTTACATTCACAAACCATATAGAAAAATTCAATAATTCCTTTAAAAAAAAAAAAAACTACATAAATATTATCAATAATATGGTGATAAATTAGATTAATATCACAATAGTAGTATTATAAAAAAATAAATAAATGAATAAACATATAATTCCTACGAAATCAATTATCCCAATAAACATATACACAAGTAAAAATAAATATATGAACAAAATAAGCAAACAAGTAAAAATAAATTAAGATTTAAATTAACCCATGTAATATTTAAAGAAATTAACCCATGTAGAATCCTCTCTAATGATGGTAGATCTTCTTGCAAATTGAGGTGAGATGAGGAGAGGGAGGAATAATGGGAAAACTATGGCATGGGTGGAGTAGGGAAGATAGAAAATACATAAAATATTTTTAATTTGAAAAAAAAAAAAAAAAACTTTTGAATTATGCTAGTAATATTAATCAAAATATAATTAATATTACCATTTTTTTTCATGTATCTTCCCTACTCACCCATACCAAAACTTTCCCAATACCCTTTAACTCCCCCTCCATTCTTCCCTTTGCTGCCACCAAAATTTTGTTCTTCTTTGTTTTGCCCAATTCGTCTTCATTATCTTCCTATTTATAGTGCTTTTAGTCTTGTGTGCATGATTCTCACAAACCCTAGTTGGGAACTTTGGTACCTTTAGGATCAAATCTTTATTAAAGCAAATTCAATCCAAACCGTTCGTTTTTCTTTGATTAGTTGGTGAGAGGTTCCTTTGTTGGACTCTAATTTATGGTTTAAGCAATTTCCAAGTGTCTCACTCTTTCTTTGCTTTTGAGTGATGGAAACCTTTTTTGACTTTATGTTCTTGTATTGTAACCCTGCCAATTTGTAAAATATTCCCACTGCCGGATTCCCAAAAATCCCAAATGAAAGTTAATTTTCTTTTTTTTTTCTACGTTACGAGGAAAGTAGAGTTGAGCCTCAGGGTTTTAGTTGGCCCAATTCTATTTTTGGGTTGGACTATAAATTGAAACTATCAAAATTCCCAAAGGAAATTGCTTCAGAAAGTCATATGACCAAGTCCAAATGTTGGCACCATAATTGATAAATTTGGTGGATTAATGGCGTCTGATCTTAAATTCTAATGTCTAAGATTTTTTTTTCTTCTAACAATTTAAGCTATTATGTCAAAATGTTAGTTTATTTGAATTTATTGTATTTTAATTTAGTTTTTAAGCAAAGGTAGTTGAATTAGCTTCCATTTTTAAGTTGAGTAATTAATCTCGATTTATGTCACTATTATTGACACAAAAACGGAAAAAACTTAAAATATTTTGGTATTAATATATGTGAAATATGCACTCACTTTATCTCATGAAGACTGATTTTATTTTAAACATATTATAAACAATAAATATAATATCACAACCATAATTAATCAATTCGTATCACACTCAAATTTTCATCATCGAATATTAAGAATCTCTCATTATATCAAAAACCATCTCACCATTATTCCAACAAAATTACGGGTTCTAATTTCTCACAATAAAATGTAAAAATGAGGTAAAAATTATTTATCTGAACATAAAAATTTAGATTACATTATCACAAAAATTATTTAGGAACCGATTATAATAAATTTCAATAAAATATTCGTTATTTAATCATAGAAAAGCACCGCACCAATCAATCTCTCACCAATATTTATAGTTGTTTTTTCTTATATGTCCTGATTATATGATCATAATTCCTCAAACATGTTATTGGCTATCTATATTGACATTTACAAATAGGTGCAAACAAAATTTGCATGAACAAATTATATGTCAAGATTTGAAAACAATTATCTTTTTCCTTTCATCAGTGTACAATGATTGACAATTTGACATCGTCGTATAATATGTCTGATCAATTGAAATATTATCAATTTTCATTTACTATATGTTATAAAATCATATACGATATGCAATTATTAATATTATAAATAATGTATGCATGCATTTATATATTATATAAAATAAAATCGTTTGCGCCTTCGATATTTGTCAAAAAACAAAAATAAAAAATATTTGCTGAAATCTATGATGCTTCCATTTACGAGAAAAGAATCATTAGGTTTATGAGATCTGGTTGTACGCATATAAAATTAAATTTGTAATGCTAATACGAAACTTAAAAAATTTTTATGTTATAAAATATAAAGATACATATTACCACTCTAAATATTTTTATTTTATTATTTACATATAATATTATAATTTTGACGTTTTATATTATAAATCATACATGTTTTTTTTGTGCAGTTCAAGTGGTGAGATCGAAATTTTAACTTGATCATCATCCGAATTCTAACAATGAAAAAGTAGAGTTTAATGTTTTATAAGTAATAAATAATTTCATATCTATCTATAATTTTTTAATATCTATCTATCTATATATTACAAATCATATATATATCTACAAATTTAACGTTTTGTATTATAAAATATAGATATATATATTTTATTTAAACTTTTCTCCATTTTTGAGTACCAATACGAGAGAGATATGGTACGTAAGTATGAGCATTACAAGTAGATATATTTTGTCCATTTCCTTCATACTACATAGTACATATTACTAGACATGTACTAGAAATCGAACTAAGAACCCAGTAAAAGATTAAGCTCGAAAATAAGGAGCCCAGTAATTGTAAATGATTTAATATTCGCCCGCCCTTACATTTCTAATTTTGTTGAATAAGTTTTCTCACTTGAATATGAATAATTATTTTTATTATTTTTTTTTTTTATTTATGCAAGGCTTTCAACTCTTAGATTACAAGAGCGTGAAGTTAAGTTTATGTCGATACAATATTATATTTAAGTTATTTAATAAAGAATCGTAATAAAGGAGCGGAAATTTATAACAGAAAAGTTAGAGAAATATTTAAAAAAATACTCAAAACTAAATGGCACAGAATGATAACCCAATTTTCTGTTTGATGGTTCTGCTAGGTTCTGTCATTTTTCATTAATTTTGGACATTTTTTTTTTTTTTTTTCAGTTTTTCAGGTAAATCTGTTCGTGAAGTCTTACAATTACAACCTGTATAGTTTGCTGCTAAACTCATGTTACACACTCGGGATGGGACGACTGAATTATTAATTTCCCCACCTGCAGTACTGAACTCTTCATTATGTTTCCATTTTATTTCCATCATTATAAATGCTTTCATCATTTTGGGATCTGTTTAATAATATTTTACTTCAACGATTCTTCACCACATTATGGGCACAACACCACTATTATATATGAGGCATTGAAAATGTAAATGAACATGTAGTTAACAAATATTAATTGGTAAATAGATAAAACGTTTAATACATTTGTTTTAAAGGAATGTCACAACTAAACATTATTTGATATTTATTATTAAAGTTGATACGTTTATTCATTGTACAGCTCAGAAACAAACACTCATTTATATAATCTTGGTTTTCATGATAAATAAGTAGAAAAATGCTCTCACATTTGATTTCGGAGAGTTCCAACCACTTTAATTGTCGATGTTGCTCAATCCTTGCCACTTTGATTGCTATATTTTTCAAAGGAGGTTTAAGTCTGATAGTCTTAGTTAAGTCGAGCTAAAATTCTATTGTTAATTTATAATTAATCAAAAAATACATGGGATAAAAAATTTTATTAAAAAAACATAATACATACTGAGAATAATTAAGAATTTTTAAACAGATAAACCTTACAGCTGTGCTGTGCTCTATAAGCATGCTCGACAATTTCCACTATCTCTTATGCAAAGGCACTATTATAATCTGCATGCACATAATTCTCTGTGTGTGTGTTCTCTTCGCATGTAATAATTAAATCATAAGTAAAGAAGATAATTTTTAACGTTTTTAGAATATGTAAACTGAGTCAAATGCCCACTAATGATTATCTTATCAACGTAACCATGCCTTAATATTCTAGTTTAAATTTACATAATAAAATATTTATTTCATGTCTTAAATTTTTTACATTTCTTAACTTATTAAATGCAATAATTTGAAAAATACATAAATTTAAAAATACAATTATAAAATCTTAAGAAGTATAAATTTAATATTTTAGGAATGATAAATGATTTTGCATTATTTAATTTTTTTGAAAATAAAATGAAATAAAAAAAAAAAAAAAAGGAGCACGCACTCATTCCTACACTATTATTCCCTGTATGAGAAGTACCCACCAGAAATTGAGCATCTGTTGTAATCGCTTTTCTCTTTATTGCAAAGAAAGAAACAAATGAAGAAAGAAATACAGCATGTATGCAGCTTGTCTTTCTCGGTGTGCTCTTCCTTAATTTACACAGCAAACTTAAGATTTAATACTATTAAAAAAGAATATCGGAGCATGTCAAATGAGTGTAGTGATCACGTGCAGAATGCAGAGACAAGACAATGGCCGGCAACAGGTTGTTAACACTGAGAAAATTTTTGTAAACAAACCGTGATTCATGGTCCAATAATATTATTTAATTTTTCTTCAGGGTTCTTTCAGGCTCTTCGTCGCAGCCAATTTGGAATTGTTTATTAATTTTAAAAGAACTCTATCATCTGCTATAGTAGAGTCATGTCTCATGACTCTTCAGTTTCTTTTTTTATACATTATAAGACAATGTTGTTTTCTTTATAATTTAATTTAGTATCTCGTATTTAATTTGGGTCCTCTCTCTTGTCATTTCAAGCAGCTGTCACGAACATTTATGTATCCTCAACTCTCAAACCTAATTAATTAGGCTTATGCTCTTGAACTTCCCTTAAGGTTTTATTAATATTGTTTGTTACGTTAATGACACTTTTTCTTTTGAAGAGAAAGAATTTGAATCCAGAATCAAGTTCAAGCAATCAAGAGTGTGGTTATCACTAAGTCACATTACCTATAATTATTACTAATAACATAAGTTAAAAGAGAGAGTTTTGATATATAAAAATTTAATTATATCTAATATATTTAAAATTTTTATCATTTAATTGTTGTAGCTTAAAAGCCACTATACCACCATGACAAATAGAATTTAAATTCGTATATTTATTATAAAAATAAAAAATTAAATTAAATAAATTTATCAATTATTTATGCATTTATCTAATAAATGCTTGTGACCTATATATTCACTTTTAAATAATCAATTACATGAAGGATAATTATAATAATAATACGAAACATATAATATTTTTTATTGGGTATTTTTATATAATAATATTATTGTTTAGTTTTGTCTAATTCATTTTTCCCTTGTATGATCTTAATTAACGATACATATTAAGAAATTACGTATGCTTCAATAGGTAAGATAACCTAAAATTATATTATACGAAAAAGAAAATTTTGAAGGCTATACAAAATCGTCGCTACTGAAAGCAATAGCTTTCCAAATTTTGTCACTTATCTAATTTGTACATGTACCTTGATGACAGAGAGAATATTGATGATGAATTGAGAAAGATGAACAAGTAACGAAATTCATGATAGACAGAAAAACAAATGTGTCACCGGAATTCATACATTACCATCTGTCGCCCTAATTTCAGTTCCAATGTTATTATTATGTGAGGTCAATTTAAGCAATTGAGGACCTCAAAATTTCATCATCCCTTCCATGGCAGATGATCAGAGAGAGTAAAAACAATCTCTCACTGAAAACGACAGTGCATGCACCAAACACGGGGAGAAGAAAGAGGAGCACAAGAAGAAGAAGATGATGATGATGGGGCCCTAGTAAATGGTTAGGTCCATTTGGATATTGCCAATTTCCTAACTGGGTCAGAAAGGGTACACGTAGAAAATACACATATTCCCATGCTTCCTCAATTTGGTCCACAACATATTTAATGAAGTTGGATAGATTTTGGTTCTCGTAAATTGCATGGCAACGTTTTGTACATATCTATGAAGCATCTATCAAAATATGGCCCCTTTATAGTGGAGGGTGGGCATTTTACAGCCATATATTGCGACTAGTTAAAGACGGTTTCTCTCCTTGTTTAATGAAGAGTTTTATTTTATAAAATCTTTTAGGAGAGCAGTGTGTTGAATAGTTTTTAAAAAATAAAAATATAATACTATCAAATTAAAAAGTAAAAAAATAATAATAATTTATTCTATTATCATCAAATTAACGATTATTTTAACTTTTGTATAATGAATGAATTTATTTTTTTTTATTGAGGTAAAAATTGTTGAATTAGTATTTCTTTTTATAACAACTTATCTTCAATATTATCTTTCTTTGAATTTTTTATTTAACTTGAGATGTATGTAATAATAATAATAATAATAATAATAATAATAATAATAATAATAATAATATTTTTGTTTTTCCTTCTTATCAAAGTAAAGAATCAAGATAACAAAAAGAAAAAGGAAGATAGAAATACTAGTGTTCTTATATAGAAGGTAAAAAAATAATCTAAAATTATTATATATAATTTGGTAAAATGAAATTATTTCTATACAATAATATCATAATTGAAAAATATTTAATTCATTATCTTAAAGAAAAATTAAATTTTGATTTAAAAAAAAAAAATTGAAGCCACAAATGATATTTTTTTCTCTTGGTTTTGCAAAAAACACAATTTGTCTTCATTTGGGTTTACTTCTTAATTACCTTTATAATTTTAATTTGGTTTAAAAGTTAGTATTTTTATTTTTTTAATCTCCCCAACAATAGCAAAGAGTCAAGGTATGTCACTCACATCACCTCATGCAAACTTTTACGCATTTTCTTTCACGAAACGGCAGACATGTAACATTCAATCCTCACTTTTGGCGTAGCAATTCATTGAACCAAATCTAACATTAATTGATTTGTCTCTGTGCACATATAATATCTGTCTTAATTAATATAATCTATAATAAGTGTATCTTACTTTTGATATACTGAGATATTTAATTACTGATCTAAAGTAATAAATATTTTTTTTTGTAAAGAGTATTGTGATATGTGATGATTGTTGGTAATATAACATCAAGATCTATTTCTATTTTATTTTATTAGTTATTAATAAAAAATTATGATAAAAACAAACTTAGATAGAGATTTTGGCCCCTAATCCTTTTCAATGTATTGTTTTCCACATTTTTTTATTATACATTAATGGGTAGTACAATATTTAATTATTTGCTTACATAATGATAGTGATTTTGATATCCCTTCATTTTTAGTTTATAATAATGTTCATCCCTTCAAAGACAATTAGGATCTTGATTTTTTTCTAATACCCTTGTATTCAAAGGAAATTCTATATATTTCACAGGCTTTATTATCATTTTGTTTGATTTTTCTATTGGTTAAAAGGACTTTTCTAATGCTAAAAACCCTTTTTAAAATTTTTCTTTTGTATTGTTTGATTATCATCAGAAAAAAGGCTTTTGGACAACTAAAAAAGTTGTTTTCCTTCTACTTCTACTGGAGAAAAAAAAAAAATAGATTTTGAACTTTTTTAAAATACTAAATTGTCTAAAATGCTCTAATTTTATTTTTAAAATTTTATTCTATTCCTCTCTTAACATAATTTTTTTAAAAAATATTTATTAAAGTAATTATACAATTTTAACTAAAACTTATTTTTCTAATATTTTTGTTGTTAAAAATTCTACTATAAAATACTCTACTTGAAAAATCTCCACTTTAATAAACAGTACTTAAAAAGTTAAATCAATGGGACTCTTAATCAAGTGGAGCCGAATAAATTATGTGGTTATCACATAAATTCAACTAATTGATTTGATCAAGAAAGTAATCACAAAAAGAAGTCCTCATTTGGTTTAGTCCAAAGAAAACAATGAAAAATGACCAATTTTTTTTCACATTAATATAATTTATAACTTTATCTAGGTAGATAAATATATGAACTGTCACTATCATCTCATTTACATGTTCATTAATCAATCATGTTAGTAATTACAATAAATAAAAGAGATTTAAAATTATTTAGCATCATAAAAATAATTTATCTACTTATTAATCTATTTATTTATCTATCTATTAATTAAAACTTACATACATTAATAGAATGACTAATAAACAGACATAGATATCTATATAAATAGAGCCTTTTAAATGAACAAATCATTATAAGCCAGCCAATGACTTTATTAATCCGTTAAATTATATCAAATTAATTAATTTTTTCCCTAAAAAGCTAGGATTAATGTAAAAGTATATGAAGAAAGGACATAACATTTCAACCACTCCGAGCCAACATATCATATGATATAGATATTGAAATTATTGTGTTCCATAAAGTCCACAACTACACCATCAAATGTTCCATAGCCAAATTGATAGGATAACATTTACTAGTAATAAAAATAAAAATATATTATCAAAACGATAATATGTTCCATTCCAATACATAGAATATGGACACTAAACCTTAGACCTACCTGATCGAATGGAGGAAGTAGAAGAAGGACCTAACCCCATTTGGTAAAAGTAGTGGTCCTCCATCGTCTCAGTTTCCCATTCAAATCAATTGGATTCATTATAACCATCAGATTACAATCATCAAGTTTTCAAATGGGCCCACATGCTAGTAATACAGTGGGCCACTACACGCAATTTTGTTTTGTACTTTTATTTTGCATTGGGTATTTCTAGTATTTATAAATTGAATTTATTATAACACAATTAGGATATAGTTGCTCGTAATATTAAAGTTTAATAAATTCTTTCACATGGAAGATTGACAGCAAATAAAAAATAAAAAAGTAAAACAATATAAATATAAACTGAATGACAAGAATCAAATACACTCTATATTAGTTAAATTAGTTTTGATAATATAATAATTATTATTTAATCCAAAAATTTAATCTAATAAATAAAGACCTCAACAATAATTATACCCACCTATATGTTTAAAAGAAAACCAGCTAATTGGGGTAAAATTTTAGTAGATCTATATTCATAATTTTGTCAAAGAAAGAATAAATCTAAATTTGGTATGGTACCTATAGACTGTAAAAGTACCATTCCGATAGTAAACTGTACGAGAAGTAATTAAAACAACCCAAAATTGGGAATACAAAGGAAATGAAGCAAAAGGTTTGTTGCGTATATGCCATTGGTCCCCCCTCCCGCAGTCTGCAGCTATTCTCTGCAAATCTTCCGCCGACTTCTGTGACTTTGTCCACTTGGCTTAAATCACTTAACTCTCCTCTCTCATTCATGAAGACTTGAGTTCTCTTTCTTTCGAGCTCCAAGAAGTTGCGTTTGTGATAAACTTTTTCGTCTTCATCATCATTTACAACTAAGATTTTACATTTTTAATGCGTTTGGATTCGTGTCTTCTGAATATTTAGAGGAAATCATATGTTTATGCACAAGATTTCATTCTATTTGATTGACTTTTTTGTGAATTCTCAGTATTTTATTACTGGGTAGTGTTGAATTTCAGTTGTGCAATTTGTTTAATTTAAGATATTAGTTTTAATATTTGTTTATTATTGAAAATCTGATCTGGGTTTTTCTGGAGTTTTGATGTAATGATTGGAAAAGTGGGAAGGATCAACTTATTTTTTTTTTAAAAGGAGCTTAATTTGGATCTTTGAGAGTCATTAAAGAATTAATTTGATTGATACTTTATCTAAATATATTTATATTGTACAAACTTTCTATTTTTTTAAGTTCACTGATAAGGACTTTTGTACTTAAAAAAAAGTTGTGAATTGTAACTGTAAAAGGAAAAAAAAAAATTATGCTGGGATTGTCTGATAGTCATGCTTTTGGTTTTGCCTTATTTGTCTTCAAACCTTGTTGGCTGTTTGCTTCATATACTTCTTTTTCTGGGTTCATTGAACTCTGCACATAGAATCAACGGCTAAATTTATGATTTTGAGAAATTTCTAAAGCAAGAAGCTGTTTTCAATCCTCAATCATGCCTTTGTTTGAGCTATATCGCATGGCCAAAGAGAAATTTGATTCAGCCAAGGACCAAAATTCATCACCTTCAACTGAGTAAGTTCAATCTCAATCGTTTCTTCAATCTTTGGAGTTTTTAACTCTCTATTTGGTATATGTAATTGAATCTTATTTTGATTTGGGATTTATTGCAGACCTGAGAATGATTTGGTTGAATTAGTGTGGGAAAATGGTCAAATTTTGATGCAAGGTCAATCTAGTAAGACCAGAAAGAGTACAACTAGTAATAGCTTACCGTCTCATTGTTTACCATCTCATAATCCCAAGACTAGACACAAAGATATAGGAAATGGCACAAAGATGGGAAAATTTGGGACTGAGGGGTCTGTCTTGAATGAGATTCCCATGTCGGTGCCTTCAGTTGAAATGGGTTTGAATCAAGATGATGATATGGTACCGTGGTTAAATTATTCGATTGATGAATCTTTACAACATGAAAACTGTTCTGATTTCATGGCGGAGTTGTCCGGAGTTACTGGAAGTGAACTCTCTAATCAGAATAATTTTGCATTCTTTGATAAGAGAAGCAGTAGTAGCAGCAATCAGTTCAATACGGAATTTAATACGGTTTCTTTTCATAATGATGCAAGTTTGGAACGTGGGAACTTGTTGAAGATTTCCTCAGCAGGTGGTGGTGAGGGTATTAGGCCTAAAAGTAGTGCTAGCCAATTGTATACATCATCATCATCGCAGCAATGCCCTACGTCATATCCTTATTATAGATCAAGAGTTCCCGCTAGCAACGGCAATAATGTGAAGAATTCAAATGAAAATGCTACAGTTGGGGATTTAAATCCAATTTCTGCTGGCAGTCTTCCGGGCTCAAAGATGCGGAAGCTAGATCAAGGAAAGTCCACTAGTAAAACTGGTTTGATGAATTTTCCTCATTTCACACGACCTTTATCTGTTGTTAAAGCTAATCTTCAGAATATTGGTTCGATGTCTGGTTCTGGATTGTCAAGAATCGAAAGGATGGGAAGCAAGGATAAGAACTCTGTTGCAAGTAGTAGCAATCCAGTTGATCCAATACCAGTTGACTCAAGTCAACCTGTTTCTGGTCCATCCAAGATTGATGTAAAACAACTGGAACCCAAGCCTCCTCAACAGACAGTTACTGCCGAACAATCTGAGGTCAGATGTCAAGAAGACACCTTAAAGAACAATAAAAAACCGAGTCAAAGTATTGGTGAAAGTGCAACTAGCGGATGGCTGGTGAGCGAGAAGACTGTAGAGCCAGTTGTTGCTTCTTCCTCCGTTTGCTCAGGCAATAGTGTAGAGAGAGCTTCAGATGGCCTCCCAACACATAACTTGAAGAGAAAAAATCACGATGCTGAAGATTCTGAATGTCCTAGTGAAGTAAGCTAAGATTAATGTTAATTTTTCCTTTCTCTACCAGTATTATATGTTTGGTCTTTCCTGTACCAACAATCGAATTCGTATGCAGGATATTGAAGAAGAATCAGTGGGTGTGAAGAAAGCAGTTCCTCAAGTGGGTACGGGCTCTAAGAGAAGCAGAGCTGCAGAAGTGCACAATTTATCTGAAAGGGTAAGCAATAGGAAAAAGCTATCTTCATTGTATGTGTTGATACTCAATTATATGCTCTTGACATGTTCTCATTTCGATTGCCACAAACAGAGGCGGAGGGACAGGATCAATGAAAAGATGCGTGCTTTACAAGAACTCATACCAAACTGCAATAAGGTTGTCAATCTTTTATTTAAGGTCATTGCTATTATCGTTTTAATCTTCAGTTCTGTTGATTTTCACATGTTTTGCATAAGGTGGACAAAGCTTCAATGCTTGATGAGGCGATTGAGTATCTGAAGACACTACAACTCCAAGTTCAAGTAAACTCTGAATTCCGTCTCTCTTCTTTTTTCCTCGTAATGTTCTGAAGTCGGATAATTGAATGACTGCATTCTGTCATTTACCAATTTTATGCAGATAATGTCAATGGGAGCTGGTTTGTGTATGCCACCAATGATGTTTCAACAGGGAATGCAACACATGCATGCAGCAGCTCATATGGCTCATTATTCCTCCATGAGTATGGGAATGGGAATGGGAATGGGCGTTGGGTATGGAATGGGTATGCCCGATATGAATGGTTGTTCTTCATGTTATCCCATGGTTCAGGTGCCCCCAATGCATGGAACACATTTCCCGTGCCCATCGGTTCCAGGACCTGCTGCTATGCCAGGGATGGCAGGATCAAATTTCCAGCTATTCGGAATTCATGGTCAAGGACATTCCATTTCAATGGCACATGCATCACCCTTAACTCCATTATCAGGAGGGCCTATAATGAAGTCAGCAATGCAACTGAATGCCTCTGGCAAGGTAGGTCCAATGAATAACTTGGATGCTGATACTGGCTCAACATCAAAGGACCCAGTGCTGAATGTTAACTCACAAGTAATGCAAAGCACCGGTACCAATAGTTCTGAGAATCAATCGTCCATCCAGGTTAGTAAATTCATCTTGTTGTCACGTCATTATAGTAGTAAAGTCATCTGGAGAATTCAGTTTTAATTTCATATGAAACGAATTTGCTTTGTTGCAATTCCAGTGCCAAGGAACAAAAGAAGGTTTTGCACAGCCCTCTGTGGTGCAAGAAAACTATCAAGCTGCAGAAGTTAATGACCACGGAACTTTCAGTTCATCTGGAAAAAATGACAACGAATCTAATGGAGCTGCACGTGAGTATTCCTAAAGGTTTTGACTTTACATTGATGTGTTCCATTATGAGATTATGGTTTTTATGTGTGTTGCTACTTGTTTGTGCAGGTTATGATTGATTGCAAATTCTAATACCTTTAGTTGGATGAGAGAAATTCAAGTTGGTTTGTATCTGTAGAATAACCATCTTAAGTCTAATTTCAGGACAGAAGCGACTGCAATTTGCACAGATTTTGGTATGTTGAGGATGCTTGAAATATTTTCTTTTCGTGTACATTTATTTTACATCACGATGTTTGGAAATAACATGATGTTTAATAGTCAAAAATATCTAGATGGTTGTATTTATATTTACTGTAGATATGGATATTATTCTTTAATTGACGAAATCATATTGCCCGTTCTCTATCTGTGTCTTTCTTACCGTCTCATGTTATTGTCTGATTGTCTGATAAGTTGGCATTCTCTAACTGTGTAGTTCAGGCAGCATAGGCAGGGAAGGATGCTATACAACAAATTTTTTGTTAATTTCCATCAATGGTAGACTTTTAACTGTAATGCAAATAATCTCTCACAGAGTTTTGGAAGGAGAAATTCATGCCGTTTCATCTTTAGTTTTGGTATATTTACTTATAGTAATTGTCAATAGCGACAAACTCCCGTTGCTAAATCCTTTCACCTCTTAGCATCAAAATAGCAAACAGACGGTCAAATCCCTTTCATTCGTTACTTTATCCTTTTTAGGAGATTCTCAACTATCCTTAGATAGCCTGTACTCGCACTTCCATACTCAGGAAGACAGTGCACTGCTAAAGAATCTACGGTCATTACACATGGGTTTAGTCGTTTTGTTCAACGGATGTAGCAGGTTTTGTTCTCATTTGTGGGTATTCTTAATCGTGCTACATGTCAGTTTCCCTCTTATCATATCATTGTCTTCGCATCTTTGTTCTGGCTTTGGGCCTAATCTGATATGAATTTGTTGACCGTATTCTGACATTTGGAACGTGATGATCATGGATAGTTTGGTACAATCATTCAATTTTAGAGCATGATTCACTGCAATAATACAAACCACACAAACAATATATATAACTGAAATTCTTAGAAAGCAGAAATGACCTGATACAACACAATACTTGTCATAATAAGGCAAAAAATATACACACCAGCAAAGCTTCAAGGGGTGCACTTTTTATTTGACTTCGATTTCACCCTGGGTTTCAGAAGGGATTGCTTTTGAACTTGGAGATTTCCCAATGATAGCTTTCTTTGCCTTCACAAGTGATTGTTTCATCTTTGACATAAGTTTCTTTGATTGCTTTTGTGTAGACTTGGCTGGAAGCACTTCTTTTGGCAAGTCCTGAGATGATTTTGTGTCTAAACTTTTCCCCTCTTTCACTTCCTCCTCAGATTTCTGGGATTCGTTAGCTGTTACAGAAGCTTCATCAACTTTTTTCTCCGCGTGCCTGTATTTGTTTGTTTCATCTTTTGCGCTCTTTTCATTCTTGTCATGCTCCATTGTAACAAGCGTAGTTGATCCCTCGGAATTCCCTCCTTCAGCCGCTTCCAACCTGAACATCGTTCCTTTCGGCAAACCTTCAACATTTTCTGAGACATCAGGAAGGGAAAATTTTTCTGTGTCTTCTTTCCGAGCTGCTTCTACTTCAAGAGTATTTGAAACAACTTGCTCTGAAATTATGCTTGCAGTAGGTTCCTCTCCTTTGCAAGTTTTCTCTTTGAAATTTTCATCCACCTTATTATCCTTGATCTCATTTTCTGGTGATGCCTCTAATTTTCCCTCAACTTTTGGTACTTTTGGATCTGGTTTTACAACTTCTGTGTACAAAATCTCAACCTCTTCAGTAACTTCCGATTCTAGCTTTTCAACTGCTTCTAAATCTTCAATGTTTTTTACCTCAACTTTTGGTTCTTTAGCTTCCGAGCTGTCATCTCTGTTCACTTGCTGTCGTTCTTGTACTTTCTGCTGTATTTTTTCCATAGATGATTGCTCTTCTGCTGCTTCTTTATCAACCTCAATTTTATCTTCAACTGGAACGCCATCATTCTTTTGGATTTCGACTACATGAGGCTCAATCTGTTCATTCTCATCTCCTTTTTCATTATATAATCGGGTTTCTTTGCAGGGAGATTCTTCAGTTTTCAGGATTTCTTCATGATCACTTCCCTTCGATGATGAATCACAGTAGTATGAATAAAATGACACATTTTGAGTAAAAATACAGATGCATACAACCACATTTGAACATCGACCTAATTACAGAATTAATCTGTCTCTAGTGAGTTTTAATACCCAAATATTTATATATAATTGCTATTGTTCTGTTGAATTACATGCAGCTAATTCTATGAAAATGGAGACTACAAAATTCATCGTCTCCATAGTAATCATTACTAAAATTCATTGGAAACCAGAATGAAACATCAAAATGGAAAAAGAAAATGGAAAATAGAAACCCATAAGGTTAATTATTATCATGATCATGAACTCTCTCTCTATGAACCAAAATAAACAAATACTTCATCAATAAATTTATAAAAGAAAAAAGAAAATTAGAGAAAGAACAGAAGATGAACAGAAGCTTACTTCAGTGTGAGAAGCCATGGGAGTTGATTCTGTTGAATAGTAGTAGAGGGAGAGATTTTATAAACAGAATTGAAAAACGAAGAAAGGAATGATATGGTTGGTAACAACCGAATAAATAAGATGCTAATTTTCTACAAACAACATAACATACAGAAGCCAGAAACTCAAAAATAAAATAAATAATAATATTATATGATAATTTGGGTTGAATTATTAGGATTTGATGTAAAATATCATAGCAGAAACTGTTGTAACAATTGATGTATGGGATCACTTGAGAGTTGTGCTATCAAACATACTTTCTAGAACCTTTGGATATTTATTTATTTATTTATATTGCACTAATAAAAAGCTACCACGTCAAAATCATCTTTTTCTTAATAATTGATTCATATAAAAATTGCTGCCTGTTTTTAATGTCAGTGTGATTTTGGGCCTTGGCCAACTTTGAACACAATCTCTGTTGATTGTCGCATGTTCCTAAAGCCCACAAAATATCATTGGTTTTTCAAGTAATAGAGATTGAAATTGAGATAATAATTTATATGGGTATTTAATTAACATAATAATAATGATATTAACTTTTCTTTCATAATCACTTTAAAGGGTTAGCTTGAAATTGTTATAACTTATAGAAAACAAATGAATTTTAGTAAACAAAATTATTAAAAATATTGTGTATTTTAAAAGCAGAATGTATGTGTTTGATAGCTCTTAGTATTAAAATATTACGATAATAAATAATGACTATAATATATTTATCATTTATTTATTTTTCTCCTTATATGTGTTTGACACTCATTTTTACAAAGTTTATTATATCAATAAAATATCATTTATTTAAGAATTAATGATAAGTAATTTGATATGATAAAAACATAATATTAAAAGAAATTAATTTAATTAATAATTATATGAGATTAATAAAAAAAATAAATTATAATGTAACTAAGATAAAATAGAGATAAATAAGGATACGTCAATGTATGAGATATATAATTGTTTCTTTGTTAAATTAATGGTGTTATAATAAAAATTTTAAAAATTGTAGTAAATATCATAAATTATTTGATTAACAGCTTTATAAAAATAATTTTTCATCTACTTCTTCAAACATGCTAAACACACAAAAATTATGAAATAAATAAATTAAATTTTTTTATTAAATCAAATTTATTGAAAAATTATAAAATAAACTATTTCTATCATTTTATTATATAAGAAAAAGGTCAAGGGATTTTCTTTTAACCCCAAAAGCTTCATATTTACAAAATAGATTATATTAAATATAAATTAATTATGATTTTAAAAATAACTCATAAAGATATGCATGTTCTTACCCTATTTTTTTAAATTTTTTCTAATCAAATACAAGAGTACAAAAGTAGTAAGCGATCATTTCAAAGCCAACAAAAGGTACAATATATATGCATACATGATCTAATTATAGTTAATCTATAATTAGATGCCGTCAATTAATTACAGAGAAAAAAAATATGTGCTAAAATACAAATGTAAAAGTTATTTTTAACAAAATTGCACACAAATCGATTCCAATTTTTGGGATGGCACCCAATTGTTATTAAAACACAAAACTTAGTTGAACTTGGATTTAATGATTCAAACTTGAGTGAACTTAGGGTTGAACATAAATTAACATTCAAAATTTCGCAAACTCGATGGACATCCTGTCAAATAAATTTGATTATTAATATTGTTATTCAACAAGTTAATTATATATATGTATGTTATTTTATAAAATAATCTTAATATAAGTTGTTGTGTGCTCTACTATTTATCTGCGTATTTATGTATGTGTATTAAACCTCTTAATTAATTAAACATAGGCATATTTTAGTCAATATTTATATAGTTGATATACCAAGTTATCATTGAATTGATGATTAATTCTTTAGTATAATTATTTTAATTTTTTTATCAATGAGTTTATTTAAAAGAATTTAAATTAAATACTATATAATTAAGAAATATTTCAAATTTAATAAATAATACATGAGAATATCCACAAATATCTATGTATTTCTACAATTTATTCAAAGATTATTCAGACCTAAGGCTAGTTTAAAGCTCGAACATGTTCAGATACAAATGTGACAGTAAATGATTGAGTATAAATACAAATACATCACTACCCAGAGCCCAAATCTAAAAATTGCCAATTCTATTCAATTCTAGTATCCCTATTCTTTTCGTTTTAAATCACCCTTTATTATATATTAGCATTGACTTAATTCTTCAATTGAAAAAATAATGAATCTCCTATTACAACCAATCTGCAACAACACGAATTCGAATAATCTAATTTCGAAATTATGGTAGATTTATTTTTTATGTGTTTAGATTATATTTAAATTATTTCCTAATACGGATAAAAAAATTCCTCTTAATTTGATAAGTTATTTTAGTTGTGAGTGTGATTAAAATAAATGTCTAAATTTAGTTTCCTCCAATCTTTCAACATTATTTACGTATAATTTCTATTGGTAAGTATTAGATTGACTTAAGTGAAAAAAAAAAAAATAAAAAGGAAAAAGGTACTAGTGATAATTAGAATTCATGAAAGGTTTAGAAGAATGAAACTTTTATTGATTTCTATCATTAATTGGATGTGGTGAGAACATATTTGACATGCCTCGTTGCATTGGATAAAGTGGTGGCTCTGTATTATTTTATTTTTAGATCAAAAATTGGCTGCATTACTTTGCATAAAAATTTGGATTAATGCAGTTGAGGCACTATTATATTATCCCCTTTTCCCCTGGATTTAGCGTGCATTGCACCAATTGACAACATTAAATAATTTTTATTATATTTACTATTGATTTATTTATATAATTAATAGAAATATTTACTGATTATTAAATGAGTTTGCAGCAGCCATCATATATCACCACCGACGGTCGCCTCCGATTGCTGCCATCACCGCCAGATGCTGAAAAAACATGTATGCTCGAGTCGAAAGATACACCATTAAAAAGTTTTTCGCGCCTGACTCACTGGTATAAAAGTTATCAAGATAAATAGTATTGATTTTCGACTAATTATGATCAAAGTTTTGATAATTGAGACTTTAACTTTATATCTACAATAAACAATTTCTTCAACAAAAATTTAGAAGATTCCCCTGCATAAATCTTTTAACGAGAAGTCTGTTGATATAAAATTGACCTCCAACATTGGCGACAGTCGACTTCCGACTGATTGCAGTGGTCCATAATTTATAATTTTAATTTATTAAATGATTGTTAAAAAAATTAACAATAAACTAATATTTTTATATATTTTAAATTTTATAAAACCAATGTAATACTTGTCATGGCCGTCACACTGCAAGGCGAGTCCTACTTTACGAAATACACTATGAATTGGTCAGGCTACTACATTCTCAACCAATTTATGTTATGTCACTCGATAATTTTAATAATGATGTGTGCTACTCATATATTAAGTGCACCTTGACAATCATACAACATGTCACTCATCCATGACTCTACACTAATAAAATTATACAATGGTTATGCAAAATAGTAATATTTTCGCAAGAAGTTTGAACATATAGTAAACTATTACTGTAATATTGCGAATGAGCTTAATAGTTGAGATAAACCTATAAAACTAAAAAAAAATTGTAAAATAGTGAGTTAATAAGCTCAATGAGTAGTAGGTCACTCGACCCATAATCCAAAATACTTTGGCAACATAACTAAACTATACATTAGTTATATAATCACAGCATCAAAATGAATGCAATACATATATATACATTAACAAAATATCTCACTTATAATGTATGTGCTTGTACTATAATATTTCATAACTTCATTAGGAATCAACAAGAATAATAATTTCTTTCTCATTCTCTATCTCATTATTACTTTTTATCTTATTCCAATCAATTCACATTTCATGCATTTTCATTTATAACTGACATTTCACAATTTCATCATTATCTACATTTTATTTCAAAATCAATCACTAAATTCATTGGCTTAATTATGGCCCCAACCCTTTATTCTTCTATATTAGATATGAGCAACAATAATTCATTAAACTATCTATAATTAATACAAAATGAATTACACAGTATATATGTACCAATAAATCATTTAAACTAAATAACTATATTCATTAATAATCAATCTAATTTAGATAACCACATAAATACAAATACATATACCATCTATTACTAACCAACATGCGTATTAATACCATTTATATAATTATATATATAGCTCCACTCACATCTTAGGGAGGGTATACTCTCTTTAATTCTGTACATTAGTTGACTCTTCTCTCGACTACTCAATGCATAATTTTACATAGTGCAATCAGCCATAATATAGCACACAACCATATTTCTTGTCTATTAGACTACACTCCTCACAAATAGATTTTTGATACTTTATTTTCTTTAAGGCCATAGCTCGCAAGAATAGGATTTTGATAATCTTATTGACTGTTAGACTATCGCCCTTATGAATAAGCATTAAAGTAGAATCGATATAAAAGTCCTAAAAACTCTCATTCTCTCTAGGATTATTGCTCGTAAGAATAGGCACTCAACATCCTATTATTCTTAAGGCTGTAACCCGAAAGAAAGCTTTGATTAAGATGGACTCCCTAGGTAAAAGTCATCTGACAATACCACAAGGATAAAGAAGTAACTTGAGAGTTAAAAAATGCGATGAGAAAGCATTTTCCCCACTTATTCGTAAATGAAGTAACTATTCCTTAATTGTAGATAATTTTTTAAATTCAAGGATGAATGCTTTTAAAAAGAAGAGAATGTAATATCCCGTATTGAAGTCTTAGGGTATTTTAGTCATTTTGCACACGAGGGATATTTAAGTTAATTTACAAAATACGTGTTTGAGTAAAAGAATATTTGATTTATTAACTCTGTATTAATGGTTATTAAGTGATTGAGAAGAATTTGAAGAGAATTTAATAAGTTTAGAAAAAATTTTCCTTAAGACACTATTTGCACACTAAGCTTTCAAGTTAAATTCTTGTCAATTGAAAATTCAATTGATAAACCGTTTATTTTTACTGAAAGAGGACATAATAAGAATTTTATAAAAAGAAAAAGAATAAAAATCAGAGGTCATGTGAGAGAGAATCAAAGTTGAGAACAGAGCAAATGTGCAGGAAGGAAAGAAAATGTCATATTTAACCTTTTCTTCATTCTTTTTTATTTTTTAAGGGAAAATTAGTAAATTCCTCATCTATTCACTTATCCTTAAGATTACAAAAGGAGGTAAAATGAATCATTTCATCCCCAATTCATTTCTTCCCAAGGGTTTGCAATTATTGCTCTTCTTTATAACTTTTTCTAATTCCTTCAATTTGTTCAGATTGCAGCCATTTAAAGTTATATTTATTTCTATCAATCATAAATGCTCAACATAAGCTACACTCTAGAAACTTTATTTGATCAATTTTCTCAATAATTAAGCTGAAAAGAGAGTTGAGTTACTATTTATGATTTAGAGTTTTTCATAATTACTCACGATTCAGACATTTTAAGGTTAAATTAACCTCTTGATATAATTTTTAGCACTATGACTATCTTATTTTTATATTTGAAATAGCTTTTTAATAATAGTTACCGTTTATTATAAAATCACTATTGATTGCAGATCTGGCATAATTAGGTTTTTCATACACTAGATATTAGAAATTGGTTTATGAGAAAATAAGATTTGGGCCAAAAAAACTTTATAATATATTAGAGCTTTAGTTAATCTTGCATATCCATGTTCCAATTATTCTGACAATAATTAGTGAATTTATGTTATAG
>JAWDEX010126570.1:0-25116 GCA_035221805.1 Trichilia hirta
GCCCATCATAGATCAAAACCCCGTGTATACATTGGTTGTATGAAGTCTGGACCTGTTCTAGCACAGAAGTAAGGAATTCAAATTTACTTTTTCCAAATTCTTTGTAATTTTCAATAATGCACATAATTTATCTAACAAACTTACTGGGTATAATATGAAGAGGGGTCAAGTACCACGAGCCAGAATATTGGAAATTTGGTGAAGAGGGAAATAAGTATTTCAGGCATGCAACAGGGCAAATATACGCAATCTCCAAAGATTTGGCCACCTATATTTCGGTAAATAGGTTAGTTGCCATGTCAATCATTATTCTATTCTAATTTTTTTGCCTTAAGGTTAATTAGCTGTAAACTTCACTCTCCAGGCATGTACTCCATAGATATGCGAATGAAGATGTCTCTCTAGGTTCTTGGTTTATAGGTCTTGATGTTGAGCACATTGATGATCGAAGCCTCTGCTGTGGGACTGCCCCTGGTATGTTCTGCTCAATGCTCTCCATTTTATTCATAGCACTCTTAACTTTACTGATGATTTTAACATTTTGTTGTTAGATTGTGAGTGGAAAGCTCAGGCAGGAAATCCTTGCTCCGCATCATTTGATTGGAGTTGCAGCGGCATCTGCAAGTCAGTTGAGAGAATGGAGGAGGTACACCAGCTGTGTGGGGAGGGCGATGAAGCTATCTGGCATACCAGTTTCTGAAACTACTCCGTAAGTGGGTTGTAATATATCTGTGTATGTTATGATCAAAATGGTAATTCAGACAACACCATCTGCCCGATTTTTGCCTGTTGATGCTTCGGGACAGTTGGTACATGATTAAATTAATTTACTGCACATATGGATTCTAATTTCAGGAAAAAAAAAAATTGAATGAATCAAAATCTTCTAGTTCCAGAACATAGCCTTGTTTGATAATGCCATACAAATTGGTCATTTGTTCTATAATGTATTTGGAAGCGCAAATATTCACAACATAACATCTGCCACTACAGTTACTTTCCATAATAGCAGTTTCAATCACATGCCATAAAGTTTATGTTCGTGCTGCTTCAAATTTTAGTCTCATGTGACGAATAGGATTTTTCTGCTGCTAAGACTTGGTGTTAGGTGATTCAAATGTTTTTATAGGGCGATTTAATTGTGAATCAAACATTTGATGTGAGTTTTGCGAAACAGATCTATCAAGGATTAAAATTCTGGTAAATTTAGATTTCTCTCAAGAGTGGAGAATCTTTATGGACTATTGAGATTCTGAATTCTGATCAGTGTTTCTCTTGGTATGCGGCTCCTACATGAAATGAAAATGGCATATGCGTATATACTTATAAGTAACTGCAAAAGATTTCATTCTCTTGTCAAACGCGGATTAAAAGACACAACACCTTAATTTGGAACTTGTTTTAAACGTTTATATACGACCATGAGCTTCGAGAAAAGAAAATACTATGCTATTACTGTCCTATTCTCTTTCTGGTCCATTGGCACTCAAACTAAGAAAGCCAAGAGTCAAATGTTGAAAACATGTTTTACATTTTCCCTGTATGCTGAGAGCAGAGAGTTGGACGGTCTGAAGTCAGTTTACATTTTATTAAACAGCCAGAATTTTGAACAGAATCTCTGGCACTAGCAAAATTGCAAATCTAATATGATTATATATCAACAAAGTTTATGTTTGGTAACAGTGACAGTGAATTTGATGATTCCAAATAAAATTGTCCCATTTTTCTTTCCGCTTGTGCAAAGTCAACTGGAGGACCCCTCTTCCGTGTTACAAGAGAAGAAATAACGTTTGACGTGAGCGCCAGGGAAATACGACGTCTATTTGATTTGGTAACGCACATGGAAAGCCTGAAAGTGTATAATATAAGCTTGTATTCTCTCATGTCAAATAGAAAGATGTGACCAATTTTCCATCATGGAAACGCAAACTGGAGTGCGAGCCGCACAGAAATTTACACGATCAAAACATGCACTTTGGACGGAATAAATAGTATCACAGTGGTCGGTGTTTTTATGCAGGCGATGCTACTCTGTTTCAAATTTTTGACTCACATTGTGTCTCCAACTAGTAAATTAGTTAGTTTGGTCCATAATTAATAATATAATTTTATTGCTCTAAAATGGGCTACGGCTATCAATTAAATAATCCATATGTTTTACCCTGCGGAGTCATTATTCAAGTTTATGGTCATTTCAGAATGTACTCAGAGCAGAATATTGGATGAAGACTTTGAAAAAATAAGAAAGAGATATTTTCAGAAACCTCAACAGATATTTGTGAAAATCACTTTTAGATAGAAATTTTGTCAAAATTCAAATAAATCTTCGTTGTTACTATGTTTTCATTCCTTTGACCGTTTATTAACTAAAATTTAAAATAACCTCTTTTTTTAATTTGCTTTTATTTTATATTATTATTATTATTATTATTTTTATTATTATTATTATTAAGAGTTAATAATTTAAAAAAAAAATAAAATATTACAATATTGGAAATAAACTTATTTTTATCTTTTATATTAAAATTATTAGCAACAATAATAATAGAAATAGAAAAATTTTTAAATATTCCTCCTCCGTAATCAACTTCGAATAGAGCTCAACGTAAAAAAATAATTTTATTTGATAAATTAAACAAAACAATTTTTATGGTATAAATAAAAATATTTTCATTTTATTGTTTTCGAAATAGCTAAAGTATGACCAAAAATAATTTCAATTGTTGACAAAAAGAACTTAAAAAAATAAAAATTACTTTTATCTATGTCATAAAAAAATTACTTTTATTATGTCATAAAAAGTTAATTTTATTTAATGTATGAAACAGATTTTTTTTTAATTTATTTGCATTATTACTTTTAATTTTAGTCTTTGCTAATGCCAATTATATGGATTTGATTATTGAAAATCATAAAAATCCTTCTTAAAAATTCAAATGAGTAGCTGGCTTTTTGTGAATTATACTCAAGTTCATGTCACAATTTCAACCTATGTGCTTAAACTTAATGCAAGATCCAAGTAAATGAGTCATTTTTCTTGTTATTAATGGATCATATTGAAGAAAAATATAAATAAATGGTTTAAAGTTGAATGAAAAATATATTTCTAAGTCCAATTTGTTGAAACTTTCTTTCTTTGTTTAGGACTGGACCGACCACAATTCAAGTAATTTACCTAAAAGTTTTGTGTACACGGAATGGCCAACTCAACCTTGTACTTTTGGGATTGTCAATTCAACTGCCTAACTAGTTTTCATGGGTTTGTTATAAATCATTTTAAATGAATGCCTCATAGTCAAAATCCATCAAAATTAATCAATTATTACGTATGAAATTTTACCATCTTAAATAGTTAATATGTTTTTAAGACAATCTAATGAATAATTCATATACAAACCTCATCAAAATTAATTAGTTATTAGATGTTAAATTTCGTCATCTCAAATATATGCTAAGTATTTATTTTTTATCTTATATAATTTAAGTAGAATTAATGATAAGAAAATTTCGTAAAATCACGTTTTGGATTTGAGTTTTAAAAGCCTAAAAGATCACCTCATAAGAATTACTGATTCCTTATTAATATCGACACTTTATTCTGATACTATATTTTGATGACTTGAGATTAGAGTGCCTCTTACTATTCGAGACCCATCTGCTAACCTAATTCTGCAAGACTCGCCTTATCTCTTGATTACTTTCAAGCAAAAATGAGAGAGTTGAAGAGACAAAGCAATACCCGTATTTCAATATCTATAAAATGTCCTATAATATTAAAGTATTGCATGCCGTACGAGTTATTTGATGGATAATTATTGTATCACTCTATATTATTATACCATGATTTTTAAATGACTTACTTCTTATTTGGACATGTCTGTCACCTACTGTCAAATTAGTCGCCTATTTTTTGATGTTCGCATGTACCCGAATCACTATAAATACGGTCTTCTCCCATCATAAAGAGACAGAGAGAATGATAAACTTTCAATTCACCCACCCACCCTGGTATTTCTACAAGAACACATAGATAACTTCACCTATACTCTTTTTTTTTTCTCTATCTCTTTGATCCAGGATTTAATTTAAGTATCGGAGTTTAATCGCTAAAAAATTAACTCACTCCTAGATTTTTTCTTTGTATTTTCAAGTAATCGAAAGGCTATATTATGATAGATCACTCACCCAATGCGAGATCAAACCACTCCAATAGTTATCAAGAAATAAAGTTTGCATGATGCTTTAAACTTTTTTTTTTTTAAATTTGAATATTATCAGTTAGCACCGTCTATAAAAAGCACACTAAAAACCTCTTACTAATTGAAGGAAAATTTTCTGTCAAATCGACAGTAAAAATGGTTAGAAATAATTGCAATCGTTATTGCCAAAAATTACCTATAGAAAGGGCAAAACTCCATTCCTGCCACCAATCAAGACCATGCAACCTTCAATGAGAACGAGTCATAAGATCACGTTATTGCATTTGTGATAAGCCGAGCAATTGTGAGAATCGAAGAGCATGAATCCTTACAATTAAAAGTAAAGTTGGACAAATATAAAAATTAATACATAGAAGAGGAAAGGTAAAAAGAAGCGCTGGAGCAGAATGTTTTGAAAAATTCAAGAATTTAAAAGTGAGATGAAAAACCAAATAAGAAAAAGTATTAAAGTTTTACGATCAGATCGTGAAGGTGAGTACTTGAGTGCTAAATTTTAAGATTTCTTAAAAGATAATAGAATAATATCGCAGATGACTTCTTTTTATACGCTTTAACTTAATAGTGTATTAAAAAAAAAGAATCATACCATATTAGATATGGTATAATTAATGGTCAATTTTAAGGACTTATCATTGTATTTATGATAATATATTCTATAGACTACTGCACACATTCTTAATAAAAAATTTTCTAAATCAGTTCAAAAAACCTTATATAAGATATAGTATGATAAAAAGCTCAACCTTAATTATATGGGAGTTTGGAGTTCTTCTACATATGTCAAGTTGGTTAAATTTAATAAATTTAATTTCAAATAAAAAATAAGTCAGTTTATTAGATATCTTAAAGATAGTTTAAAGTATTAATTCTACGTTTTATCTAATCCAAAAATTTTAATTAAAAAAATGTACAATTCTTAAAGGAAAAGTTTCTTTAAAAAAGAGATATAGATAGAGAAATTAAATTAAAAAAAGAGTCTTTTGAATTTCAATCCAATCAAACTGATACTAAAATGTTCAGTCAGCAGATTTTTATTTTAATTAATTCAATTTTAACTCATAAAATCTTCTAAGGTTCTTAGACTCTCAAAGAGATATAAATTTTTTAATAAGTAAGATTTTGAACTTTACTTAGTAAAAGTATTGAAACAAGAGAATGATTTGAGAATCTATGAAGAGGTAATTTTGAATAAGAATTCTGAAAAATGATTAGAGGTAATAAAATTTGAAATAAATTTCATGCATATAATTTAAGTCTAGATACTTACAATCCTTCAAAAGAAATAGTTCTCATTAATAATAAATAAATTTTTAAGAGAAAGATTAGTAAAAATAAAAAGGTAAAAACCTATAAAGCATTACTTGTTGCAAAAGATTATTGATTAGTTGAATTTTATCAAGGTTTTCCAACTTATATTTTACTTATTTCTGAGTTGTTATATATGTTTTTGATTATTATTTGTTATTTATGTGTTATAGGGCTTGATTTTTAAAATTTTGACAAATATATATTTATGAGCTATTTTGCACAATCTTTGATAGTTTGGCCATAACTTTATTTATAAAAAATAATTTAAAAAAAAAATCAATTGGATCGATACATGATAATTCAAAAATTTCATAAGCATTTATTTAAACTTTTAGTTAGAATAAAACACTGTATTTTTCAATTTTAAAATAAAAAATAAATTTAACTGCATATAAATATTTATCTGAATAGATGGACTATTCTTACATTCAAGTAGATTTCTCGCATTCTTTAGACATATTTTCTAATATCAATTTAGCAATAATAATTATTAACTCATTATATAGTTAAAATATAAATTTTTTTTTAATATAAAACATCATTAATATATATATATGTACTAATTTTATGATATATCAATTTAATTAAAATTTATGCAAAAATTTATTGTAAAAGTTTACTATTTTTTTTCCTTTCTTTCCTCCCAATTTTTTCTTTTTATTCTTCTTTTTTCCTCCCTTGGCCTTTTCCCAGATAGTGTCTTCTTCTTTTCTTTCTTCCTTTTCTTTTCCCGATTTCTATTCTATTTTCTTTTCTTTATTCTGTTTAGCTTCAATTGGAAAGGAAATTAATTTTTTATTCATAAATCAACAGTCAAAAAAATAATATGCAAGTATAAATAAAATTACCTCTAATGCAACATGTCGATAACTTATGAAAACGAAAAAAGGCCAATAAATAGTTTATCTTTTTAAAAATAACAATCCCTAAAGCAACATATTTAGAGTAAATAGAAGGGTAAGAGTGACAAGACGAGCAAAATTTTACTATTTAGTAATGTATGTCATTATCACTTGGCTCAAAAAAAAAAAAAATTGGGTCTGTACGTTAAGAAAAATAATATTCAAAGATAGTTGGCCTCTAAATATTATTTTTATGCTGTCACTATAGCCACTAAAGCTCATCTCCTATAAATATTAAAATCGGGGTCAATTTTTATAAATACAGACGATAACACAACAGTCAACCAAACTTTAAGGTGAGCAATGTATTGATCTCATACATACCTAGGGTGGCCTTAAAATGTTCGAATCTATCCATAATTAGCTCCTATTTTTTCGCATAATAAGCAAATTTGTTCCACGCTATAGGTTTTATTGTTATCAGTCGATTTCAAATGATTAACCCTACTAAAACTAAAGGCATGTTCTTGAGATCTACTAGCTACCACAGTAAAAAATGACAAATAAAAAAAAAAAAAAAAGAAAAGCAAACTCACGGTTGGTAAAGTAAGGATAAAAGTAGGAAGAAGTTATTGAAGATTTGCCAAGTGAGATTATAAGTTCAACATTTTCTAAAGCGGAGTTTTTATTAAACTTAAAGCGAAAATAGAGCCTAAGTAAGAGGTGGAGGAGGGATTTATAATCATTTTAGAGATAGTAAGACGGTGCGACGCATCCTTGAAGATAGCAAACTAATAGACCAAATTGACCGTGACAACAAAAAATAATCAAATGTCCATAAATAATATGCATGCATAAATGAAGTTACCTCTAACGCAACACGTGATAATGTTATGAAAACTAAAAAGACGTTAATAAATAGTTTCATCTTTTTAAAAATAACAATTTCTAAAATGACATATATAGAGTAAGTAGAAGGACAGGAGTGATGAGACAAGCAAATTTTTACTATTTTTTCATAACAACAGAAATTTGAAAAACTCATATTGAGAAAATTTCATGGAACTACTTTTTAAGCTCAGGTTTTGGAGACCTAAAAGGTCACCTCTATGGAAGTTAATGACCCCCCACCAATAACGACACTTTATTTTAACTTCATATTTTAGCAATCTTAGATAAGAGTACTTGTTATTACCTAAGACTCATCTGCTAGCCCAGTTCTGGCGAGCTCACCCAGTCCTTAAATTATTTTGAGGCAAAAAGAAGAGAGCTAAAAAGACAAAGCAGCAATCACACTCCAATGCTTATAAAATATCCTGTCACATTAAGATATTATGTGATGCACAAATTATTCGATAGTCAATCATTACGCTATCCTATGTTACTAAAAAATAATTATAAAATAATTTATTTCTTAATCAAACAAGTTGCCCGCTGTCAAATTAGTCTCTCATTTTTTGATATTTGCATATATTTAAATTACTATAAAGACAATTTTCTCCCATCATAAAAGAGAAAGAGACTGATATATAAATAACTTCACTTATATATTTTTTTTATTCATATAAATAATTTTACTTATATATTTTTTTTTTATTCTTTAGCTTTTTAATTCTAAATCTAACTTAAGTATCAAAATTTAATTATCAAAAAATCAACTTCACTCTTAAATTTTATTTTTATATTTTTATATTTTTTATATTTTTAGATAATTGAAAGATTATATTAGGGTGAATCAACCGACCTAAGGTGAGATCAAACTATTCTATCAGTCATAAGAAAATGAAGCCTACGTGAAACTCTAATTTTCTTTTTTGAAAAAATTTGAGCATTAATAATTATAAAATAAAACTATGACTTATCTAAACATTTAAGAAATTATGAGTTTAATACATTTTATTTAAGAGAGAGTCGTATCAACAAATTTTTAAAATTTTAGACAGAATGAAGATATTATAAGATTGAAATTGTATATTATGAACCTAAAATTTTGTGATTTATGCCAAAGTAGCATTTAAACTCTAAATAGATTTTTAATGTACAATTGCTAGGGTGTTAAACATGACCAATTCATAAAGTTGGAAGTCTGAGCATAAAATCGAAAGATTGCGACTGAAAAACCAATGCAAGTCAAACAAATAGTTAAAACAAACGACCCGAGTTAGCCAACGTGAAAAACGAGAACGCGGCGACCACGTATTCCATATTCTATCTATCTATCTATCTATCTATCTATATATAAAAGATAGAAGATCCAGCAGAACCTGCGAAATAGCAAGCACAACGACAAACCCCGTTCTCTAAGATAAGCAAAGCGAAGCTCGGCAAAATTTAAACCCATCACGTTTTTGATATTTTGCCTCGAAGGGGGAAAAATCAATTTTACCAACCAACCATTTTAGTTTGTGTTATATACCTAGACAAAGTGGTATAATAAAAATCTTCGGGCCTACGGTAATACGAACACGACTACTCACTACTCTACCGCTAATCTTATCATCCTTATCCGAATCTTGTTTGTTTCCAGGGCCTGTAATCTCTGCTGATCCTCTCCTCTCTTCTGTGCTTCAGAACTCATATCAATTATTATTTATTCTCTTTATACTCTATTCTCTTCGCCCTTTCTTTTTAGGGTTATCTTTATCTTCTATTCTCTTCGCCCTTTCAAACCCTCGAAGAATCGCTGAGCTTCACGCATACTAATTCGGTTCCATTGAGGGTTTTTCTGGATTTTATTTGGGTATTCCTTTTTTAGAGTATTTTTGTAATAAAAAAAAATATATATATATGGGTTTGGCTTCGGTTTTGTTGGAGATTTTGAGGAAACCCACCATGGCTGATGTGTTAAGCGAGCTAATAATGTTAATAGCTCCTTTGTGGATTGCTGTGTTTGTTGGGGTTCTGGTTGGGTGGGCGTGGAAACCCAAATGGGCAAATTTGGGATGCAGAGAGTTGATGGATTCTTCAGTTTCCAAGGAATCAAATAACACAAGTTTGACTTGTTTTAGTTCTTTTCCAAGCTTGAAATTTGTGAAGGTAAAGTTGCCCGTTTGCTTTTCGGGGGTTTCTGATGACGGAATTCAAATGGAGACTTTTGATGTCGCACCTACCACCAATTCTGACTGCAGGTTTATTTCTTCCATCAAATGCCCTGAATTTTATTGCTTTGACTTGTGTTTCATCAAATTTCAACCTCGCGTTTTCGGTAGAGTTACAATTGGGGGATATGTTTATGTCTTTGCTGTTAATTACTTAAGTTTAGGGGATCGAAAATTTGGCATCTGCTTGGGAAAAGAATATGGTTCCTAAAAGACGAAGTGATAATGAAATTTGAATTAAGATTTGGGCCATCGCTAACTGCTTGACTTGAATTGGCAGTTTTTCGCAGCTCCAAAGTGAAAATTCGAATATAGTAACAGAAGATGATCTGGAGCATTTGTGTAGGCTTGTTGAGGTGAAGGATGAAGGTCCATCTTGGGTTCATATGATGGATCGTTCTACGCCAACTATGAGCTATCAAGCTTGGCGGAGGGATCCTGAGGTAACTTTCTTTCCTTCTTCTTTTTTGGCTGGGGGTAATTTTATCAATTTGGATATTAGGTATAATGAAAGGAATTAATTTCCATTTGCAAATTGGATTTGTAACTATCATATACTACTTATGTTGTGTGATTTGTGTAACTTGTGTGATTTATTTATTTATTTATTTATTTTTTTTATGGATTTGATAGACTGGTCCTCCCCAATATCGCAGCAGAACTGTTTTTGAGGATGCCACTCCTGAGATGGTGAGGGATTTCTTTTGGGATGATGAGTTCCGATTAAAGTGGGACGACATGCTTATACATGCTACAACTTTGGAGGAGTGCCCCACCACAGGAGCCATGATAGTTCAGTGGGTGCGGAAGGTGAGTTGATCTTTTTATTGTGTATATTTTTGTTGTGTGAGACTTGTTGGTTGCGTTGGCTGACTTCAAAAACTTGTGTGTACCAGTTTCCATTCTTTTGCAGTGACCGAGAATACATTATAGGTCGTCGGATTTGGGAGTCTGGGCGATTATACTACTGTATCACAAAGGTATGATGAAGAAAAACTATCTTAGCCATGTGTGAGCTAGTTGTTAGTCCGTTGAGGAATTGAGCGAGCCCTTAAATTTATGTTTCTGTCTATTAAGGGAACATCTAATTTGTACTGGCTCCTTCATCCATTCGTACTGAGAACTTGATCGACTAGTAGTTTTTTCTTTTCTTGCTCTTCACAAAGGTATCTGCTTCTCTCTATATTTCCATGATACTAATTTTCATTGAAGTAACTTGATAGGAACATACTCTGTCAAACAAATGTAGCATCTAAGGGGAGATGCTGTTTGCAAAATTACTAAATGTGGATTGCATTTGATTGATAATAAATATCAGAGATACAATACCAAAGTTGATTTATATCTCTTAATTTAACTCCACCAAGCTGTACTCCCAACTAAATGAGCTAACCTGGTGAATCCTGGAAACTGGTCGTACTAATTTTGTTTGAGGCTTGTAACTGTGTGTTTCTGGTAACTATTGTTAGATGTCAACTTGTTTAGTTCAAAGGGTAAGTTTGCAACGGTTTTTTAAAACCATACTGGTTCAATAAATGACTGGCTAGCTGTTGTAATGTTTTAGGGAGTGGGGAACTCCTCCGTTCCAAGGCGCAACAAACCCAGAAGTGTTGATTTGTACTATTCAAGCTGGTGCATTCGTGCAGGTAACTGCGTTTTAGTTTATTTGTTATATCTTTATGTACCTTTGCTTCCTGTTTCCTTATGAAGCCAAAGTGCTACTCTCAGGCCCTGAATTTTCTGAAATAAGAGAAAGATGGTTTTGGCTTTATGCTAGTTGTGCGGTTGAAGAAAAGGGAAAATTATTTGAATTTCCTGATTAAAGTTGAAAAGATCATTTTTTGACATACAACGCATTATAAAAAACAATCATTGACTAAGGTGTGCATGTTGGATGTGAACCAGTTGAATCAAGGAGAGGGGATGGCCAGCTTACAGCATGTGAGGTGTTACTGTTTCATTATGAAGACATGGGTATACCTTGGGAAATTGCAAAACTTGGAGTCCGGCAGGGCATGTGGGGAGCTGTCAAGAAGTTTGACCCTGCATTACGTGCATATTGGAAACAGAGAGCATCTGGAACGTCACTTTCACGTTGTGCTTTCATGGCACAGATCAACACCAAAGTCAGTGCAGACTACCTAAGCTCCCTAGAAAATTGCACTAACGATTCATCTAGGGCTGAAAGCCTAGATTCATCAGAGAAACCCGTAGGCAGGAACATACATAAGCTCTTAGTTGTGGGTGGGGCCGTTGTCCTTGCTTGTAGTATTGACCGGGGCCTTTTGACTAAGGCAGTTATATTTGGAGTAGCCAGAAGGTTTGCTAAAATTGGGAGGTTGTAATTAATATTGCAGTTTTTGCTTCGTTTCTAAAGATGCAGGCCTAGTAGCTGTTATAGTGAATGAGATATGACAACATACTCACCCTTTTTGGAAAGGGTAAGTTGTATTTTTTTGCTGTGTTTTGAGTCCTGCAGCAGCTTGAGATTGCAAAAGATAAAAGATCACGGCGTTATTCTTTAAAAATGGCTATCATGTTACTAGAGGATCTTATGCTGTAGGAATAATAGGCATATGCTTCTTTTCTTGTTCATCGTTGCCACTTGTATTTTTCTGCATCATTTCAGTATGGGTCAAGGAAATATTACACAGCCTGTGTTCTGAGTGTGCTTAAGCTTGTCCATCAGTCTCTTGTTATACATTCGTGAAAATTATATTAATATTAGTTTCCTACTTAGAAAATAGGAAGCGAGAAAGAATAAAATGAAAAAGGAAGTGATGAAAAACGATTTTAAAATAAAGAATCGGATCAAACGGAAAACATAAGACTGTAAAACCCGTCATTCGGTGGAATGTCGAGAGAACTTAAGCCCGCCAGAGGATGGCAGACATATGGTCAACGAACGAAACAAAAAGAACGGAATTAAGGGTTTGGTTACAATTTAAGCGTATTCGCGTGGAAACTTGAGGGCTATGGCGTCTAGTACGTTGACCATATACCATGTAAAATATATATCATAGAAATCAGAAAGCGGCTAAACTGGACATGAACAGTTCGTTCGCTGAATTTGGTCTCTCACATCTGTATCTTCCAGCAGTGCCAATTCCAAAGCCTTTAGGATCAGCTAAAACATTGTGTAACAGCTGACTTTTGTGTGGATGTGGCCTTGCACCTGCAAATTCCATAGCATCCTCAAGCACCTCCTCAATTTTCTTCTCTATGGCTTTTAACTCAGCGTCACTTACCAGGTTTTTCTCAATCATATACTTCTTCAGAGCTGTGATGGGATCTCTTGCAGCAAAATGAGCTTTCTCAGCTCCAAAAATGTTTCCACAAGAGTTTCAGTAAACAAAAAATGTACTTAATTTTTAATAACTAGCAATGAAGGCGATGCATAATTCGGCATGTAACTACACATTTCAATCAAGAAGAATACGCACAAGGATCGAGTAGAGCTCATCAGGATCAGCCAAAAGAGTCTCCTCTAAACCTGTAAGTCTCGCATTCAACCAAAGTTGGTCCGTCTCCTCTCCTAGCTCTCTCAATAGCTTCCTTCACAACCTCTCTCGCCTTCAACAAATCCATTCCATCCACATGCATTCCCGGCAGCCCAAAAGCAGACCGTTTCTTCCATACTTCAGGATCAGAGGTTGCGCTCAAATGTGACATCCCAGTTGCCCACAAATTTATCTCCACCACAAACAAAATCGGTAAATGCCACAATGCAGCCATATTTAAACACTCATAAAACTGCCCATTGTCACAAGTACCATCTCCAAAGAACGCTACTGTTACATCATCACAATTTATCTCTTTCAACGCCTCCCGTCGATACTTGGAAGCTTCACCAATGAAGGCAAATCCACCAATCAAATTATACTCTTTCTAGAACATATGCACAGATCCACCTTGGCCTCGAACACATCCAGTAGTCTTGCAAAAAGCTCGCTCATGACTTCACGAGCCGGCACACCTTTGCTTAAAGCATGAACGTGATCTCTTTAAGTACTTACAACACAATCTTTTTTCTTCAAATGCTTGATGAACCCAGTTAAGAAAGCTTCTTGTCCATTGTCAAGATGAACAAATCCAAACATTTTTCCCCTATAGTACATCTAGGCACACTTGTCTTCAAATGATCTGCCCAAAACCACGTCTTCGTACAGCTCCAAGCCTTCCTCTTTTGTAATCAACTGCAACACAAACATATAAAGAAGTTCAAATATTAGATTTTGACGTTGAATTCAAATTTTAATAGGTGGTTTAGTGAATTGCCTCCAGGTTGCCAACAGAGGAAGTGGATTTGAGCTGCTGCTTTTGCTTAACATCAGCAACAGCGACAATATTAGTTTGGCAATATTTCCTAAGTGTTGAACGAGAATTTTCGATAGGATTAAAGCGAATTCTGCGGGTTGATCCCAGAAATGCAGACGTGGGGGAGATTGAGCGAAGGATTTCCAGTGTTAGTGAAAGATTTGTGTGATGTTATTGATTGAGAATGAGAAAGTTGAAGACATTTTGTTGATCTCAATTATTGATCCAATGAGATTTTTGTTTATGGATCCTGCAATGTAATTGAGAGAAGAAAATTAGAGGACAAAGGAGAGATTGTAAGGCCGGAGATAGCAAGAATTAAGAGCGAAGAAATGACGGCCTAAACTGGTTTGGCCTTTTTATTTATTTGATTTCGTATGATTTGTTCGCGTACAACATTACAATGGTACGTTTTGCTTCATGCTCTCTGCTTGATCCAGCGAGTCAAGGTACTTAATTTTTCGAATTTAGTTTAATAAATATTCGAATTTGACTCAATAATAATTGATAATTTAAATAATTCTTCAAGTCAAATTTGAATACAATAATATTTGAATAATTAGACTTGTGAGAGTAATTGGATATTTTTTTAATCAAGTTTAGCCGAGTTATTATATAATTATTTTTATAGAATAATAATAATTATATTTTAAATTTTATAATAATAATTTGATAAAATAAATATTTAAGTTTAATTAAATTAAGTTTAAGTATATCGAATACCTCAATGAGTTGAATTTAAATATTAAAAATATGAATTTGATTGAATTTAAGTTAATTTCATAACTTTAAATTTTTTTACTGAATTGAGCTCGGTAATTCATTGTATAATTTTGACCCGGCTTGATTACACCATACCCCTCCACCCGTTTTTCATACTTTTGTTTTCCATCTATTCATTTTTTATTTGGGCTGGGCTGAATTCTCCTTTCAAGTTTTGGCCTGTTTCCATTGCTTTGGTCACTGAGCAACCCAATTTGTGTAAATATTTGTTTAAGTAACCCGTACACTCCCAATTCCACCTTGACACAAAATCTATTATAGCTCAAATTTATCCACTCAACCACAAAACATGGTGACAATAATATAAATTATTATTACCAAATTATGTTAATCAAAATATAAGTTTTCTGTAACTATGTCACATTATTTGACCAAAATTTTAGTAAAAAATGTTGAGGTATTTAATATTATTATTTAAAAATAAAACCACCAACAAGTCTGTTTTCTATAAATTTGTCATTTGGAATTAATTTATTTTGAAATCAAGAAGTTACGGGTTGGAAAAAGAAAAAGGAACAAGGCAATTGGAATTTCACATCACCAACTAAGAAAGATTTATTTTTAATCAACTAACAAACATTTTTACAGAGATCATCAATCAAAAAATGGTAAATTTTAAAGAACAATTAAAGACTTTGTTGTATTACTACCCGTAAGTAGTGACTCTAATTTCAATTAATCAACTAAACTAATTCCCCGTCATCCAACTGAACATCTCGACTTCAATTGAATGGCGACCGACACAACTATGAAACTCTTCTGTTGTACAGACAACAGCTTCAGCTTCTTACACCTTAATAGGGCACGATGGTTTCAAAACAATTGATTCCATCCAATTCCGGAGCAAACCTTGGCCTCCTATTATTGTTACTACTATTCTTCTTTGCTGACGACAACGATGGAATTTGACTCTCTTGCTTCTTCGTCACCACCTTTGTCGAATCTTGCGATTGCTGCATGTTATTATTTGCTTTCTTTATTGTAAAAACGAAAGAAGACATAAATTTCTGGCCAAAGAATTCAGCAGAGAACGCATCAAAGGAGCTGAAAATCGAATTCATGGCTTTAAGAAAGGAGCTAAAGCTGATCGAATACCGAATAAGGAGAGATTACCAGGACGCAGAAAACTTAATTGAACTATTTGTTGTGGTGGTGTTTTGATTTGAGGAAAGACTAAAGCCGATAGAGGAATTTATATACACAAAAATTCTATGCTGACAAGGAGAGGATCCGACCAGGTTCAGGTCTTGTATGCCTTGACCAAAAAGTTTGATTTCTTCCTCGTGGCTTCTTACTTTCTTTGAATTAGCAATTGTGGCTTACGTGTGAGAAGACTTACGATGGACCCCACGAATACTTTCCTTCTATCACCGGGTTTCCTTGTACGCTATACGCCGTCCATAAATGTTTGTTAACTTACAAGTTGGAGATGGCAGACTTTTTCAATTCTTGCTTTCCGAATCCGAAATATCCTGCGCACTATCATCGATCATCGTTCAGTTGCTTTAATCTTTAAACGCGTAATAACATCCAGGTCCCTATTGTTTATTATTTTCACAAAGAAAGGATATGATTTATTTATTTATAACAAATGAGTTCACCACGCATTCTAAAATATTTGAACACCCTTTATTGGTAAAGTAAGTCTTATTGGTATGGTTTATCTAACACTCCTTAATTTCAAAAACTCTTCAATTTTTTTTTTTTTTTGGTGATTGTTGTATTATTTCATTATAATTAGAAAAGAGTTATGAAGAATTAAATTAACTAATACTCACCGATTAAAAGATGTGTCTGACAATTAAATAATGAGTCTTTTTTTGTTAATAAAAAATTTTAGTTATAAAAATTTTATTAACGTAAAATTTATTTTAAAACAACTCTACTTAAAAAATTATAATCCACGCACCCTTATAGTTTGTATTGATCAAAATTTAATATAAAAGGAATAATTTTGCCATTTGAATAGGACTTTGACAATGACTTGGCATCTATTTGTTATATATAAATAAACTATGTTTTAATTTATAAAAATATAAAATTTCAAAAATCGGAAACGTCATCATCCCACCCAAGTTCCCTTGAAGATGAAATATTGCAAAAGATTAATTGAATTTCGACCCTAAAGAAAAATATAAATATCATCTCGCATCCGCCGCCATGGATACCCTTGCATAAGATTCATACGTATCCCTTAATCCAAATCCTGTATTCCATTTTCATTTTCAATTGTCTGATCAAACTGTTTGACTAAATATCAATTTGCAGACTGTAGAATCTAAGACCAATTCTAATAGAAGTTTCATATGGTAGGTTATCTTATGTGACAATTTCCAACGACTTGGAAGAGTTGAAGATGTTGTTTCTATATTGAAGCTTTGAAAGATGTATAGAATTATATATATATACCTGCCGTTACCTTTCCTCTCGGATTCTAAAGCTAATGAGAACATGGTTGCCTTGTCTTGTTGCTTGAATATATATATATATATATATATATACCTGCCTTGTCTTGTTGCTTGAATATATATATATATATATAACTGCCGTTACCTTTCCTCTCGGATTCTAAAGCTAATGAGAACACGGTTGCCTTGTCTTGTTGCTTGAACAATGCTTTCTTGGTATTAATTAATTGACAGAGTTTTAGTAGCTGGATTCGTTTTTGAATTCGGAATTCAACTATTGAGGGCCATCAATTCCCGTGGCTGAAGGTTGAAAAAGTGATATTCTCAAAAGTTAAAAAAAAAAAAAAAAGAAACTCCTGCATTTGCCTATGCATTTGTAGACTAGAGTGAAGAAAAATGGAAGGACAGTATCGATCTTCTTAATTTAATATTTTCATTTTACTTATGAGGAATATTTGGCTTGGGAAAATTGTCGTTCTAGTTTGCAGTTAAAAATTCCCTGCCCTAGAAGGTTAATAATGTATTTTGAAAAGGAAAAAAGAAGATTTTGATATAAATATTAATTTAAGATTTTTTTTTGAATGACGAAGAAACTCTTATATTCAGTCATCATTGCGATAGTCGGCCATATACGAGCCAGACACTTATTTTTCTGGGATACGTGTTCGCAGATCACACAGCACCTGTTCTGAATCAATTAAGATCATATATAGGGACCACACTGCAGTAGTACCAAATATAGGATAAAATCTTGACTGCACCAAATTCTTATACATGAATGTACTGCAAGAAATTCGAACCTAGAATCAGCACAAATGTCCCTCAAGATGAAACTATTTGACTACACGCAGTGTGTACTATTAATTTAAGATACAAATAAAATTAAATTAAAAAATACAAGTGGCATTTAAATAAAAAAAAAGATAATATTATCAAAACGACAATAAATTTTATTTTATTTTGGAGTAGTAGTCTATTTACACTAATTCATGCCACCCACCTCTGCTAAATAAATGATGAATGCTAATACAATATTCTATAAAAGGGATGGTTTTAGATTACAGTACATAGTATTACACATAGTAGTCAATTAAATAATGGGTTATAATACTCTCCCTTTGATGAAGTTTGTATGTGTTTAATTACTATTTTTTTGTTAAAAATTTTGTCTATAAAATTTAGTGAAGCAAAATTTGGTTAAAAGAAAAAAAAAAACATTAGATTTTCAATAATAAAATTCTCTTTTGTAAAAGATATTAATATATAAATTTGTGAAAATGATACATATCATGTATTAATTTCTTAAAAGTTAATATAAGTAGAGTTTTAATAAATAAATCAGCAAAATTATTATAAAAATAAACTTATTTAATGTCAATCTAATGATTCTAGTAAAGTTCATAATTACAGATAAATTTAAATTAAATATATTTAATTTTATCATCTTTGGTATAATCTTCTTTAACTCAAGTAATACATGTATAATTTTCATATATCATTGCTAGATTTTTTGTTGTAAAAAACAGATTACATGTGCTGTGGATGTGATGGATAACATATTGTATTTTATACAAGCAATGAAAGAATCTCATAATAGTTAGAAACGATTACAACAATAATTCGCTTCATTCATCTTCGTAAGATTGTTAGAAGTGTAGACATATCCTATTTATGATTTAGTTTTGTGATGATAAAAAAAAAAATTATTATTTATATAATCAACCAAGATTAGATTTCATATTAACTCATTGGAATAGAACAACTTTAATTTTATTATTTTATAAAATAATACAAAATATACTTCATACTATTCCATTGTCATCAAGCAGATGTAAAATTAAATTTATAATAAATATATATATATATAGTCTAAAATATTATGCCAAATATAATAAACACCAAAGTCATTAAGATGATTAAATATTTTTTCATCTTTCTCTTTCTCTTAAAGAATGAAATAATTTTTTTTTTTTAGAATAAAAAAACGTACAACCATAAAAATGCTTAACCAATGAGAATTTATTAAAAAAATATTAATTTAAATGAATTCTTTTATCTTTCTATAACAACAATTTTAATTATAAATATTTTAAGAATTAAATATATTAAATTATTTTTATTTTTATTAAAATTTATAAATTAAAATTTTCATAAATATTTTTAAAAATAGTAAAATTATAAAAGATTTTCTCTCTTTTCAAAATAAGATCTATACAAAATTTTCAAAGTTGATTAATCCCAAACACTACCATAACGACTACTAAAGAAAATTTTCTTGAGATTCTTCCCCTCATTTGAATTGCGTTGAATATGGTATTTCTTTGGAATATTTCTCCAAAAAGTAAAACCATGATCAGAATCCAAATGTAGACGTGGCAATCGTAATTTAGTAATGGCTCCAAACAATAGACAAGAAAGAGATGACAAAATTGATTTTCTTTGGAATTTTTGTTGCATCGTTCTTAAAAGCAAAGCAACACTTTACTTTTTTTTTTAAATCTCCTATCCAAGCCTTTTGCGGTGCTAAAGAAAGGTACTACTCAAGAAAATTTGTCCGAATATTCTTTTCTTAAACAGCACGAAACTTTGATTTCTTTTTATGATTTGTCATTTTGGTGATTGATTACCATATATTCACTCATTGATACACCAATATATTATTTACATAATAATTAAAAATACATATAGTAGTAATGCAAATTTAAATTTAAAATTTATATTAATTTAATTTATGGATCTAAATTTTATGTTTAACAGTATATAAATACTTCAAATTTATATTAAACGGTATATAAAAACATCTGTGAGGAATGTAATGATAGCCAAATATATCATTTTTTGTTGTCAAATAATTATATCCTTTTATTAAAAAGAATATCATTTGGTCTTGGTAATTACTTTGTTTTCTTTGGACTATCATCATGATGGTGTATGTGGATATACTGGAGATTTTCCCAACGTATAGTCATGATCGAAACAAACAAAACGGCGTCGAGCCGATGCAAATAGCCTTTCTCTCCAACCAAAGCAATGCCAAGTGATATTAACCTACACTTGTACAGGCACTATTAATATACACTTTGGCGTGGGACCAGGCAAACTTAATATTCAATGGCTCAGAACTTCTTACTATACACGTGGAAGATTATTATTGCTCACACACTACGAGGAGCATTACCGGGGAATATAAAAGCAGATGGAGAAGAAGATTAGGAATTAAATCCTGCAATTTACAAAACAGGAAGCGGTACAGATCCGGCGAGTTTCGTCGGATTTCGTTCCTACATTGTCGACCACGTGCTCAAAAGACGACGTTTTAACACCCAAAAAAAAAAAAAAATATGAAAGGATCCGGTCCTCTAATCGCTACCGTTCTGGCTGCGTCCACCGTTGCTGTCACGTCCTCTTCTTCCGTTGGAGACGATGCCAAAAATCAGGTATTTTATCTCGTCTTCAATTGATCTGTATTTTTAGGAATCTCATGATTACTTCCGTTGTTCTTATTTACGGAAATATGTTTGCAAGATTCAATTTTTATTTCCCTCTTAAACATCCTAACATCTTCTTTGTCTTAGAGCTGACATAACTCTTATTTACATATTGATTTGGGCTGAAATGACTTGAACTTATTATTTATCAGGGAGGGATTAAAGTTAGGTCGAGTAATTGTACAACGTCGGATAAGGATAAATTCGCGCCAAGATTTGACGGACTAAGGTTCATAGAAACTCTGGTTACTGCCCACAGATAACTCCGTCCCACTCTTGAAAGGAAACTGTCCTTTTCTCTTGTCCTTAAATGGAAAGAGGTTTGGGTGTTTTTCCTTTTTGGGGTTGATTTTGTTAATTCGTGGCGGTGGTTTTTCAACTCCCCAGCCTTAGGATAATAGCTGTTAATTATTTTTTTGATGTACACTTGATGTTTTGAAATTTGTTGTCGTGGAATCTTTGCTTAATTTTTGTTTGGTAGATGGGTTATCATTCAAAATTTTTTTGGTTAGCTTTTATAATTTGGTACTTCAGATTTTCACAGGCTCCTAATCTGAAACATGTTGACTGTTTGATGAAATGTTTAAGATAACCCATGATCTAGATTGGTTAGGGTTGGGATATAAAATACTCGGAACAACCAGCCGGCAGCAAAAAAGGATTGTGTAATCTGAGATGATTTTGGTGCAGCGGAGTATTTGCTATAAATTGGTAGACTTTTGGAGGGAAAACTGATTGGTACGTACCTGTTTCGGCTTTTGGTAGTAACATTGAAAGATTACAAAATAAGATTCAAAAAATGAAGAAAAAAAAAAACGGATGTACGCACAAAATTAAACTACTATTTAAATTATCATAAAAAATGAATTAATTAAAAAAAAAAAAACAATAAAATGAGACTTAAAAGATGAAAAGAATGTACAAGCAACATCAAATTATTATTTTAATTCTCTATTATTTATGAATTATAGTGCGTATATTTGTAAGTGTTTAACAATAATAAGTTCCAAGAATACATCTTTAATGAGTTAAAGTGTTTTGTGGATTTAATCGTTACATTTATAAAATTTAAAATATTAAGGAATTAAGTGTCATATTTTGCAATTTAAATAGTATATTTATTAAAGTCGCAAAATTTTATTCATAAATGTTTTTTTTTCAACTAAAATGTTATCTTGACTTTTTTACAAAGATTTAAAATTTGAGTAATCTCTTAACTAAAATGTAACATTTTTAAAATTTTAAAGAAATTTGAGTTGAATGAATTAATCTATTTATTTGAATGAATCAATTTGAGGGCATTTGGTTATACGAATCAAGCCTTGTAATTACACAATTTGACCTATTTGTTCAAGCAAATTTTCTTATTTATTTGAACGAATTGATATTCTTTTTGACTCAGAGAATCTTGATAAATTTAATTGAATGAATTCATTAATTCATTCAAAAGAATCCAGTCAAATGCATTTGATTGCATGAATTAAACCTTTTGATCACATTAATTGACCTATTCATTTAGACAAATCCTTTAATTTATTCGAATAAATTGATATCATTTTTAAGTCAGAAAGTCTTCTTAAATTCGATTGAATGAATCTTTTAATTGCATGAATGAGTTTTTGAGAATTTGAGTTTTAATTGACATATTTTTTATTTAACGGTTGTTTTTTCGAGGATTTTATAAAAACACGACTTAACTCACTTTATTTGGAAAAGCACGAATTGTATCACTGTTTTATCAATTCTAAGAGTCTAAAAACTTCTTTGAGATTATCATTTGCAACTTTTACAAATCAAAACCCTAATTCTTCATTTGGTATGCATTCTTTATAAGAGACTTAAAAGTTCTTTTTTTTCTTATTCTTAAATTGTTCTGTTTTTACTTGAGTTGTTTGTAAAAGTTCATGGGCGAAATTGTAAATGTCCACTTTTACAAGTTTAAACTTTAAATTTGGGGCTTACTATAGTAGAACTTTTAAGGAAAACTTGAAAAAATAGGATATAGACTTAATTTAGCTGAATTACTATAAAATCATAAGTTTATTTTTTTTTTTTTCTCTTTCTCACTTACCTTTATTTTGTTCAAGTTTGTATTATTAGAGTAATTATTAAGAATTTGAAAAAGTATGAGAAGTAAAAATTTTTAATTGATTGTATTAATTTCAAAAACACCAATTTAACCTCCTTTTTGAGTTGCTAAACTAGCATTTCAATTGGTATTGGAGCCCTATTCTCTTGTAAAGAAGTTAATCGTCTAAAAGTAAATCATGACAATCATAAGACAAGTTAAGGATCAATCTACCACTGGTTTTTTATTTTTTAATGGAAAATTATGCATATTAGAAAGCTAGGACGAGAATCTTTTTACAGGCCATAGATTACAAAATTTGGAGGATTGTTAACAATGGTCCATTTATCACTAAGAAAACAAATGAGAAAAGTGAAAGCATTCCTAAACTGAAAGATGAATGGGATGAGATAGAGTTAAAAAAAGTCTCATTGCATGCTAGAGCTATAAATGTATTGTATTATGCAGTGGATGAAAAGAAGTTTAATACGATATTAGCATAAGAGAGTGCTTATGATATGTGGCATGCTTTGTAGGCAATTTATGAGGGCATAAATCAAGTAAAAGAGTTCAAAATTACTAGACTTACTAGGCAATATAAGTTATTCAAGATGAAACCCTAAAAGTTCATACATGTTATGCACACTAAGTTTACAGATATAGTAAATTCTCTCAAGGCACCTAAAAAAATAAATTTTAATAGTAAACTTGTTAAGAGGGTTCTTAGGTCTTTACCTAAAAAATAGAGGGCTAAGATGATAGCTATTGAAGAAACCAATGACCTTAGTGCTATCTCACTTGATGATTTAATTAGCTCTCTTATAGATTATGAAGACAAACTTTTAGATGACAAAGTTGATGGAGAAAAAATGAAGAAAAGCATTGTCTTTAAAGCATTGACCTATAAAAGTGAAGAGAAGAGTATTAAAGATGAAGATGAGGATATAGTACTCATAGCAAAAAAATTCAAGAAGTTCATAAAGTATAAAAAGAGGTTTAGAAGAAAGTACATAAGGAAGTATTCCAAAAATGGTTTAAAGGGAGAAAGAGCCAAGAGAAATAAAGTGACTTGCTTTAAGTGCAAGAATCTCGATCACATAAAAGTCAATCGACCTCTCATCAAATACAAAAAAAATTTGAAAAGAAAGGAAAGAATGTCATGGTTGCTACTTAGAACGATGAAGAGGAAAGCTTCTCGGATGAGAAAATCACAAATGGAGTGACAAATATATGCTTGATGGCTATATTTGAGGAAGTAAACACTTTAAATAATGAGTACTTTTCTTGAAGTACAAATTTGTGCCTCATACCTACAAGCAAAAAAGATGAGCTAAATAATCTAAACCCTAAATTTAATTATAATGAATTGCTAGATGTTTTCAAGAAGTTGCATAGTAATTTTAAAAAATTACTTTCTAAAAATTAATCTCTTAAAAGCCACATTGATAAACTATCAAGTTAAATTTCCTTTTTAATAAAAGAGAAAAATATTTTTACAAAAAAAAGGAGTTCATTTAAAAAAGAATGGTGATCTTAAGGAGAAGGTAAATAAGGTAAACAAAATTATTGATGCATAAAGTCATCTCTACACTATTCTAACTCGTAGATGGTAAGGTTAACTTCAAACATCACACAATAAAGAGAAATTTGTTTCTATTTTTGTAGTCCTACAGGCATAGCAAAAATTAGAGTAATTCTAATTTTTCAATAAGAAAACTTGGATACGTAAGTCAATAATAGGCGATGACAGAGCATAATGAAATAAAGGAAAAGTGTTTAAGTACAAAGAGCTTTTTAGGCTAGTTTTTTGGTATTCACCATAGGCATGAAAATGAAGATAAAAGAGAGATGATGAACAATTATTGCCATGATATTGTAAAGCTCCTTGCTTTATGAAGAATAAAGTCCTTCTTTAAAGTTGGATTGGAACTTTTTATATAAAAGCTATTATCCTGTCTCACAAGTATGTTCATATGATCATTAAAAAATAGGTGTGATAGTGACTTTTAAGAGAGTTGAGTGTAAGCTTTATCTATTTTAACTTTATGGCAGTTGTAGTCCTTTGTTGTTGCTAATAGAAAATGGAATTACATATATGCATAATGAAATTTAAAATTTTTTCGAATCCAACAAGGATCCATACAATAACCTAATGTTTTATGAGTTCTAAATTCATACCTTTTTCTGATGATTGACTTGATGATTGACCAAACACAGATCTTTAAATCTGCATCTTTATGGTATCCACATGATCGAGAATTAATGAATCTTTGGAGTGCTAGCTCCCTTTCTTGTTTTCCCTTTCGTGTTTGTTTCTTGTTTTTTTTTTTCAAAGAAAAGCAGACCCTTAAAAATGTAACCCTAGGCACACCTATTATAAAAGGCATCAAAACGAATCCTTTTATAATACAAATTAGATTTTTCTATAGGTTTGGGTTCAATGAACCCAATAATGAGAAAATACGGCCTATTATTTATATTTAAACATGGCCCTACACTTAAAGCCCACTTTATTTAATTAAGTTTAACTAATATATTTAGTTATTCTTAATTAATAGACTCAGCACAAAATAATACCCAATTT
>JAWDEX010126787.1:0-25108 GCA_035221805.1 Trichilia hirta
AATAAAAGCACAAACTTAAAGCCTTATACAACAAAGGAAATCAAAATAAAATAAATGGTAGAATTCACTGCAAAATTGCTACCTGATTTGCTTTACGACCAAGGCCCATGAGGAAGTTATCAGGTTTTATGTCTCTATGCAAAAATCCTCTAGAGTGTACATACTCTATTCTTGTAATCTGAAAAAAAATAAATAAATAAAAGATAATATGAAAAACTAATTAATTTATAATTAATCCATACTTATGTTCATGGACAAATATGTTCATAGCAAATCAACAACATAAATTGCCAACTCATACTGAAAATTTATCAGTGATAAAATGCAGAAACTGAGCCTCACTCTGCTTACCATTTGATCAGCCAACATTAAGACTGTCTTTAAAGAAAACTTCCTCCCACAGTACACAAATAGATCTTCGAGGCTCGGTCCCAACAAATCAAGCACAAGCGCATTGTCCTCTCCATCTACACCAGACCATTTTATGTTCGGAATTCCACCTAGAAAATTAAATAAACAAATAAATCAATCATTGTCAGTTTCATACTCATTAACCCAGAAAGAATACAATACCATAGAGTCATACATACTTCCCCCTCGAAGAATGTTGTATAACTTAGCCTCGTAAAGCAGCTGCGGGTGCTTCGTTTTACTATTTTCCTGACAACACGAAAAAAAAAAAAAAAAGTGAAAAATCATCAGCTAAGAATGAGCTTAAGCAGCTACAATACCAAGCAGCTAAGATGTAATCAAATTAATTGAAAAAAAATGAAAATTAATGACACCTAAACACCTACAAAAGAATCCAACTTCTTTTTTAAAAAAAATTATCGTATTCAGATCATCATCAGCACGTTTCCTGCTGTAAAGCAAACAGAATGACAGTTCCATATTGCAACTTACAATTTTGACAGCCACGATCTCAAACGTATCAATATGCGTAGCTGCAAATTGAAAAGCAAAATCATAAGTCAAAGGTTCATATAGATGAAACAGCACTGTATAAACATGTTTGATCATACATAAAAGAATTTTTTTTTTAAGGACAAAAGTAACGCACCGAGATAGATTTCACCGAAGGATCCGCTACCGATTTTTCGGCCGAGTTTATACTTGCCACCGATGATCCGATCCATGCTGGTATATAGAGGTAGACGGATCAGAACATGAAATATGAACTAGGGTTTTCTTTTTTCTTTTTCTTTTTTTGGATTATTTGTTTTTTCGATTGGCAACTGGACTTCGAGATCTGATAAAAAGTAACTGAACGAACAGAAAGACTTTTTTGTTAAATAGCGGCAGTCAGAGAAGAATTTGAAGCCACAAAGACGAAGAACTCGGCAGCAAACGACAGATGCGAGACACTGGGCCTTCGCTGAGAGGATAAAGGTTGAAATTTGGGAAGGATAATATTGGAATTCAGTTAGGTAGGCCTTGCTGTATAGGAAAAAGATAAACACCCTATATTTTTCACGAAGGCCACTTGCCACGATATTTTAGAAAAATCACTTATTTTTTTCGAAATATTCGTTTATTTAAAATTAAAAAATAATAGATTTTTAATAAAAGTAAAAATAATAATTTTTATAGTATAAATTTTTAATTAAATTAAAATATAATATATTTATTTATATTAAATAATTTTTATGTAAATTAATAAATTAATAAATTATTTTAAATATAATTTTTAACGTAATCTAAAATTTAAAAATTATTAAAATAAGTTATTAAATTATGTTTAAAAATAAAAAGTTTTTTAAATTTTTAATACTTATTCTTTTTTACTTTTATTTTTAATTATAATTTATTTCATCTAACTTTTTTATTTAAATATAACATATTTAATAATTTAAATCAAGCTAAACTCATAATTTATAATATTTTAAAATTTAATTTATTAATTTAATTTTAAAATTTTATTCTAAAATATTTGAATTAAACTCATTAAATATATAGAGCATTATAATATTTTATATTATAAAAAAATTTAATTTTTAATTTATATTTATAAACACTTTTAAAAATATATTTATGAAATGCTAATTCAAGAATAAAATTTTCAGTACTTATTCTCATCTATTTTTTATTTTTAATTACTAATTTTAACTATAATTTATTCTATTTAATATTTTTTAAATGTATAATTTATAAAGTTTAAATTAATAAATTTAGTTTTAAAATATTATAAATTATGAGTTCAATTTGATCTGAACTAATAAATTTAATTTTAAAATATTATAAAATAATAATTATGAGCTCAACTTGATTTAAATTATTAAATATCGTATATTTAAATAAAATAAATTAGATAAGATAAATTATAATTAAAATAAGTAATTAAAAATAAAAGTATAGAAAAATAAATACTAAAAATTTAAAATATTTTTATTTTTTAAAAAATAATTAAAAATTTTATTGTAATAATTTTTCAATTTTATATGATCCTAAAATTATATTTAAAAAATAATTTTTTAATATGAATAAAAATTATTTAATATAAATAAATATATTGTATCTTAATTTAATTAGGGATTTATATGATAAAAAGTGATATTTTTATCTTTTTTAAAAGGGTATTTTTTACTTCTTAAATTATAAAAAATATTTATCATAAATATTTTAACAAAAAAATAAACTATATTTTTAAAAGTTATGCGAGACATTTATTATAAATATTTTGAAAGAGAGTAAGTGATATTTTTAAAAGTCATAAGACGTATTAATTATTTTTCCATTATTGCAACTGTGTTGTGTTTTGAGAATAATGTTTCAATTTTTTATCTTATAATAATTATAATTTTAAAAATTATTATTAGCATTTGTTTGGGAAAAAAATCAAAATAGTTGAAATGAAGGAAGACAAACCCTGAACTAGGGGTCAGGGATGATCCAATGAAAGAAAGGTTAAACCCTAATTAGGAGGCCAGGAGCTACCCAATAAAAGAAAGGTTAAACCATGATTGGGAGCTCTGGCTGATATTTCAAAGAAAACGCTCAAAGAGTCGAAGCCCATCATAGTGCATAACTACACACGATCACAAAGTTTGGGTTTAAAATTACAACAGAAAGCAACATTTTTAAGGAAGAAGTCTTATCTACATATTTGACCACTTCGGGAATTAGTTTGGTTTAAATCTAAGGGTGAATCTTGTCAAAGGTATTTGTTAAGAGCTTGCCTTGGGGACCAACCCCTCTACAAACTTTTGTGAAGAAAAATACCCCCTTTATACAGCATTGAAAAAAAAGAGAGAAATCTTGCCTCTCTATCTGCATAGCCTTTCTCATTGCTATTATCGCCAAATTATTGTTAAAGGAAAGGGGGTGCCGATCTTCTTATAGCTTGTTAATAAGCTTGTAATGAGGCATTGCCAGTGATAGTGGAATTTTGTTTTGAGTGGACCCCATATATTCCACAATTTTTTATTTGTATAATGAGGATTTTTCACGTTAAAAAAATTCAAGTCTCGTGTATATTCATATTCATAATGTTGGGGAGGTGAGGGGGTTCTATTCGTTTCTCTCTTATAAGTCAAAATTTGGGTCTTGTGTATGCTTTTATTTTGGGGGGCATCTGTCTATTTGACTTTCTAAAAATAAAAAAGAGATAGAAAATTTTGCCACAATGTTCAAAATTTTCGACTAAAAATTTTGTGCATCAGCAATATCATATTATAATATTAAATTAAATCTAAGAACAATTTTGGTATCAAAATATTCTTGACTTAGTAATTATTGTGAGATTAAAATTAAAGCCTAAAAGGGTTAAATATTAAAAAAATTATTATTAGTTATTATATCACAATATTAAATTAAACCTAAAAGCAATTTTGGGTTTAAAATATTCTAATTTCACAGCTGTTAAACAAGAGTTAAATTCTAAAAATATTACATGCTAGTTAAAAAATAAATAAATTCTATTAAAAATTATGGAGTTAGTAAACATTTTTATAATTTTATTTATAAAATTAATTGCAAGCTCATAATATCAAACATGCCTTGAGACTTAATTTTAAATAGTGATATTTCTAATGGGAGAAAAACAAATATCCCTATATTTTTCAAAATGTCACTTACTCTCCTGTTATAATGTTTGTGACAATTATTTTCTATGATTTTTAGAAATATCACGTACCCTTTGTCAGAATATTTGTGAGAAATACTTTTTATAGTTTAAAAAAATAACAAATACCTTCTAATAAAAAAAGTAATATTGACTTTTATTATATAAGTCCCAATTTTTATTTTATAAGTTCTTAATTTTTATTATATAAGCCCCCACAAATAAATAATTTAATTATTTTTAAAAATTAAAAATATTTAAATTTAATTTATAATTTCAATACTTTAATTTATAGTACTTTTACTAAAAAACTTTATAATTTAATTTCTAAAAATTAAATTTAAAATATTTTTATTTTATATTCATACAAATTTATGAATTTACTTTCATTTTATAATTTAAATTTATAAAATAATTATTTTTTAAAAATTAAATAAAAATAATTTAAATATTTTAATTTAAATTATTAAATGACTATAAATAATTTAAATATACTATAAAGAATTTTAATTTATAACTTTATATTCATAAACACTTTTCAAAATAAATTTACCAAATACTAACCAAAGGTATATAAGTTTTAATAAGAAAGTATAATTTATCGCATCTAAGTTTTATTTAGTGCTTATTCTTATATGTACATATTTTTATCAAATATTAATTCGAAGATAAAATTATTTGTGTTTATTCTTATTCACTTCTTTATTTTTAATTATCAATTTTAATCATAATTTGTCACATCTAACTTTTTTATTTAAATATAGTATGTTTAATAATTTAGACCAAATTGAGCTTATAATTTATAATATTTTTGTCTATATATATTTATTATTATTAATTTTAATTATTGTCAAAATTTTCATATTTATTGTTACTACTTATGGAGAGTAAGTAACAATTTTTTATAGTAATAACATGTCTAGTCTTTGAAGAATTTGGCTACATGACGTCCTCTATACGAAATATTTGTCATCCATGCAAAAAGTATGTTTCCTTAATATAGATATATTTTATATAATATTTAAGGGTGACTTTCAATCTTGAACTAGTATTCGATAAATTTATTTTTAAGAATATAAAATTATAAATTAAAATTTTTTATAGCATAAGGTCTTTTAATCTTTTAATAAATAAAAATATTTAAATTATTTTTATTTAATTTTTAGAAATGAAAATAATATAGAAATTTTATAAATTTAAATTATAAATAAAAATAAATTCATAAATTTTATAAATATAGAGTAAAAATATTTTAAATTTAATTTATAAAAATTAAATTATAAATTTTTTAGTATAAAATATTAAAATTATAAATTAAATTTTTATTTTTTAAGATATAATTCAATAATTTACATTTATGATCTTATATGATAAAAATAAATATCTCTTATTTTATTTGAAGGGCTATTTATTATTTTTTTAAATTATAAAAAGTATTTATCACAAATATTTTGATAAGAGAAAGTAATAACAAATACGGTTTATACCTTTTAGAAATGTTACTTCTTTTATATTATAATATTTGTTATAAATATTTTTATAAATTATAAAAATATTTATCACAAATATTATAATATAAAATAAGTAACATTTCTAAAAAGTATAAAAGGTATTTGTTATTTTTTTTATTTGTTATATGTTTAAAAAGAGAATTAAAAATATATATTTTAATATTAATTTTAATAAAATTTATGTATTTTTATGTAAATATTTTTAATATTTAAAATTTTATCTCATAATTATAATTATTATGACTTAAATATTATTATACGGTAACAATATCAAATATAATCATACTCAATAAAAGTGCATATTGTATTTTATAGGATGGAACGTTTGCGCTTTGATGGGAAACAGCTCCTAAACAGCCAATTTGCGTATTAAATAATTTTAATAATGAAAAGAGGGATTAGAATGTAGGAAAAACAATAAAATAAAATTGGGGATATAATTTTTTTTATAAATTAATATGATATAATAATATTTATTATTATAAAATTTATATTATTTTATTAATTATATTAATTTTATACTTTTATTAATCAATAATATTATAGCAAATCAATTTATTTACAATAGTTTATACAAAAATTTAGTTAAATCCTATTAAATTTAAAAATATATGAGTAAATGCCTAATCATAGTTTTAAACAAAATTAAATTTCATCTAATCCTTTTAATTTTTAAAATAATTATAATTAAGTATTATAATAATTGTACGAACAAGTGTCTATTGGACTATTTTTTAAAAGTAATATTAGGGATATCCAAGTAATTATTGGAAGTCGTATTTTAAGTGAAGGTAGATTTTTTTATAATTTTTAAAATAATTAATTATCTTATCTACCAATTTAATTAATAAAAATTACATTCTTAATTTTAGAATATAAGTTAAGATGTAATTTAAAGTAGTATTCTTTTTTAATATTTTTTTTTTTTTAGAATTTCACTCTCACTCCGAGCTGCAAGCAAAATTTAAAGGAGCGTATAACATTTGAAACTACAATTTTGAAATAATTATTCTCATAATCCCTTATTTTCTTGAGTTTTAAATATGATAATTAGTCAAATAAAGTTAATTGAGACATAAATTACCTTTTAATATCTTTTACAAGGATTTTGCTAAAAGGTTTGTATATAACACTTGTTAATATTTTTATATTTAATGAGATATATTTTTTAATATATTAAAATTCATCATTAATTATTAAATTAAATATAAAAAATTATTATAAACAATGAATGTAAAAATTGTAACAAGTGCTCTAAACACACTCATTCGTAAATTTTTTTTTTTATAATTATATTTTCACCCCGTCCACCCACGAATTTGAACTTAATTAAAAAATCAAATATAAATAATTATTAAATTATATTTGGAAAAAACTCTTTTTGAAATTAAAAATACTGAAATGTACATTCATTCAAATTTTAAGAATGTACATGTCTTCCTTTCTTGAAATATTATATATTTATTGAAGCAAAGCCATGGTGCATGCCAATGTATTTTACAGTCCTTTCACAGTATTTAATTTTTTTTATTGTAATTTTTAATTTTTTATATTTTAAATTATTAATTTATAAATATTTTTTCATAAGTTATATTAGACAAAGTGAAAGTACATACATAAAATATGGAATTATGCTAGCGTTATTAGTCTTATATCTTCTTCTTTATTTCTTACCTGATTGTGTGCAATGTATAATTAACTTGATACAAACAATTAAATCAATTATACATTTTTTTGCTATTAACAGAATTATTGGGATTTTAACAAAATTTTACATAAACTATTTTATAATTTTCTCTAAAATTTTATTTTTGAAATCTGCTTATAAATACTCAACTAGAGATTAGAAGTGCATTTTTTTTTTTCTCACGTATTTTTAGTAATAATTTTTTTTCATATATTGAGATCGATTTTTTTCCAAGTGGGAGTTGGTTTGTAATTTGGATTTTAATAGGTCTTGGTTACGAGTGGTTACAATTCAAGGCTACAATATTTATTTATAGCTAATTTATTATTTTTATATTAAATAATATTATTAAAATATAAATATTTTATATAAATTAATATAACAATAATATTATATAATTATCATATATTTCTTTTAATTTCTTTTTTATTTTTCAATTTTTACTTATTTTTGTTAAAATGTGAATTATAATAATTATAAATATTATCACTTTAATTTGTATAAATAATTTATATAGAAATATTTTTATTTTTTATTATTTTATATTAAATTATATTATATTTTTGAAAGTTTTAAATTTATTAATAAATATTATTTAGGTTGGGTTAGTACATTAATCGAGACTGGAAGGCGATTGGCACGGACCGGCAAGTCAGTGTTGGATTAGAGATAAAGAGAGCCTGTCACGAAGTTTGTGGGACCACCTTCAACCAGAGTATTGGATATGGCTAAGGGTAACGACAAACGAGGGCCTAGATAGAGTTTAGCTTTGATGACGCACTGGGAAGTGGTTGGTCCATTTGGTCGGAAGTGGGAATCATAGTACACTAAAAATTCTATTAAAATAATATTGTTAGAATTTATAAAAGATTATCAATATATTAATAAATAAATAATCACACTAAATAAATATCACCTTTATAAAATACGATTTATTTTCAAAATATCTTAATAAATTAATTATTTATTAACTTATACATAAAAATACATATTAATTAATAAATAAAGATATATTTTTTTACTAAGATATATTTAAAAAAAATACAGATTTACTATTCAATATTTTTAAATAAAAAAACTCATTTCAATTTTTTGATATATTTTATAATTAATTTTTACATCTCTTTATTCCAAAAATATTTGATTTTATATTATTTCTAACCAACATATATATATATGACAAAAAAAATTATAATTTATCATTCAATATTTTTTTTAAATAAAGAGGAATTGACCCAAGTTTTTATATTTATTTGAAAACTAGTTTTTACTTCTTTTAATTTTAATAATTTTTGATAAATTTTTTAACTAAAATATACGTATATAAAACAAAAAATACACGATTTAATAGATTTTCAAATAAAAAAATTTGATTAACTCTTTATTTATAATTTATGATTAACTTCTTTTATCTCTTAATGCAACAACCTAATCCTAAAGAGTAAAGAGCAATGTCAAGGTCATGGCAAGTTACTAAAATGGTTGAAGATAGGAATAAAATCTCACATCAAAATAGAAGATAAAATTACTGTATTATATATGTGGAGTTAAACTTAAATTATCAATGAGACTTTCTAAGATTTACGTATAAGTCATTAGAAATAAAACTTTGAGATTAGGCACCATTTGTGTGGGATGGCCAGGACTACTCTAAGGGTACCACTTGACAAGCTACTGGCAAGTAGCCAAAGAGGACAATATCGAATTGGGCCTGTGCTGCGTTGTACACTCTAATATCCAAATAAGATTTTTTAGGATGGGTATTAACCTATTGTCAAGAACAGAATTGTACGACTTTAAAGGTTAAACATCTTACAATTAGTATTAAAATCAACTCTCATTTAATCCTATAGTGGTGATTTCAAAAACGAAATAGGTAAAAGTTAGTAAGCCTGTAATGACTCTTGTGACACTAAGAGTTGGGTTAAAACAAATAATATTATTAAAATATTGGGTCAAGTCTTACAATTGGTATCGGTGCCAACTCTCCTTCAGTGCTATAGTGGTGGTTTAAGAACGAATTAGGTAACAATTAGTGAGCCTGTAGTGATTTGGTCTTATAGAATGTTTTTTTCAATATACTTTTTTTATATACTTTTTCGTCACACAATTTTAACTATGAAATGGTACGAAATAGGATAGAATTACATTAACAGTTTTATAATTTTGTAATATCAAGTTCATCCACTCATTTTTTGTCTTAGGTAGCTAAATATTTTTCTAATGATCAGATTTCTCTTTCAAATTTTTTTATAGATCTAATGGATCTTTAATAGTAAGATACTGATCCTTTAAGCTCTCGTGTAAATGATGGTATAGAACAATCATAGTTTTTGATCGATCTTGTAAGGACGATTGATTTTCTGTCTTGATGGTATTTGCTAGTCCAAGGACTTGTAAATATATTCTCGCATTCAGGACTTGAGAAAGGTAATTATTTTTTGCAACATCAAGAGTGAAAATTTTTAAATTTTTGAGACTCGTCATTTTAATTTAGTTATTTAAAAATAAAAAAATTAGTGATATAAAAAATCAAATACATATCAAGTGGAGAGTAAAGTATAATAAACTTCATGCATATAGTGAAAATTTTAGGTCCACAAATATAATTCTTTATAAATTTAAAACTTCAGATTTTAGTCTAATGATTATGTAGAACTTTAAGTTTTGATTATATTAAAAATTTTATGTTTTGATGTATTTAAAAATTCATATATAAATTTATACTCTAATTTATTTTTAGAACTTCAAGTACTGATTAATTATATCAAAGCTTTATATTTGGTATATAATAGAAAAAATAGCAAAAATAATAACAAATAACAATAATCATAATACTATTAAAATTTAAACACTTATATATTAGAGATTTCAAGCTTATATAAAATTTTATTATTATTCAGGACTTTAAGTCTGATGAGGTCAATTTTAGAGCATCGTATTTTAATTCTCTAGCTCTTATAGCAAATAAATAATGTATACTATTTTTTGACGTAGAAAATTTATTTTAATGGTAACCACAGAGTATACATATAAGAAAAATTACATGAAATAAGAGCAATATAATTATAAAAATAAGCATAATATAATATAAAAATATTAAATTAAAAATAGAATAAAATACTTTATATTTTGAGATTGTATTAATAATGTGTAATAAATATTAGTTTAAAGTGTACTAAAAAAAATAAGGAGCTTAATTAATATTAGCCAATAAAAAATTTAATTAATATTTGTCACTATAATTCAATTCCGTTCGAATGAATTATAATTTATCAACTGCATTTAATTCAATACAATGGGGTGTATATAAAATAATTTGCACTTTTCATATAACTAATTACATTCATTTTAGTGTCAAATTTCAGTAATGGATGAATGACACGTGACCGCATTTGTAAAATATATATGAAGTGATGGTATGGACTAACGGGAGAATAATACGCGATAAAAATTTATGGGTCAATGGAAGAGAATGATAGAATTCACTGATAGCAATGTGTCACCCAAACGCCAATGACAAAGTGACACATGGCATTACAATAATAATGTTAATTTTTAATAATTTCTTTTGTGAGCTTCATTTTGTGGGTATTGTTTAATTAAAACATTTTCGATGAAAGGAATACCGAAGTTCAACCGATTGTCAAAATCTCAAGTACATGAATAAAAATTTTGAGCAATTTTTTCATTATAAACAATTTCGCATGGAATTTGACCTTGAATTCTATTTTTATTCATTATCTTTATTTAATTGGCCCTTTTATTTCTTAATTTGGCTTACCAATTTATGCTAGTCCATGCTTTTTATAGATATGCATACAACATTTCTTACATATACAAATTTCACGTATTATACATATACAATACATACTACTATCAAAAATCAATTTTTTATTATTTCGAAGTTTCAATTGAAAAGAAAAAGGTGAGTGCTTAGAAACTAGAAAACAAGGCTTGGGAAGTGCCATGTCTATATTAGTCTTCCAATTTTCACCTCTCTTATTTCCACCATAAAAGCCTAAACAACCGGAACCTGAAAATAAACAACGTAGACTAGAAACTAATTCATCACTTAAAACTAAAAACATTCGAACCTCCAGCTCTGTTTAATCAAGGGCAGATTCTGGATTCAAATTAATCCATAAGCTAATCTGAACTAACGTATTGGACTCAGCCAGGCATAATTAAAAACCTCACAATCAGCACAAGCGAGCAAACGTAATAGTTGCGGCAGCTTCGTTTTACTTGATCTGAAACCACATTGCAACACTGGGCACTCCTCTGTAAACGACATAAAAAAGATAATATCCAGGAGGAGCAACTGCGCCAGTCGGCGGTGCGTGAGCCACAATTTTGTGTTGTCCAGGGCCAACGTTGTTGATCACTTCCACCAAACCTAAGATAACCAGCCTCTGATTCATTGAGATACCATGCGTTGTAAATGGTGGTGCATACATTGTTAGCCGAACGTCATTCTTGTCGAATGTTGGTTCGTTTGATTTGACTTGCACCGAGATCTTGTTGCCATAAAGGGCCATTTGATCCGATTGTTCCAACATGATCTCTGGTCTTAAATGAGCCAATGCTGGATCTAAATAAGGAGGAGAGAATTTCTCGATCCTAAGTTCGGTGGGGTACTTGACGTGATATTGGTATCCATCATTCGTGTTACTGCCTCCTATAAGTACTTTTCCGTCAGGTAGTAACGTAGACACTGAATGGTACATTCTTGGAATGGTTGTCGCTGCTAACTCCTTGAACCTCTGATGCCTCTTCGCTTTCGTCTTATATAACGCGGGCGCAAAATTGGGTTCCTCGGCATCATTCCATGCTGATGTACCATTTTGTGCACCATTAATTAATAGCACATCTCCAGTCGGAAGAATGGTCATATCCCCCATTACGCGACGTGATGGCATGATTTCTTTCTTCCAAACTGCTTTCGGGTTCGTGATTTTGATTCTTCCGCAGTCTTGCAATGCGGGGATGAATTGCTTTTTAACTTCTGCATAGAAAAATGCATCCCATACTGCTCCACCACAAACTAGGACCTCGGCATTGATTAATGATTTCGCTGTGTGTTCAGCGTGTAGTTTGATTGGAAGAAGAACGGACATTCCCGATGCAGGATAACATCGGGAACCGCCTGGGAGAACTGGGAACTCGTGGACAACCTTGTTACCTTTTGGATCAAATAAGACGGAACGATTGTTGGAGAAAATGAAGAGATTCCCATCTGTAGAAAGATGGACAAAAGGGTATAAATTATTCTCGATTGTAAAGAAATTCACCATTCCAAAGTTCCCCATCATCTGATCGTGTGTTTCTTTGATAAATGGGAGGAAGATGGGTTGCTTATTGGATTGTCCTTCTGGGGGAATGTATTCATAGGAAAAGGCACCTCGGCCACCAACAACAATGAAGTTTCCATCCGGTAAAGTTACTTGTGTCGAATACCATCTACGTTCTGCAAGTGCTGTTGGGTATTCCTTCCAATCGCATGTGTCGCATGTCCACAGGTATCTCACCGTGTTAGCTCCTCCTTGATAACCTCCCGTGCTAACTAAATGTCCATCCACTGTCAAGCCTCCCGATGAACACCACGTGTCAGTTTGAATCTGCCCATTGCAGAGAATTGTCAATGCCTGTAAATGGAAATAACATTTTCAAATTGCAATAATACAATACATATATATAACCTTGAGTGCTTTCAAATTGGTTGTTTCAACGTCAAACAATACTGAATGTGCCCAACAGTCATGTTCGTTGGTTCCGGCATCAATAAGTCTGCAAGGCATCTTCTCCGGCGGCAATGGGATCCTTGATATTTTCCAAACGGTTGCATCGTACATCAGAACCTTGTTCGATTTGGGAAGCAAAATTGCATGCATGGCTGAGACACCAGAATTCTCGGATACGAGCTCCCATTTTCCATTGAATGGTGTTTCAGCAATGCGCTTAGCATTTTGCAACTCCTCCATTTCCACCTCTGCTTCTACTTTATCCCCGAATTTAACAGCAGGATCAAAGAAAGGATTTCGAAATAAAGTCGCATATCCAGAAGCCAAAAACAGAGAAAATATAAGAGTAAGAAATTTGAACATTATTTCCATTTTAATTCAAAGAAAGAAAAAAACAGAAGAAAACCAATTAATGTTAATGGAAGATTTTCATTTTTATCACTTCATTTATAATAATCTGCTGCTTCCCACATTTCACTCAGAACATAAGGTTGTGAGAAGTTGGCTAAAAAAAATGCTAAAATAGTGTTTATTCCTTATTTAGAGAAAATTTGAAGGGTAGAGCGCTAATATGGCCTGCAGCGAATTTTACTCATGTAGGCTATAAAATTTTTATTTATTTAATCTTTTAAAATAAATGTATATATATTTTTTAATTTTGATTTTTCGGAAGTTATAATATTTATAATTTAGCCTGGCTTCGCCTTGAATATAGCTTTCGAGGATAAAACGAGACTTTGACTTTAATTGTATTAGGAAAAGGATTTGTGATTGTTAGACTCTGAAGTGTTATCAATTTTATTGAAGTTCAAACAACGTACAATTAGCAAAATTGTGAAATGTATAGACCCAATAATCAGTACATTGAATTCCATGCAAATATGAACCGAATTACAGCACAAGTATTTTATCAATACAATGATTCTTTCATTCCAAATATAATGGCTTTACGATATATCTAGAAATTCAATTTTGTTGGAGATGTTCAATTTCAAGCTATTTTTAAAAAACCTGTATACAATTTGTATATATTTTTATTGTTTTATGAATTGTAGCATATTTATTGATTATAAATTAATAATAAATTTAGTCTACTTAAATCGAACATTAACCGGTCAATCTACATAAAACAAAGGATGGATTATATCAATTTTATATTATATTTATATGTAGAATTGTACTAATTCCTGTTTACTACCATTATAGTGAGGTAGAATAATTTTTAAGTCACAATTTTTATAAAATAAAAAATTTTATATATTAAAATTAATATAAAAATATATAAGTTTTACTAACAAGAAGTGTTATTAAATAGCCAACTAGTTATAGTCCAATTAATTAGAAAATTTGGACCTCTAAATTCGAATCCTAATAATTTAAGATTTCATTCTCACTTTTTTTTTTTTTTAATTATGTGATTAAGATTAGGTACCTTTATTCTCATCTTTATGAATAAGTGTGGGCGGATAGACTTCTTTTATTAATAAAATAGATTTTGTATCATTAAATTGTATATTATAATATGTAATATTATAAAAAAGTGTTAAAATAACATAGTCTTATAAGTCTATTTTGTTAAACCAAATTTAAAAAATTATATAATTTATAAATTTTTTTAACTCAAAAGTGAATCTACGGCCTTTGTGTTTCTAAGAGAATTGAATTTTAAGCTATTTTTCCAATTCCGTATGGGTCGGTTTTGTTTGCTTAAAAGCCATTCATCTCGACCAAAAAGAAAAAAATATTTATAAAATCTTGACCGGAAAAATAAATAAATAAATAAATAAAACCTTTCGTTTCATAATGGAGCTGTATTAATGACCCTCACTTCCCCCGTTCGCCAAGAGCGCAGGGCAACAACCAACTCAAACCCTTTAAACCGCTGCGATGATGACCGCAGATGAAGAAAATTTGATAGCTGTGGGCCTTGTCTGGAGCGCCACCAAAGCACTGATGAGCCGCGGAGCACTCATCTGGGACCAAGCTGTTAAAAAACGCTACACTCCAACCGACCTACTTAAATTCCACCATAAGCTCTTCATTGGTTTCAAAAATTGGGTCGGTCTCCAACTAATCTGGCAATACTCAATCCCTTTCCTCCTAAATATCTCTGTTTCCGCTACTTTCATTGCTATTCTCGGTCATACCTCCATCTTGCTCGCCGTTCCAGTCACCAATGCCACTACTTTTGCCGCCACAGCCTTTGTTGGAATGCTGTTGGGGGAGAAGACCAGGGTCGGGTTTGCTTTGTTGGGTATGGTTCTTATTGTTCTTGGTATTTGGCTTTATGTAAGCACTTAATCTGGTTGTTATTTTGATAATTGATTTTCATTTCTTCGTGGATGATACCTAGTAGTTTGTTAAAAACAAGCTATGTTTTGATTCAGTTTCGTTTGTAAAAAGTTTATGAACTGCAGTTAATATAAGAGTTAGAGACAACTTGTAAATATAGCTAGTGACTGTTGTAGTAGTGACTTTTGCTAGCATTTGCATTTCATGGATCGGACAGCTTAAATTGAATTTTATCGCATTCAATTGAAGAAAGGAGGTACATAAATACAATTGATGCCTGGAAAAACGAGTAAAAAGGATATAATTCAATATAACTGAACCACAATAAACACGTAAAGATTTATTCATTGGGAAAGGAAAAAATGAACACAAAAAATTAGTTGTTTAGTTTGATGCTTGTTGTAGGAGAAGGAAATGGGTAGCAAAAAGGTTTGTCTTTCATCATGTTAATTGACTTGGCAAATATGATATTAGAACTGTGGTTTGAAGCATTCGGGAGCCATTTTTCCATTGAATCTTTTAGTATCTTTGCAGTAGTCATAGATCATGTGATTATCTCTGGCCCATGTAAATTGACCCATCTTGGCACTGCTCAACTGGCTATAAATGGGTGAGGTCCACCAGTTGGCTAGGTTTTTGGCGGCACATTGGCCAATGCTGATGGATCCATTCCACTTGCAAGCTCTCGCCCTGAACCTGCGGAGTCTGGCTATGAAGGGTGCGCTGTTCCAGTCAATCTTCTCAAGTCCACCTCTAGTTGCCCAGTTATCAGCATTCCATATACTGTTGTGTACCCGCATCCCCTGTTTGTTAGGATAGGCAATACCATCCTTTTCGTAGTTTCGGAAAACACGAATTGGTACACTGTCAATGTACCACCTGAAAGTAAATGATTAACCCCAATATTAGCTTTTTTTAATTTTTTTTTCCCCAGATTGAGATTAGGGAATTACTTGGATGTGTTTGGTTAAAAGAAATCTGATGAATAGCGGGAAAAGTTTTTATTGAGTAGAAATAAACATTCATGTGTACTTTCATTCTTTCTTGTGGTAAGGTTTTGGCAAATTTTCTGTCTCAAACTACTAGAAAATGATATAGCTTAGCAGAACAGAAGTCAGATGTCAAGGGGGTAAACTTACACAACTTCAGTGGGATTCCAGTGTATAGTGTAGTTGTGGTAATCAGTAGTGGGGTCAAACCAGGGGTAGAATTGCTGCTCCCTGTCTCCGGTTCCATTGGTGTAGATATTCGTGTGGATAATATATGGCTGTCCAGAAACGTTTCCTAAGAACTCAAAGTCTATTTCATCATGCTGGCTCCCCGTAGAGGATAGCTGCACAATTATGAAAACAGGTTCAGCATTTTTCAATAACAGATTCCTTTGTGTGTCCTGTTTTGTTAATAGCAATATGGGTGTCAAAACTTCATGATTTTAAGATCACATGACAGAATGTTTATATGCTCTGATGGAAAACTTATATACGTTAAATTTTTTTTGACAAAGACAAGAAGCAATATTTCTGTTTCACCAGCTTTGCTTTGTTGCTCAAATTAATGCACTTACATAATAGGCTGTTACTGTTCCAGCTGAGTTTCCAGGTACTAATTTGATTTGCATTTCAATGCTTCCGAATAAGAATGATACCTTTGATTGAGCTCCGGAACCTGAAAGACAATCGTAATACAATAGTTTTGTTAGTAACGGAAATGATAGTAATTTATGTGATTGATTGATTGATTTAGTATTCATGAAGATTTTATTGAAAAGATGAAGCCTCCGAATCACTGTATCGGTAGCGATGATAAGATGATGAATTGTACCTGAACTTTGATCCAATGCAAGGTTAAGGTCTTCACCGTTGCCCACAATTTCAGAATGATGCTTGCCCCAGTTTATGTACATACTCTTAGAAAACTTGGCATTAACTAAATCTAGATGAAATGCAATTGCAACGAAGAAAAGGACCATCAAGAAAGGCTGCAACTTTACCATTACAAACCCAACGGACTCCTGTATGCTTTTATCAACCTCCGTAGTTGAAAAGGGACGCTTTCTCTGTCGATTTTGAGGGCTTTATATAGCTTGTTCCCTTCAAAATATTCCAGCTAAGTTGAAGCTTGCTTAGCTGCATTGATTATTTATATATAGTTTATAAATAATTGACTTTTAGATAATATTTACACTGTCTCCTTGGTTGACATCTGGACATGTTTATTGGGCAAGAAAAATTTAAATTAGTTCTTAAGAGAATCATGACATCGACGTTGAGGGTAGTGTACCATGCGGCCAGTGATTTTGTATCATAATTACACCTCAGTTTCAAACACATCTTTATATTTAAAAGAATTTAAAGATAATATTGAAAAAAGAAGGTGGTGAAATTGGGTTTATAATTTTTCCCATACAAACCATAGGTTTTGGATATATCATCGTCCACAAGAGGAATATATATCTCTATACAGTTGAACAATTTATAAATAGCAATATTTGCATATACAATTTATAAATACCTTCATGCTTTGTGGGTAAATAGAATGCAGATGTTTGAGGAATGTGTGATTGGAAAATGAGTTGGCGATGAATTGAGCCTAGCTGGAACGCGGCAGACGGAGAATGTCGTGCGTGAGACTAAGGGCATTAGCGGCCAAGCCAGCTGTAAATTTTATTTTATTTATTTATTTTTTTGTGGATGTGCATAACTTAAGAATGGAGAATGTTGATGTTAATCTTGGCATGTTAACGTATCCATTTCTTCACTGAGTGTTTTGTGCGAACCGCAAAGAGAGTTTACACTAACGATTCAGAAAGCCCTTTAGTCCTGGTAATATAGAAAAGTTGCAAATTTGCAGCAACTAGTGTGCTTGATGAACTGACATTCGTGGAGAAACAAATGAAATAATTCTTATTTAGAAGTAAACTCGAGAAATATAGCATCATTTTACTAGAATTTTTTACCCTCTAGTCTAGGCTCTAGATGCCATAGCTAAAGACTATCACACCCACAAGGAATCATTTATAATTGATACAAAATGATTAGAAGCAGTAGCTTGAATCATATGGGTCAACTTGGTGTGAACTCACATTGTCATGCTTGGCGCTCCTTTGTAGAGGACACAAAGAAGATAATAAACGGAAGGAGCAAGTGATCCTGATGGCGGTGCCTCAGCTGTAATGCTGTGAACTTCCCAAGCATTGTTAATCACCTTGACCAAACCTAAGATGAGCGGCCTCTGATTCATGGAGATACCGTAGGTAGCAAATGCTGGTGCATTTATTGTAAAGTTAAGGTCATTCTTGTTTCATTTCGACTCATTTCATCCAAATTAACCGAAAAATTCCTGCCAGAACAGCGAGAATTTATCGACCCTAAGCTCGGTGGAGTATTCCTCGTCAAATTTGTATCCATGATGGGTGTTTCTGCCTGTCACAAGAACTTTCCCTTCTGGTAGGAGTAAAGCTGATGATGAATGGTAAATTCTTGGAGGTTGACTCCATAACCTATGGCCCAATGGTGCTCTCCGCTTATGCAATACCAGGACCAAAGTCGGGTCTTCGAAATCACCCCATGCAGACATGCCGGCTTTTGCCCCAAAAAACATTAGCACGCCTCCAGTTGTACGAATTATTCTATTACCCATCAAGCTAGGTGATGGCACCTTCTCCTTCCAAACTTCATTTGTCTTCGTCATTTCAGTTCTCATGCAGTCTTGTAATGCAGGAAAGAATTGTTTTTTAGTCTCTGCAAAATAAAATGAATCCCACCGTGCTTCACCACAAATCAGGACTGGAAGAGATTGGTTTTGAGTATCCAGCGTTTAACTTTAGCTTTGGCGGTAGAAGTATGGACATGGCTGATGCTGAATAGTTACGGGAGCCACTGGAGAGAATCGGAAAGTATTGACAACCTTGTTAGCTTTTTGAACTAGCTAAATAGAGCTGTTGTTAACCTGAAGAGATTGTCGCGGGAAAGATGTACAAATGGGTATAAACTATTCTCTGCTCTAAAGAAGTTGTATCGGCCAATAATTTTGTTAGGGAAGGTTGGCCTCTCATTGGGTTGTTCTTATTTGGTGAAATTGTCGAATACTTTTAACTGATAAATATATTGTGTCTCAGAAAATCATTCAATCTAATCATCGAAATATAAAGTCAGCAAAACATACTTAAAATATGTGCTTAATTCTTGAAACTATAGAATTTAGCGACAATATTATATGTTAAATATAAAATTTAAGGTTTTATTATATTAATAAAATGATAAAATAGTGTCTTTTATATTATATTTGAGCATCATAACTCTAATAAGTATAAGAAATTTTATATTTTTAAATAATTTATATTATTTATTTTGATTTAATTTATTATAAAATAGAAATAAAGTTCGATTTTTGCACGTAATAAATCTATAATTAATTAGTTATATAAAAATTTTAAATGCTTAAGTAATATTAAATTATCTAAATTTAATTATAATATCCCGTAACACACAATTATTAATATATATAAGCCCGTATAATTTAATTAAAATCTAATCAAAACGTGTTAATAGTTAATTAATGGCAGCACAACCACGCACAACAGTGAAGCTGCCATACGGTAAGCTTACCTATGTTAACACCTTCAATGACAAGGCACAGCGATCGCTAAATTTCTTCCAACATCAGGACATGTAACAACGGAAAACGAAAAGAAGATACTAAACTAAACTGAAAAGGACTACTAATCCCTTAATTACAAAAAAATGGGCAGAGAAATTTGAAATTGTTTTGAATTTAATTTGTATAAGACACAATATTACTTTTCTTCAATATTCAATGTAGCTTGGCATATATACGTGTATATATATGCACCATCCAGGTTATGCAAGTGCCGTCGGGTATTACCCCCAGTGACAGTTATTGTATGCGGAGAGACATCTCATAATATTTCCTCTTGTGCTAGGCCTCCTGATGAGCAAACCACGCATCTGTTCTAAGCTGTCGTCTAATAAAATGACGTGATTACTGTCAGTAAGCTAAAGATGAATTTGGATCTATGGGGTCTAACGTTGTACCAAAGCCACAAGGTTAACAATAGATTTTTTTTGCAAAATTATTAAATGAAGATATTTGAACTTATATAAACTCACAAAAAGGTTTATTAAATTATCGCTTATCTCTTTACAATTTAAGCAGTCAATTATCTCCTTATTTTTATTATCTTATCGATTTAACTCATTAAATAAAAAACATATATTTGTCTTGAGGTTTCAACCCATTCACCCATAAGATGCAAGCAAGACTTTTAACAGTCAAGCTACATAATCACTTCATTGAAAGCTGTATTATATATAATCTATAACAATATTACATTAATATTATTGAAATAACAAAAATTTTCTTGGGAATGTGAAATACTCTAAATTTAATTTTTAGAGTATTTATTATAATTCTGATACCAAGATGTCATACCCCTATTTTTCATATAAATTTTATAAAAATATATCTAAAATACAAACACATACCAAACTTATAACCTATAAACTTTGAAATTTTATTCTAAATACTCCATATTAAAGTTCAATAATAACTACTCTCTTTAATTTCTCGACAAGTACTTAAATAGTTAATGACTATAATTCTCAGATAATAATTGTATAACCATACTTTAACTATACTTTATACGTATACACAAAATTAATTACGACTTTACAAACATCTATTCATTCCAATAGATTTTAATATTATAAATTCGTCCTTTTAGAAAAATCAACTATCTCCCAACTAATTTATTTTTCACATTATCAAAATTTAAAAGGTAGGAGTTTGTTCTTCACATGATCAACACGTAATAAGTAAGAGTGAGGTAATATTTAATAGATATTTATAAATAAAAATAAATTTATGAAGTTAAAATAACCAGAATTTAAAAAATAATACTTTTTGATTTCAATTATAACCCTTTTTATAAAATATCAAATAAAATTTAAAGAAATCAATATTTATAAAATAATTTAAATACTTGAAATTATTTGTCATAATAAAACTCAATTAATTCATTTCATGCTTATTTTTAGAATATTACTTCTAGAAACTGTTACTCTTAGGGTTGAAATCGGACTGGGTCTCGATTTTTTTTGGCAGAATCAGTGCCCGGTCCAATTAAAATCGAATTTAAAAATTTTGATTCAAATTCGATCCCGATTGAATTGGTCCCCAGTTTAAATTGAATTAGTATTCAATTTGAATCGTGTATAGATTTTATAATTAAAAATTTAAAATCAAAATTAAAATTTTATAATTCTTATAATTTAGTCCCTATTTTTTTAAATAAAATTTAAAAATCTAATATTTTAATTCAAAAAAAATTTAAAACTACTAAAATGACTTTAAAAATATAAATAAACAAATAAAATAAATAAATATTCAAATACAAATAATAATTAATTAAATAATAAAATTATCCTCATAAATATTAACAAATTTAAAATTAAATAATTAATATATTTTTCAATTTCAAACAATCAAATAAAAGAAAATATATAATTTTTTAATTTTTAATATTAAAAATTATTTTTTATAAATTTAGTTGCATCTAAATAAATCATAATAAATCCTATTATTATTTTAAAATTTTAGGTGAAAAATGTAGGTCAATTTTATATACTAAAATTCGTATTAATAAATAAATATATTCAGTATAATTTATTAAATTATTACTAAATATTGTACAAATTAAAATTTAGGCATATTTAATATTTAGTATAGTGCAAATTTAGGTTCACATGTTCTTTAATTCTAACATTCATTAGTATATTTATTTGAGAAATAATAATAATTAAAATTTAATTTTATGTTAAAACTTTTTTTGAGTTTTTATTTTACTTAATTATAGTTAAAATGTATATTATAAAATAAAATAAATATATAAATAATTTTAAATTGAAATAAGATCGAGACCTTTTTTTTGTTGATAAACCAGTACCCGGTCCTGTTAAAACTAGATCTGAATTTTTTGCTTCAGATCTGGTCCTGTTAAGAACAGGTTACTAATTTTTCAGATACCAAATTTTGGATTCGAACCGGTATCTTAAAAAATCAAATTTTTTAATCAGCCCTAATTATTCTAACATAGCTTACTGTACTTTAAGGACGTTATTTTTAGAGATTGTTGGCTCCATATGATCAAATATATTTTTGGATTCCTACTCTTAAGAATCATCGTCCAGATTTCATTTTTATAGGCTTTTATTGTGTGACTGAAATTACATCCAATATTTATATATACTACATTGACTATGGTCATCAAATTTATATATACCCAATTATTTGAGTTTTATATTTATCTTTTTAATAATATTTAACAATTTTACAGATGTATATTTTTATTAAATTGATAATTTTTTAAAAGTATTCTCATAAAAGTTATTTATTTATAAAAGTATGACATGTGTTGACATTTTTTTATGTTATATTTATAAAACTAACATTCATGGTCAACAGATGATAATTTTCAAATTTTATAAAATTCTTATAAATTTTTAATTGAAATAAAATACCATACTTTTTAATTTTAAAGTCAAATAAATTCAACTGTATATAAACATTTATATGAATCTTTTAATTATCCTTATACTCTTGTAAATTTCTTTCCTTCCTTAAAACATTTTCTAATATCTATTTAATAATAATAATTACTAATTCACAACATAACATTTAAAATTTGTAAGAAAAATACCAAGTTAAATCATATAAAATTATTATAAATATTTAAAATTAAATAAGATAAAAGTATAAAATTTATATACATCTCTTTTTCTCAATTATTTCTATTGTTTTCTCTTTAATAATTTTTTAATATAATATATCACTAAAATATATATACATCTCTAATGCGCACTAAATCAATAAAAGTTATAATAATAATTTATTATAAAACTCACAAATTTTTTCTCCTTTTTCATCCCTTTTTTCTCTTATTCTCTTTCTCCCTTTCTGTTTGTTTTTCCCCTCCTTTTCCCTTAACTCTCGGTTTTTCTTCTTTCTTTTGTCTCTTTTGGTTTTAACGGCAGAAACTTACAATCTGATTTAGATATCAACGCAAAAGTGTAATCGAGAAACATGGAATCATTCATATCTTCTTCCTTTCATTTCTTGCCACGTGTCCAAAATTAAACCATTCATCGCTCTTTTCAATTTTTCTTCAATCACTTCATCTTCTCGTCATTTGTCCCACTCTTAATCATCAATTTCCTCATTCATATCCAATTATAATTTTTCAATTAAATCTTTAATTTTTGAAAAATTGCATATCCTACCCCTCTACAATAAAAACTTTACTAAAACAATCAATCTCTTTTTGATATATAGTTGCAAACTTCCCACCTTACAAAAAAATTGTCATTAAAGCTTAACATTTGACGTAACTTAATAATTATATAAAACAAGACTAACATATCTTTCATTTCTTAACAAAAGTTATTTTACAAAATCTTTAATAATACCATAAACGAATAAATTTATTTAATCGATCTCTACCTCTTAATCAAAAGGTAATATAAATAACCCAACAAACAATTATCAGTGCTCAATAAAAACTAAATTTGCAAATAATCATTCTTAATATATCATGTCCCAAATTTGAAAGCAGATATTTAATTTTTCTGACAACATACAAAATTTAAACAGCATGTACACATAGATTACGCAATAAATTTCAACATACAAAATTTAAATAGCATGTACATATAGATTACGTAATAAAAGTCTTGTTGCCAATCCTACCATAATCCTCAAATCAATTTCACTATAATTCTCGTATTCAATCCACTAAATCACCAATTCACATCTTTAAACATTGAAAAATTTGTTTTCATCTTGTCAATAGAGTAAATAAATTATTATTATCGTAACTTATATACAAAGTAAAAATACAGTATATAAAAATCAAAGCTCTATACATAAGGTTCCCTAAGCTTTAAAAATTCTTTTTGTTATGCTCTTACTTGTGAGATTCACACATGACAACCGTAACAAATCTTTAAGGCATATTTTGAAATTTTGAATATATCTTTTAGTCCTATAAAGCTTATTAGGCACCTATTCTTTATACAATAATATTCATATATTTTAAAATATTATTTCATAAAACATATAATATAAATATCTCTCTCTGAGACATTTACAAACTACTTTTTTAATATACTATAAAAATAGTTTATATATAAATTATATTATTTAAAAGAAATATTCTTTTATATTTATACATATTTCTACATACAAAAATTTATCAAATATTTCTAATGAATAAATTAACTAGACAACAAGTTGATAACAAGAATGATATTAGTAGGCTCTAAACTTTTAATCGATCATTGCTACTAATGAGTTCTCTATACTGATTTCAATCTCTTGAAACTGAAAAGTGAATGGAGTGAGTACACAAGAGTATACTTTATGAGTAGATATAAAATATATATAAACATATAAAGTGTATGAAATAAAGCACACTAGAAAAATATTTAAAAATTTTACAAAATAAATTTATTTAATAGAAATCAAACTACTATAAAAAATCATTGAGTAAGTCTGCTTTTTGGTGTTTACTTTAATCGAGAGTAAACTCAAGCCATCGGTGAGATTTTAATACAATTAAACCAATAAAATATTTAATAAAATTTAGTTTATATGTAAAAATCAAGCTCATTACTAATGTTGGCTTAGAGTAGTCTGTAAATTTACACATGGCTACCCTTTACATTCTCACTTAATGATTTTCTTTATTGCAAATGAGGTTATTAACCCCTTATACTAGCCCCGTCGACCGACGCACTTA
>JAWDEX010127323.1:0-20844 GCA_035221805.1 Trichilia hirta
TGAGAAGATAATTGCTTATACTTCTCGACAACTGAAAAGGCACGAAGTTAATTATCCTACCCATAATTTAGAACTTGTAGCTGTAGTTTTTGCACTTAAAATTTAGAAACACTACTTGTATAAGGAACAGTATCAAATCTTCATAAATTATAAGAGTTTGAAGTATTTACTTGCACAAAAAGAGTTAAATTTAAGGTAGAGGAGATGGTTGGAATTAATCAAGGATTATGACTTCATAATTAATTATTATTCCTATAAAGCTAATATGGTAGCAGATGCATTAAGTTAAAAATCATCAGTCATATTAGCACATATAAGATAAGTATATATGCCATTACATTTAGAATTAAAAAACTTAGGAATAACTCTATGTTCTGATCAGGGTGAAGCAATGTTAGCTAATTTTGTTGTAAGACCAACTTTCGGGGAACAAATTTGAGAAAAACAGACTCTTGATAGAGAGTTAATTAAAATTTGCCAAGAAATTCTAAATGGTAGAGAAAGGGAATTTTACTTTACTCAAGATAAAATTTTAACTATGAGAGGAAGAGTTTGTGTTTCCAATAATGATGATTTAAGAAAGGTAATCTTAGAAGAGGTGCATTGTTCTGCTTTTGCCATGCATCCAGATAGCATAAAAATATACCAAACTATCAAAGAGAATTATTAATGGTCCAACATGAAGAAGGATATAGCAAAATATATAGTAAGGTTTATGGTTTATTAATAAGTAAAGACTGAACATTAAAAACTAGTTGGGACACTTCAACCTTTGTCAATTCTTGAATGAAAATAAAAACACATCATGATGAATTTTGTAGTTGGGTTACCACGCACACAAGTAGAGAATAATACCATCTGGGTTATATTTGATTAACTTACTAAGTCAGCATATTTCTTGCCAGTTTGCATTAAGTACTTTATAGAAAAGCTAGCAAGATTATATATTATAGAGATCGTAAAATTGTATGGAGTACCTATATTTATTATATTAGATTGAGATCTTTGATATACATCTCGATTTTCTATAAAGATTTAGAAAGCTATGGGTACTAACTTAAGTTTTAGCTCAGTTTTTACCCTCAGGCTAACGGACAATCAAAAAGGATCATTTAGACACTAAAAGATATGCTAAGGCCTGTGTAATAGAATTTTAAGACAATTAGGATATTCATCTTCCATTAGTTAAATTTGCTTTTAAAATAGTTATCAGGCCAGTATAGATATGGCTCCATATGAGGCATTATATGGGAGAAAGTGTAAGACCCTACTTTATTGAGATGAAGTAGGTGAAAGAAAGCTCAAAAATATGAAATTGATCAAGATAACCTCAAAAAAGGTGAAAATGATTCGAAAGAGATTGAAAATGACACAAGATAGATAAAAATCATATGCGGATAATGGAAGAAGAAATCTTGAATTTGATGTAGGTAATATGGTATTTCTAAAAGTATTACCATATAAAGAAGTGATTCGATTCAAAAATTGAGAAAAAATTTATCCTCAATATATTGGGCCTTTTAAGATCATTAAGAGAATTGGTCTAGTAGCTTATCGGATGGAGTTGCCACCAGAGATAAAAAGAATCCATGATGTGTTTCATTTGTTAATGTTAAAGATATATGTTATAGAGCTGTCTCATATTATTGGACCTCTACTAATTAAACTTTCGAAAGATTTGAATTATAAGGTACAAATAATAGCCATATTAGATTAACAAGAACGAGTTCTAGGAAATTAAGTAATTTCTATAGTAAAGGTACTATAGCAAAGTGCATCAATTGAAGAAATGACGTAGAAACCTGAGCATTAGATGTGATAACAATACCCTTACCTATTTTAATGATCAGGTATGTCAGATTTTGAGTATCTTGATCCCTAACCTCTACTTTATTACAGATTCTCTCTTAAGTGTTATAGTGTACTAAATTTTGAGGACAAAATTTTTTTAAGGGGGGTAGATTATAATACTATTAAGTCTAAAGGTATTTTTATTATTTTCCAAAGTTAAGGGTATTTTTATCATTTTTAAAATCTTATATTCAAGTGATATTGTTGGTTAAATAAGATAGTATTGACATATATAGGGTGTTTTAAGAGGTTTTTGAAAATGTTGGTTTAGTTTAAAAAAAATTTCATGAGGTATTATTTGTACACTTAAGCTTTTAAATTAAATATTTTTTGATTGAGAGATTAAATTTATGATCCATTTGTTTTTATTGAAAGAGAATAAAAATATGATTGTATAGATATAAGAATGAGTGAAATAGGAGTTAAAATAAGAGAGAAATTAGCATTTAAAGTAGACTACACACTTGAATAATATTTTTTTACGAATGGAATATTCTAAGTATCGATACCAAACTTGTAAGTATCAAACATAGCCCAAAGTTTTGAAACATAGCCTAGAGGTGTCGATACATTGATGCGTAAGTCAGGCAAAATTCATCTTTTTGAGCAGTCTATTGTATATTAACTATATCTTAAGCTATAGAGCTCTGATTTAGATGATTCTTAATATATTAAAAATTTAATTCAATTATCTACAATTTTTATATTGATTACTTTTCTTAATTAACTTATTTAATAGTTCTAAATAATAGATTTCTGAGACCTATTTGGTGATAGAATAATTTTAGATAGTCTTTGACTTTTAGAGCATAACTTTTTATAAAAATATTTAAATCCTATGATTCTTAAGCTATTAAAAAGTTAAGAGAATTATTTAAAATGTTTATATTTATAGTTTAACCTAAATCATGCATTATAAGGGTCACAATTAAGAATGAAAATTGACATTGTAAAAGAGAGCAAAAAGAGGAAAAGTATCGATACTTAAGAATAGAAGTATCGATACTTACTCATATGTTTCAAAATCTAAAGTTTAATATTTTAAAACTTAGGCTTAAAATTAAAATATTTGTAAAAGTATCAATACCTAAACTAAAGGTATCGATACCCAAGCAAAAGTATCAATATTTATATTCAAATATTTAGAAACATTGGCCAAAAGTATCAATATTTTTAGCAAAAATATGCCATTTTGAGGAGCATTTGACACCCAAACTAAATGAATCAATATTTAGATAAAAGTATCGATACGTATTGATGAAAATTACATTAAATTGAAGCAAAATTCAAAGGTATCGATACTTTGAAGCAAAGGTATTGATACCCCAACTAGAAAGTATCAATGCTCAGCTTAATGTATCGATATTTTTAGACAAAATAACATATTGTAACCATAGAAAATAGATTTTTAACTTGTAAAAAGGTTATTCTATTCAATTTAAAAACAATCATCACCATTCTTTCTATAATTTTAAGGATAAATTAGTATTTTTTTCAACCTATTTGCCTGTAAATGAAATTAATAGGCAAACTCTCCTTATTTTCTTTTCTCTTCATTATTAACTTATTCTTAGCTTAAGGGAAACAATGCACAAAACCTCTTTATTTCAATTTCTTTTAATTTCTTCCTTGTTTTATTGATTAAACTCCCGTTTCTTGTTATAAAACCATAGTATTCAACATCCTTCATGAGTAAAGACCAATACTTTCTTATTTTAATAAGAATTTCAGTGGAAGACACAAGTTAGGGTTTAGGATCAAAATTAGAAATTTTTATGATAGAGGAATAACTTAGCTTCTTCCAATTCTAGACAACTTCTTGGTAAGATTTCTAACTCATTTAAGTTTATTAGAAGTATAATAAAGGTTATGATGTAGAGTTAGCTATGCATTAAAAAATCTTAATATTTGAGCTTTAAATTGATCAATCAGGCATGCATTTGAAGAGTTTAACTAGGAAATATTGAATTAAATGTTAGAATAGCTTATGTTATAATGTTAATAAGGATTTGGTAAATGGGTATTATACACAGGTACTATTCATCTAAAAAACTTTTTATCGAATTTAATTTGATTTATAAAATTTATGAAATTATTATTGTATGTGTGGTTTAAATATCGAAAAATTAAGCAATGAGACTTAGAGGCGTGGAGAGTAGGGGAAGTGTATACCCTCCCTATTATATGAGTGGATTTAATTATATTTTCTTTTATATTGCATAAAATTATTCTATTACTCGAATATAATTTATATGTTATAAGTTGAGATATCCGAGAGAGATGGATTTATTATTGTATTGAAGATTAGGAGGAGATCTCTTTGTTTGTGAATTATTTTTAAAACTATAATTATTTATTTTATATTTTTTATATTATTTATTACTATCTCATGATGATTTTTTTATATTGATATTGATTTGTTTACGAGGCTAGAGATCAATTATAATATTTTATGTGTATTATTATTTGAAAATTTTGATGATATATGTCTTTGAAATACAAGATTTCATTTTTTTTTTTTATATATAACTAAATTTGAATTGATTATGGTCGAAAAGCTAATTATTGTGTTTGATTTGAGTTATGATATAGAGGCCTTGGAGTCCATGGCCATAAGGGCTAATACTATAGCTATAGGAAAGTAACTTAAGGATAAACCTACTGAGAGGCTGCTTGGATAAATGTACATTAGTGGACTCAATATAAGGGAGGTGATAACCTTATTTATGGTACAGTGGCCAATTAAATAGAATTGTAGAGGATAATCTTTTGAGAATTTACTGACTATTCTAGGTCAATATTAATGGTGGACTAAAATTTTATAACAAATCATGCATTATATATTTTATCATATGAATTACATTTTTATCGAACACTTCAATGTTTTAATTGCATGAAAAATTCACTGATAGCTCAGATTGTTCTTGGCCAGAGTAAATACTAGAAAGGTGGCTTGCCCAATGATTTTTTATGCTATTTTAATTTTTATTGAATGCAATAACTTTGTAAACTTTCTTTCAAATATATTTTTAACAAGTATTTACTTTTAAATACTTTAAATATTTATGTATATTTTTATATCCACTCACGAAGTATACTCACCCCTTTATTCTTCAGTTTTAAGAGATCAAGAATAAGATAGAGAGCTCACTAATAGTAGTGATTGATTTGAAGATTAGAGATTTTTGGTATTATTTTCTATTGATTCACTAGTCCATTATTAGTCTGCTAAGGAAATATTTTTATAAATTTTTGTATGAATAAGTATGTATGATCAAAAAGAATAATTTTTTAAATGTTATGATTTTAAATGCAAACTATTTTTTTTTATATTGCATTCATGATATAATTATGAATGTCTTAGAGAGATATGTTGGTTCTATATGCTTTATAAAATAATGTGAAATCATATTTGTTTTAAAAGGTATGGACTGTAGTATACGGTATATAGGTACCTATTAAGCTACAGGCCTGATGGATGTATTCAAAGATTCTAAAATGTGTCTTGAGGTTTTGTGATGGTTGTCATGTGTGGACTTATGGACAAGAGCGTGACAAGTTATATAAACTCCAGTACGTAAATAAGTAATAAATAATCTATAATTATTTATTCTTTATTATGTTCTTTATATTAACGCTACAAGCATATTATGTGAATTTGTTAAAATAATAAGTGACTATGATATGCTATTGATAGATATTATTGTTAGTCTATGGATGGGCCAAGTAAGGATACTTACTGTTATGAGATTATTAAAGTATTATGAATTATGATACTTGAGATATTAACATATATGAATGTGATAGTACTTGTAATTTGATATGAATATATATAATGAAAATATTATTGGTTAAAATAGGATACAACGCAATGTGAATGAAAATAATGCTATTAATTGATATTGATAAAGAAGATAATTATATTGTATAGGATTACTCAGTGCCATATTATTAAGTAGATGAGAATAATTACCTGTTAAAAGGCAAGGTTACTTGATGGCATTAAAAGAATATAATGAGATAAGAGTAATTACTTATTTAAAGGTGGATCTATTTGATCTGTGGTCTGATATGATCACAGTCAGGTATTACTGATGCATTATCCAAAGATATAAAAAAATAATCTAGGTAAAAGTAAAATTTCAACAATTATAACAAATTGGACCTAAAAGGGATTAAATTTATAAGTGATGAAATTAATATTACTGTACATACTTGAATATGAATATCTAATTGATGATTTGACTAAAACAATGCAATAATATGTAATGTGAATATATATGTGTGTGTGTGTGTGTGTGTGTGTGTGTGTGTATGTGTGTTATATTACTTATTAAATAAGCAACATGCTATTTACCATTTATTTTTTAGGAGATTAGTGTGCATATAATAAAATTCTATTACCACAGCTTTTTGTGATTTGGCATTGCATACCACAGCTTTTTGTGATTTGGCATTGCATACACATTTTTGGATCAAGGTACAATGAGTCTTGAATCTCTGTCCCGATTATATATGATATTATGTATATGATATTTTGAATGTTTTGTATTTAGGTCCTTAGAATGTACCTTATGTGTGAATGATATGATGTTATATAATATAATATACTAAGTAATGTAATGTACTATAGATTTATGACATTATGTAAATGACATGTTACGTTATGAGTGCTAAATAACCATTGTAAAAGATGTCTTCACGTAGTCTTGATTGTGTTACTTATTATGATATTATTAAGAGACATGAATTAAATGTTAAGAAAAGGGTTGTAACAAGTATAAGTCATTTTTTTAATATTTATTTTTATTTGAGTCCAAAAATGTTCATGCAGAGAGGTGTAATAGGTACAATTTGGATGCGTAGAGCGATGATGATGATGATGATGATGATACTACTACTACTAATAATAATAATAATAGTTTATTAAATAAATATATAGTAAAATTATTGATTAGATTATGTATCAAAATAATGTTACTTTATGTTAATAGTTACCTAATAAAATTTTAGGTGAAGTATCTAATATTAAGTTGACTGGGAAATGACAAATATCACACTATAACTTTTTAAAATGATATTTACTTTTCAACAATCCAGTTCTAAAAGGAGGAGAGTAGCACTAATGTAAGAAGATTTGAGTAAAAAGTAACTCATAACAGACTACTTGAATGGCTACAAATAGGATTAAACTAAGTTTTACATTGTAATGGGAGAAGAAATTTCTACATATATATAGAGAATTAGACCCAAGTGATTAATAAACCTTTTTGAAGCGGTGCTGACCCATTACCGAAAACAAAATCATGCAATTCAAAGAGTTGGGTAAAAGCGGTAGATAATATAATTAATAGTATTGTTTTAGATCTTACATATCACTTATCAAAAAATTTATGACAAAAATTTTTATGATTTTTTAAAATGTTGTTTACCCCTTATTAGAATGCTTGTAACAAATGCCTTCTATACCTTGGAAAAGTAATAAAAGCTTTTATTAAAGATAAAAATACATACTTTTATCATATAAATTTTTTATTTTTATTTTATAAGTTTTTAATTTTTATCATATAAATTTTTAAATTAAAATAATTTATTTTTTAAAAAATATTTTAAATTTAATTTATAATACTTTCTACTAATAAAATTTATAAATTAATTTTTAAAAATTAAATTTAAATATTTTTATTTTATATTAATAAAATTTATGAATTACTTTTTTTTATAATTTAAATTTATAAAAATTTTATTTTATTTTTATTTAAAAAATATATAATCAATCAATAATAGAAATAGAAATATTTAAATTATTTTATTTAGTTTTTAAATTAAAAATAAAATAAAATTTATAAATTTAAATTATAAAATAAAGTATTTTAAATTCAATTTTTAGAAATTAAATTATAAATATTTTTAAAGTATAAAAACATTTTACATTAAAAAAATTATTTATAATTTTATATTAATAAATTTTTTAAAAAGTGCTCATAAATATAAAATTAGAAATTAAATTTTTAAAGTATAAAGTATTATAGTTATGCAATAACTTAAATCAAAATATTTAAATTATTTGTATTTAATTTTAAAAATTAAAATAAAATTTTTATAAATTTAAATTATAAAATAAAAATAAATTCATAAGTTTTTATGAATATAAAGTAAAATTATTTTAATTTAATTTCTAAAAATTAAATTATAAATTTTTTAGTGTAAAATATTATAAAAGAAAAATTTTAATTTATAATTTTATAATTATGTTTAATAAATTATTTGTAAAAGTGCTTGTGAATATAAAATTGTAAATTAAATTTTTTATAATATAAAGTATTATATTCATTTAATAATTTAAATTTATTTTTATTTAATTTTTAAAAATAAAAAAATAAAATATTTATAAATCTAAATTATAAAATAAAAATAAATTCATAATTTTTTATGAATTTAAATTAAAAATATTTTATATTTAATATTATAAAATTAATTTATAATTTTTTTAATGTAAAGTATTATAAATTAAATATTAAATTATAAATTAAATTTAAAATATTTTTTTAAAAGTTTAATTTTTTTAGTTTAAGAGTTTATATGATAAAATTAAAAATTTAACTGATAAAAATAAAGAATTTATATAATAAAAGTATGTATTTTTTATTAATAAATAAATTTTTTATTAATTTTTTAAATTATAAAAGATATTTATTATAAATATTATGATAAAAAAATAAATAATATTTTAAAAAATTATAAGAATACTTTTCGAAATTTTTTGATAGATAGTAAATGTTATTTAAAAAAACGATTGCTTATTTGTCATGCTCTATTAAGCTGGCAATCAAAACCTAATCCTTTATCGTCGGCTTTCCCAATTCTGAATGGTTGGCTCATTCGCTTTCATTTGTCATCGCAAACGATATTTCCTTGAAAACCGTTTCCTATATTAATATTATACAAATATTCAATTGCTTCAAAAATTAAATATTAAAAAAAAAAAAAAAAATCCCTCTTCCCTTGGCCAATAAGAATTTATTATGAGCTAAATTGGTAATTAATTTCTGTTCTTCTATTAGCTTATTAGCATAGCAACACATTAATTTGTTCGATAATATTAGTTATTGAAATCTAATTCAAATGATTGAAAAGGGTTTTCCTCATTGTCAAAAAATAGAAAAATAGAAAAATAGAAAATAAATTATTAAATTATTGATAGATATTTTGTTTTCACTTGCAACGCATTGTCATTTTTGTATTTTTATATAATAAAAAATTTTGTTGAATTTCACCTAGTAGTATCATTACTCTGACTTAATCAAACGAACGATTTAGGGTTTTATTTTATATTTATTTTATAACAAGTCTTTGACAGTCGAGGAAATGGTCTTAATGCTTAGAAAATTACACATAGATCCTTCACGTTTAAGGAAATAATAAATAAGAATATAGTTTGCATTTTTAAATCATATAAGTTTATAAATTTTGGATTATTCACTTTCAATAAAATGGACTGCCCATATAATTTTAACTATTTATTTTTTAATTCTAATATTTTTAATAAAATTCGTGATTGTACTTATTTTAAATCCTTTCGAACGAAAATTATTTAGATACTGAAAACAATATAAATTTTTACATAAATTAACATTACATGATTATATTATTGCTATATAATTTATTTTTATTTCAATAAAAATATAAAAAATACGTTACAGTAATGTAATTGGATTTGATAACTTGTATATTTAATACAAAACTTAGTAAGAATTATTGTTTTGAAAAATATTTAAGATTTTGGATTTTATATATAATAGAAAATCTCTCCTCCGTACGTTTACAATGTTTTTCAAATCCAAAATAATAATTTTATTTATATAAAATTGTTAGATTCGTAATGCAATTTTATAGGCAAAGAATTAATCATACTTATATTTTTCTAAAATAAAAACTATTTGTGTTAAAGTCTTATTCATATAATAATAGAGTTCATCAATAAAAAAGTATTACGTGATTAGAAAAATATCACATAAAATAACACAATAAATATCATCTATCAAATTATTTTTATATACATATTTTTGGTTAATTAATTTGATATTTGCGTTTTAACTTTAATGTAAATAAGAACACACAGAAAAAAAAAAAAAAAAAAATCAACTTTGAATATTGATTTGAGCTAAAACCTACTTGATTAAGATTTATTGGGTCCAATAACTATAAGATTAAATCCCTCGTTAATCAAGCAATTAGAATAAGACATATTTCTATATGATAATAAAATTTCAACTAAATTTTTATTTTAAAGATGTGATTGTATCCTTATCTCATTAATCAATAATCTTAATTACAAGATGTGTCACTTTTTAGAGAAGCTCTTATTTTACACGTAATATTGATTAATTTAAATTTTTAAAATTATGAATAGGATTGATTTATCATAATAAGGTTGAATGTTATAATTATCCAATCTAATTTTTTTTCCTTTTTGGTAAAAGAAAAGAAAATTTAGGGTATATTGTTAGTCAAACCATAAATTTAGTAGTGGACAAGAGTCAAATGGGTGGCCCATATGATTTTAACACTTGGCCCAATTTAAGAAGTAGAGTTTGAACACATGAAAAAGACAAAAACCTATTGTCGATTAATAATTTTATTACATTATAAAATTAATAACACTAAAAATATAAATTATGAAGTACAAACTCAATTATTATATAATACAAATTTATATTTTTATTAATTAACAATATTATATCACGTAAATTTGCATAATAATTTTTATTTTAAAAATTATTTTATTAAAAAAAAAAAAAAAAACTATTTTAAATGAGTGGTCGTGGTTGAGCCAAATTCGTGTTTCTGGGTTGGTTTCAATTTTTTTTAATTTGATATTTCATGATCCATTGTGGGGTCCAGTCAACATTTCAAACAGCATATTCCAAAGCGAATTTAAGAACAATTCCTTATGGCAATGAAAGTAAAGTCCAATAAACCTTTCCATCAAAAATAGATTTGATGATAACATATGACATGGTTGTGGCCAACAAATTTGATTCAAATTATTTGATAATTTTATTTTATTTTTTAAAAAATATTTTATATTAACACGTTTGATGCTACATATGTTGTATTAAAAATGAGATAATTCCATGTTTGTATACCAAAAAAAAAAAAAAAATCTTAATTATGAAAAACGAATCTATGAAGGAGTTGCGCCCTGAACGTCTGCTCACAACCCCTGGACCTGTGCTCACAACCTCCCTGGATTTCTGTTTACAACCCCCGGCTGGTGAAAACAACGCCGAATCTGTCATCATTCTGTTAATATTACTTAAGATATTTTCAGGAGACCCATACACAGTATTATGCAAGCAAGAACTCCTATTAGACCAAATTTGCCATAAGGTGATACAAGTAGTAAATCCTTCTTGGCCACCACCTCCAGAAACATTTCCCCTACTCTGGTCATGGATTACATCTTTCTCCGACGGGCAAATCCCATCCCAAACAACTGGACAAAGTTGATAATCAAAAAGCACGTCCCTAATCCTCTGTATGACAGCCACAAATATTACAAGAAGTATTTGTAATAACCACATCCCTCTGAGTCAATGCATAAAATGGAGGAAGAATTTCCTTAACCAATTTCGGTATGAATATTCTAATCTTTGAAAGAAGAGGAGATGTTTACAAATTTCTCCAATCACTATCTCTATCGCTCGCATCCCAATCCCAAGCCCACTAACGTCAAAGCTACATAATAGGCAGATTTAACAGAGTACTTCCCTGTTACCCCATCTATCAATGTTAGCTTACCCTCATCAGCCACTCTACTAAAATGAATATGCATTATCCTTTCCTTTCCACATTCCTGGGTGAGATAATCTCCTTTAACACATCATAATTGTAATCTCTATTTGGAGAATCGATCAATAACTCAACTCGCATAGGGATAGGTTGTACCTCTATTAATAGTTTAGTTTACCATAATTCACACTCTAATTTAATCTAGTAAAAGAAATATCTTATATAATTTGTTGAAATACTCTGTTAAAATATGCACAAACATTCTACCATTTCTCTTAAATTGTTTGCTTTATTTCTTTGTTACATTTAGTACTTTCATTTATTTTTATATTAGATTTTTAGTTTAAAATCATAGTTATTTTACTTTATTTTAAAAATAAAATTAAAAAAGATTTTATACCAATAATTTTTAGTGAAACTTTCTTATTTATTTATTAATATTTAATATTTATTACTTCTATATAACTTACAATTGTGATTTTAATATTATAATACTTTAATACCAAAACAGTCCCACAAATCCCTACCCCTCCAGACTCATAAATGGGAACAAAATTTCTTCCTATGGTGAATGTCAATCATTAAAAAATCCAGATGATATACACAAAACTACTAAAATTTTGCTTTATTCTCGTTAATTCATCAGGATTTTGGTTCAAAATCATTTGTCTTGAATATGAAAATTGTGTGGGCATCAAATATACTCCAATGGTAATAATACATTCAGACTTTGGGCCAACATACTAGGCCCACTTTGTCATAAGGGAGGATAGAGCTATATTACATCAATGATATACACAAAATGTCTAAATGATAACATAATATGTTAAATTAAGGATATGCTTTGTAGTTCAAGTATTATGACTTTCAATTTAAAGTCGTCGTTGTAGAATAAAATTTATAAATTTTTGGGTAATTAATAACATTAGCTATAAAATAAAAGTGGCTATTTGTATTTTGGTATGTTATTATTAGGTAATAAAAATATAAAATTAATGTAATTATTAATAATAATTAACGTGAATCATGAAACAATTGATATGATCCATGCTATTTTGTACATAAAAATTTGTATCTTTAAAAAATTGAGTTTAATGAGAACTGAACTCATGATTATGGTAACAAATGATATACTTTTAATATAATTTTTTTGACTAGAGCTTCTTAAAATAGATTTTTTCATATGTCGAACCTTTTAAAAGAGATTTTTTTTTTCTTTTAAAAAAAGTGGGTGTTTAATTGTAATGAGTAAAAATTGTGTAATTATTTCAACAAATAATTTTTCAAAAGTTACAATTAGAGATTAAGAGAAAACAATTTTTAAAATCAAAAGAGCCATTTCAAGTAATGTAATTTTTAAAAAAATAAAAAAAATTCAAAATTGAAGCTTCCTTAAGTTGAAGCAAAATATCTTTTTTAATCGTTTAAAAGCTTTTCTTTGATGACAATCAAACAATATAAAGAAAAAAAGAAAATTCTCTCGATCTCATTAAATTAAACTTCTTAAAATAAAAAAAATTCTTCATCATAATCTCATCTATATGGTTCGACCAACCCGAAACTTCATTAAAACAAAACAAACAAACTAAGAAGAACTACAATCACGTGAAAAATTGTATCATTTTTTGGAGATAATTTGGAGATAGCTCAAAAATTAGGGTGGGAACAATTGTACCAAATTGCAATAGAAATAGCAAGAGGGTTCGAATTACACCGTGGTTGCAAGACAAGGATTTTACATCTTGACATCAAACCTCAAAACATTCTTCTCGACGAAGAATTTTATCCTAAAATCTCTGATTTCGGGCTTGCAAAACTATGCTCTAGAAAAGAGAGTAACATATCAATGTTGGAAGCTAGAGGAACAATTGGATACATTGCTCCAGAAGTTTTCAGCCGAAGTTTAGGAGAAGTTTCACTCAAATCAGAAGTCTATAGCTATGAAATGATGATTATGGAGATGGGTGGATGCAGAAATAACCTAAATGCTGGGGTTGATCATACGAGCGAGATATATTTTCCTCATTGGATTTACAATCAGGTCGAGCAGGGCAAAGGATTTCACTTTCCTGGTATTATGAACAGCTGCGAAAATAAAACTCCGAAGAAGATGGTTATCGTGGGTTTGTGGTGTATACAGACTCGTCCATCAGATGGGCCATCGATGGACAAGGTGATAGAAATGTAGCAGGAAAGCATTGAATCCTCGTAAATTCCACCAAAGCCTTTCCTATCTTCTCCTCAAAGATCATCTTCTATGGATTCTTCAACCACGTGGACTGGATCCACGCCATAATAATTATGAATCACTAAAATAGAAGCAGTTAGTCGCCGTTTTATGTTCCATGTATTTTTTCCTAAATGGTACATATAGACACACGAATTGTATAATTACAGCATCTGAGTCATGTTCTTCACGTCGAACCATTCGATAAAAAATATGATGAAATCTACTAATTAAATCTGTCATATTATTACTATAACCAGTACAATCTTTATATAAATATGTACAATAAAAGTTTGTTTCAACTTTTTGCATATATTTTATAATTAACTTTTACATCTCTTTATATCAAAAGTATTTGATTTTATATTATTTTTAACCAACACATATGTATGACAAAAGGAAAAATATGATTTATCTTTAAATATTTTTCCAAATAAGGAAGACTTGATCAAATTGTTTATGTTTATTTTACGATTAACTTTTATTTCTAAAAATATTAATATATTTTTTGACCAAAATACATGTATGACAAAAATAAATATATAATATACTATTTAATAATTTTTCAAAAAAGAAAAGATTTAACAAACTCTTTATGTATATTTCATAATTAGCTTTTATATCACTTGATTTAAAAAAATATTTAATTTCTTTCTTATATTGACAAGACTTTATATAAAGTGCATATGTTTATGAATAAATCATTAATAAAAGACCTTAATTTAAATATTTTAATTAAATTTTTGTATTTTTTTCTCTATGGCATCTCATTTGAGAGGAGTAAAAATGTTTATACTTAAAGATGAGATGAAGAAAGCATTTTGGGAATACAAAAAATAAGCATCTTATTTCTAATCAAAAGGATTTGTGGCAATGGAGTTCAATAAAAATTTCATCTCTTCATTAATCAATCAATCAACAATCAATCATTATTAAAAGATCAACAAAATATTTGTCAGATGAGAGAAAAAATAGTAGTAATGTTATGATGTACAAATCAGCAAAATATCATGAGTTAAAAAGATAATGTATAAGCAATTTCTCTAATATCGAGAAAAAGTGAATATGACTAAAGAAATAATTCAAGCAGAAGTAAAAGCATTTTGTAGAAAATATATGATCAAATTAATCCGGCATTTAATTTCTTGAGTGGTTGGCTAGATCAGTGCAAGGCAAAATATGAAATTAAGTCTTATTAACAGTTTCATAAAGGTGATTCAGTTAACTTAAAAAACATCAAAAATATTTTATACGAGCTAAACTAGACCAATTTCATTAGAAGGATACCCACAATTAGATGAACGAGATTATTTTATCAATTACAAGTAGATAATTTGCTTACTACGATGTAATTGGAGGAATACAAGAAGGACAAAGTGATAACTTTTTATTGGTTTGATAAGAGAATGAAAGGTAAAATGATTCTTCTTATAGTGAATAATTGCTTAACCCATCCAAAGGTTGTTGAAGGTTTAAGAAATGTTGAGTTAATTTTATTACAAATCTAAAAATATCAGCATATTCAACTTGGAATATCAATGTGAAGTTAACAACCATTGCAAATTATTTTTATCATTGTAAGATCTAGTTAGATGAAGATATGGCTTCTAACTATAAGTTAATGAAGACGAAGGCATCCATATATTACAAAGTCCATTTTTGGTAATGCCATAAAAATCTGATAGATGTTGAGCACTTTTCGATTTATTCTAGTAAAAATGATACAATGATATAATTGTTGCCTAATAAAGGGATCGTTTAGGGGGGATAAACTACGCCCTACTGATGACGATCATGAGTTAGATGATAGTTGTGTTTTACCAAATGTTTCTCCAAAAGAAGTCTTTTAAGCAGTAGTAACTTTAAATAACTACTTGCCACAACACAAAAAAAAAATATATATATATATATATCAGATGTGAATTACGCATTGCAAAAAATAAGGGATGAGGTTGAGTTTATTTTAAATGCTAGAAAAAGCAAAAGATGTTAAATTCATATTTTACGAAAGGACAAAATTGAAAAATAATAGTTGTCAAATAAAAAATTTCTTAATCCTATAAATTTTTATCTATTAATTAATTATTAATTTATATATTTGTTGGGTCTTAAGTAATTTAAAAAGTATTATCTTATACATTTAACGAGATTATTAATTTTGTACATTGGCTTAGGTTAGAACCGAATGTTTTTATTATTGAAGCAAGATTATTAATTTAACGAAAATTCATTTTATCAAAATTTTACTATATCTCTAATTTTTAATATAATTTATTTTATTAAATATATATATTTTTGAAAAACCTCCAAAAGGAGTTTAACTAGTGATATTATTATTTTTTTTTTCACTAGAGATATTATTGTTAAACATTCTAAATATAAATATATTTTCTTTCTATTTGATGCCAGGAAATGTTTGATCTTATTTTATTTTGTTTGGTTAATCATTAAACTACATGATGTGCTGCATAAGTTTTAGGAATTTTTCATCTGTTTAAACTTATTTTGATTAATTAAAATTTTAATTAACAGAGAGAAAATCAATAAGATGCTTGATTCGTCTTGACATTTATTATCTATCAAGTTTTAGAATTTTTTAAAATTAATTAGGATTTTGGTTGAAAGAGAGAAAATCAACAGGATACTTAACCCGTTTTGGCGTTTATTATTATTAAGATATTTTAGAATTTTTTAAAATTAGTTAGAGTTTTAATTGAGAGAGAGGGAGAATCAACAATACATTTGATTTATCATGATATTTATTAATTATTAAGATTTTTTTAGATTTATTTTAAATTTATTAAGATTTTAGCCAAGCCAAGAAAGGAGGAATTAACCATACATTCGACCATTTTTAGTGTTTATAAATTATTAAAATTTTAAAAAATTTTTAAAATTAGAGAGAGAAAGAATTAATGGAGCATTTGGCCTGATTTAGTATTTATTAATTATTAAGATTTTTTAAAATTAATTAGGATTTTATTTAGGAAAGGAAGAATCTATAATGCGTTTTGCCATTTTTGTGTTAATTAATTATTAAAATTTTTAATAATTGATAAAGAATATTAAAATTATTTTGGATAAATTTATAAATATACTAAAGATTTGGAATAATTTGTAAATACTTAAACTTAATTTTGGGGGCTAAACTAAAAATATTTCATAAATTTTGCCCAAAGTTAGAAAAGAAAATGATTTGGGGCCAATTTTCTATATCCTCACTGATGGGTCGATTTTGTAATTTACGTAGATTCTGGTTGGATCAAATAGTAAATATCTAAGAGTTTGCGGAGCCAATTGAAAATGACCAATAAAATTTAAAATTTGTGGCCTTCAAAGCTGACTGCCACCACGATTTGTGTCAAATTCGATGCCCAACCGTCGACCGTCGCCGCCTGACCTTCTCATCGCCAGGTATCCCTCTTTTCTGGCAAGATTTACCCATATCAGGGAGTGGGTTAGATGTGTGACGCAACCCGTTAGCGTGTGATTTTCGTCGTCCCCACTGCCATGCACGGCGTGTGACGAGGAACCACCGGGAACGGAGGCGGGAAATCACGATCCTTCGCGGTAGTTTTCATGGGTTTTTCAGATTTGTGTTTGGGTGTTTATCATGTACGGTATACTCACTTTTAATTAATCAAAAATAACCCCCCAAAATTAAAACAAATAAAATAATAATAATACAAAAAAAAAAAAAAAAAAAAAATAAAAAAAAAAAAATTGTTATACTCAATTTAAATAAAACAAAAATAACCCCCCAAAATAAAAACAAATAAAATAATAATAATAAAAAAAAAAAAAAAAAACAATAAAGACAAACAAACATATTTGTATAACGTCATATTTAATCCAAATTAATTACATAATTGGAGAATAATTCTACTTTTATTGATCTAATATTCAGACAAAACTCTCTGTCTGCCCACGCCCTCTCTCTATGCCCTTCTGTTTCTGTTCTCCTCCTCTTTTATATAGACAAAACTTATTGAAAAAAAAAAGGGAAAAAAAATCCCTAATTATTTCTTTTTGTTATATCATTAACATGATAAAAATCTCTCATTTCTTCTTAATTTCTAAATTTTAAAAATGAGAATCTCCGTTCCCCTTTTATCCTGATTTTGCACAGGAAGAGAAGAGGTTTTGTTTTCTTTATTCGCTTGTAAATTATTAATTAGGTATCTCATTTTTTAGATTTAGTCCCTTTACAACGAATTAGACGTTGGAGAATCTTATAATTTAGTTCTTTATCCTCTTCTAACCTTTAATTCTTTGATCCTAAAAAATTTAATTAAATAATGGAAAGCCAAAGTTGGGTTAAACATTATTTATAGAAATTTTTTTACTAATATTCATGCGACAATAAAATGCCATATTTATGGTTATAATATGGATCTATTTAATATTTTAACCTGTTTGTTTATCTGAATTGACTACTAAAAATTTTTATCTAAGCAAAATTATTAATTTATTGAATATTTTTTTATTGAAATTTTATTGTATCTCTAATTTTTTGATATAATTTATTTTTTATTATATATAATTTTTGAAAAACCTCCCAAAAGAAGGTAAATAGTGATTTATTATTTTTTTGAACCAATAGTGATATTATTTTTAAACATTCTAAATATTAATATATTTTCTTTCTATTTATAAAATTATTTACTAATATCTCTGTGACAATAAAGAGTGATATTTATTGTTATAATATGAATTTATTTACATATTTTTATATATTGGTTCATCCGGGCTGAGTATACACAATATGTCAACTCAGATGCAAGGATTATCATTTTATGTAAACGATCTAATGTATATATTTTTATACAATTTTTTTTTTTATAGATAAATTCGCTTGGTAAGACTATTCTGTATTCATATATGTATGTATCTCATAATTTTTTTCTTTTATTTAATTGAGTAATTTTATCTTACTTCCCAAAAACAGAATATAGAATATCTGATCTTATAAAATAAATTCAGATTAGTTTAGATCAATAAATTTATCTAACTCACTTCACATTTTGTGAAAACATCACATACACAGAATTGTACCTTCAGAGTTAGAGAATTTGATTAAAATAATAAAAAGTAATGGACCTATAAAATTAAGTGAATTCAATCAACTTTATTTCTTTTACTTTCTCATTTGTAAGAAAATAATAAATTAAAAAAAATAATTAACTAAAAAAAGAGTTGAAAAACAATAATAAAATAATAATACTAAGAACTTAAATTTTTTGTACAAATTAGTGTGATAGAATTATATTATTCACATTTTTCATATATACAAGATTTTATTAAAAAATTTGTAGTTTTAGTACCATTCCTGACATAATAATTTCTGAAAGTTAAAAGAATTAAGGATTTAAAAGGGATCTTTATATCTTCATTCAAGTTTTTCAACAAATGATAATCTTAATTGTTTTAGTTTTATCTTAAATAATTTTTTGTTGAATTAAATTTAGGTTTATTAATTCGTCCATAATCCTCCATTTTAGCGAAAGACTTGCAATCTTTTTTGGGGGCAAAAATAAGGAATTATATGTCCTTCCTCATGGACCACACCTTTAGGATATTAATTCTTTCATTATGGATTAAATTATTACATACATGAATTTGATTAATTTAATAATTTCATGTGGGATCTAATTGTAAGGTTGAGTGATTTATTAAATTAGAAACTTTTCATTTCTCCAAATACGGTAACAAACTTTGGTCAAATAGCAAGATGATATGTTAATTAACATTCTTGGATCTAAGATCCAAACATCATAAATTATTAGTTATTGTTGTATTGGGTGCCAATTTGTTTCAATAGAAAAATGTAAATCGACAAAGAATTGTCATTATAATTCTTTAATATTCTACCATTATTCGCAGAAGTACACGTTCCTGTCCTTACTTGCTCAGTATGTCTTTGTATATGCTCCTTCGTTACTCTTATGAATGACTGTTTATTCCATCTCTTTTCCCCCAATTGATATATCTGTACGTGGATAATACTTGACTCACAAATCTCTTAAAATAACATAATTCCTAATTTAAATTCTGTTTATAATACTTTTTGGTAGGAATTTAGTTTATGTAATATATTTTCGAACAAAAAAGAAAAATTGAATTAAAAATGGTTGTATCCTTCGTTTAACAGATCAGCCATTCAAACCAAGATTTGATCTTTAAATCACAAAGCAACGATTTTATGTCAACTCTTAATATCCCGGGCAAATTCTAAGTCACTACCAAAGATTGTTTATCCTACGATATAGGAGCATGCATATAAATTAGAAAAAAACACACAAAAATTAAATGAGTAAATATATTTATAAGCTTGAACACTATTTATAATTCAAAACCTTAAAGTATTAGGTCAATAAATTTATTTCAGTTATATATTACTTATTTGCCTTATAACTTTTTTAATAGAGAATATTTTTACTTCACATACTCACACTTAAACCGAATAATATCCTCTCAAGTGTGAGTCTTTCTACATTGGGATTAAACCTTACTATATTTTAGCTCCTCCTCCTCAAATGGAAGTCATTTTAGTAAGAAACTAATACTTCACCTAAAGTCACGTGAGAGTTGAACGTACTCTTTGACCACTTATATACGCCTGCTAATACTCCACCTAAAGTCACGTGACTCTTTGGCCACTTATCTTGGACTACTTATCCTAGAGTGTATACCTACTAATGCTCTACTTAGAGTCACATGGCTCTTTGGCCACTTATCCTAACGAAAGTTATTTTATATATTAAAGTGTTAGTAAGAGCCTAATATTTTATCTAGAGTTATGTGAGAGTCGAACGTACTCTTTAGCCACTTATCCTAGAGTGCACGTTTGTCAATGCTCCACCTAGAGTCACGTAACTCTTTGGTCACTTATCTTGGATATTTATTCTAGAATGCACGCCTGCCAATGCTCCACCTAGAGTCATGTTATTTTTTGACCACTTATCTTGGAG
>JAWDEX010127973.1:0-25026 GCA_035221805.1 Trichilia hirta
CTTTTACCCTTTGTAGGGCCTTTGTACGTGTGAGCATCAGAGAACAAGAGTTTGATTAGACAGGAGTAGGTATGTTAGTTGGGTCAATCTTTTCACCACTCTTTTACGTTAGGTCTGGTGTAACAATGAGTGCCTGCAACTTGTAGAGCACAGCACAATCTAATGTAATAGAATGCCTGAACAGTTACTTGAACAGTATATTTGTCAGTTCTATTCACAACTCCTGTTTTTAAAATAGAGGCATTGGGTCGCCTCGATAATCAATGTTAAATTGTTTCGATAATTGAGACGGGTGTTAAAATATCGAAAAGATCAGAGCTAGACAAAACCTTCTGATTAATGACGTCTAAAGTCAAAAACTTTAATTGAAATAGGTTTCAGATCAATAAATATCATTAACAAATAATATTATATCTAAAACTTGTATACGAAAGGCTTTAAAGTATTAGCATGTAACTATGCAATCAACTCATGCAGTCAATGATAACAATAAAAGAAAATTTACTTTTACACCACAGCTAAAGTCATGGAATTATAACTACTTTATTTTATTTCATAGAATAATTAAAGCATACTCAAAAAGACAATGGACTGAACTCATGCAACGTATAATAGATCTAAACAATTTGCTGGATAGACTTCAAGGCATAGTTGCTCTCGCCAACCCTAAATCAATTGAAAAGCATATTAATTAGACTCATCCCAGTTCATTTAGGTAGTTGTCTACCATGTCAAATATATAAGCTTTTATAATTCTCATGACTTAGCTATATAGTCATTCCCTTAAGCAACTAACAGTTATCAACAAAAAAAATTCAATAAACATCATAAGGTTATCAATCTCTCAATCTCTCAATCTCAAACACTTAAACATATCAATCCCTAAAGCAAAGAAATAAAAAAACTTACGTTCTTGATCCTTTTCCAGGTAATTGGCCAATATCTATATCATTACTTATCAAAGTTAATGGGTATTAACATAAAAATATAATTAAAAGATTTAGTGAAAGATTAACAAAGCCACAACTGTAATACTAACGAATAGGCACAACTAGGATAAAAATATAGTTTAATCACCTCAAAGATTAGCTTAAGAAGTAATAAAGATAAAACATAATAGCTGGCAATTCAACCAAGTCTTTTAGATTTCACTTTGGAAGAATAACTCTCTTAATGCCAAAATGACGAGTAACCAATATCTGCATATTAGAGATTTAAGAATATATCAGCACCGCACTACCAAAACATGCAACTTTATATTTAAACATTGTATGCTATCATTGCCAAATTTCAAGGCCAAGGCCACGTGGTTCTCAAATAGAAAGGTTAAAATTACTACTTGACTTCTTTTGTATATCCTTTGAATCATCTTTCACCTTTCAACGAATGTACTTTAGATACTTGGAATCTAAAAAAAGTCATTTGTGCAAGACAATCATATTTGTTGAAAAAATATACTTAAAAAAATACCATATCTTTACATTCTCAGTTGTATCATCTAATTTCTTTATTTCAATCTTAAGTTCATCAAGTATTGCCTTTACATCCTTGACGACCTTAAACGTGCAAATAACAAGTGATAAATTAAAATACAATTCACATGCAAATTTATAATGTAAATTATTATAAATTAGCTTATATTTGCTAAAGGTTTTGAATTTTATAAGTAATATTGTGATAATCAGGCGGAGTTAACGATACTGGATAGAACGTAGTGTAGCCTACTATCGACCTCGTCTTAAAGGATAAATAATTTATATGAGAGTCAATTAATAGTTTAGGGGGGGAGGGAGGTTAACTGTATGATAAAGAAGTAATTTTAAAAATTTCTTATAAGTAAATTTTTAATATAAATACATTATTTTGTGATTATATTTTATAAGATAAATCATAGAAATAATCGTAAATTTATGGACATAAATATATTATCGAACTACATAAATTTCTAATGTCTTTGTGTATTTAGTTTATTTTGCTATTATTTTTATTGAATTCTATAACATAAACATTTCAAAAGAAATGTGTGCACCTCGACAATCTCGAATATAAGCAAATTTTAAACTAAGCAATGTTAACTTTCGAACTAAAATATTTTGGAACTTTCAAACAACGTATAATAGAACTTTCAAATAAAGCAATATATATTTTACTTTAGAATTAAGCTTAATTTTTGAATTATGCCTTATTTGGGACTTTCAAAATATTGTATAAATCAACTTTTGAACTACGTATAATATAATTTTCAAATTATGTAGATAATATAACTTTCAAACTATGTGTATAAACAACTTTTAAATAAACATTTTTTAAAACTTTCAAACTTTGTATAATATAATTTAGATAATAAATCTTTTGAATTAATCTACTTTCGAATAAATTTTTTTTGAAACTTTCAAACTAAATATATAATTATATTTTTGAATTAAGATTTATTTAGGACTTTCGAATTCGGTTAATATTTTGTTTCAAATTAAGTTTAATTGAGATTCGAACGATTAACAAATTTTACGAAAGTTAAAAAGTCACTGTAATTTTTCAAGTATTGTCATCCTGACCAAAATCATTTTTATTACCAATTTTTATCATTATTTTCGCAAATTTAATCTAAATTAACATTTAAATGCATATTTTTATATTTATTTCATAAAGAATTTAATATTTCATAATTTTAAAATTCAAAAATTTAACATAAAGTTTGAAAAATTCACATTTTTAGGATAAAGCCTCCGTCAAACTTTAAATGAGCAAATAGGATGCACGAAAACTGGCAAAACTGAATATGAACATGAACGCGAATGTGAATAGATTAATTTTTGCGATAGATTTGAGAGAAAACGTGTACGGCATTTTCAAGATACTAATTTCTCTTGTGCTTTTTTTGTATTTAAATTATGAGGGCAAACTTATTTAAAAAATATTTTATTAATTAAGTTAGTCTGCATATTTTAAGGGCGATCATTTCGATGAAGAAACATCAAAAAATGTGACTACTGTTGTTCTTTTTCCAAAAAATATTTTAGTTGAAAATATAAAGCAGATAATATCATTTAGTGAAAAGTATTTGACATTATCCCGTCATTCAATGTTGGTCCGTATTATCGTGCTCTCTCCCTATTTTTATTTCTTCACGACAAAAGCCAAAAAATGTAAAATTCCGTGTTCTATTCCCTAAGTTCAAATTTAGTGTAGTCATGTTTTTTATGGGGCAAACCAGTAACTTCAAATCCGACAAAATGTCCCACCTCGACGTGGGCTCATAAATCAATGACACTTGGGCTTGTTCCCAGTTAGAGAGAGCAGACAACCCAAGCCCGCAAGTGATTGAATGTTTTTCTTGTGCTCACATAATTTTAGTTACTCCACAGCCATCACCTTCACTCTTAAAAGCCAATTTTCACCCATCCCTTCTTAATAAGCTACCATTTTTATCTGCTCAATCGATCACTTTGTTAACTGTACAAGTCTTCGAGCAATAGACGATGGGGTTCAGTGCTAATTGGGGTGGTGCTGTCTGTGCTGCTGCAACCGGGCCTTCTATTTCAGTTGCCTGGAAACTACTGCCAGTTGGAATTTGGTGGCCTAAGACCAACAGAAAGGCTATTGTTGTTCACACTCTTGACTTCTTCACTCTTTTTGCCATCATTATCTTGGCCGTCAACGTTCACATCTACACAGGATGGGCTGGTTTCTGGGGTATGCATCTTTCTTCAAGGGGATGTTGTTTTCGGTTCTTGGTTGCAAAATTTTCAAATGGGTCAGAGCAAGACTGTAAATTTATGCACCCTTTTAAGCTTAAAAAATGCTGGAAGAGAGTTGCAGACTGATTTTTTTACCGTCTTTACTTTCTTTGATTTATCTAGTTTTTCCACATCGATCTAATTTGATTTTGATGCAGTTAGTTGATAATCATAGTGAAATGAATATATTCTACTTTCATGAACTAGAACCATTTTTTCCTTGGAATTTATCTGAGGTGCATTCTACCTTTTAGAATTGAATGTAGTGCGCCTCAAAGATTCATAGGCCGGCATTTACATTTATGGGTATCTGTATACTTTATTTCCTATCATCCAATGTTTTAGTGGGTTGTCGGAAGAAAATGAAATCCTCTTCTTCGTACTGTTTACTTTACACCTGAGAAACAGACTGCTTTCGGTTACGGGAAAGAATGGTGGTCAGGCAGATCGGGTCCTGGGTTGTGGTCATCAGTAGAGTATGAAGCTTCCTGACTATTACGGATACAACATTTTCATTAAATAATTGAAAATTTATTCCCTTTCGGCGCAAACTATATTCTACGTTCTAATGAATGCTATTTGTTATAGCAATAGGAAAAATGTTATGCAACGCATAGGATTTGGAGTGAAAATTGATAATCTCTTAGCGACGCAACCCAAACAAATTAGATTCTGGATCACGGCATCTAGCATCAATTCTGCCAAGTAAATGCCACTACACAACTAATTATATGGATTTTAGAAACCTTAGTCAGGTCAAATTTCATGTAGAACTGATCACACACATATTGAGAGAGGATTCATTAAGCGTCTCTTGTCAAGTTTTAACCGAGTCCACAAGGCAACCATGCATACAACAATTAACAAGGAGCCCTTAAAAGGCAAATGAAAAGAAACATTAAATTGAAAAAAAGAAAAGAAAAGGGAGATGAATCTAGAAACCCCAACTCGTCTGGAAAAGAAAAATTAATGGGAAAGTTCAGACCGAGAAAATAACAAAGTTATCCCCCGTAAGGCATACTTATTAATTAACATGTATGTGAATGCCTATTGCAATGATCAAGATCGTGATTATGCAGAAGTATATGATTGCATGAACCAGGATGGCAATTCCACTGGTGGCCATGTTGCCAAATTCTACTATTCTTGTTCTTGCTGGTAGCTGGAAAAGAAGCCCTGGTGACAAGAGAATGAACAAAGCCACAGCCACGACGACTGGTCCCCAATCTGCTGCCATCTTTCTCTATCTGCCTCTCTTTCTTTCTCTTAAGATTGATGAGGTGTGAAGAAGAGGGAATTTTTCTTAAACAGAAAATAACGGAGGAAACGGCTACCTGTAATAATTTTCTTTGGGATGAAGGAGATGGGGATGCAAAACTTAATGTGTAAGAAGACATTAGGTTTAAAGGGAGGAAAGGCATGTAAACAGTAGTGGTTTTGCTTTTATGAAAATGGAAAGAAAAATCTCATTCTTTAAATATTGACTACCAATAATTCTGCATTTGTAGGCTTCTTTTTGCCTGCTTTTAGAGATTGATCAAGGTGAGAGCCTTTAGTACAGACATCATTAAAGACAAAATTTGAAAAAGCAGCCATGTGTAAAAATAAGGTTAGGGCTAGCTATTTTTAGGAATGCTTCCCGTTTGGTTCACCTTCTTTCAGAAACAGTTAATTATATGTATTTGGGCGGATGGTCACAAACAGAAAACATGTAGACAAAGTAGAAAGACTATAAATTACTTAATAGCTTCCCCTCATAAGCCTCCTGCTCCAATACTATCGGAGCTCTTCTGCTAAGTTTTCCTCGATCTTTGCCTACGAAAGCATAATATCATGTTGTTTGAGTCCAGATCAAAGTCAAATGTTTTAATACATTTGATCTTAAACATATCTAAGTAATTAACTCGGACTATCAATATCACATTTAGGATGTCAATAAGCATGCCGAACAACAACCATTGAACAGGATAAGATGAAATCCAAGCAACGATGTGACTATGGATATCTACTAGTCTTTGAGACACTAGTGTCAAATAAAACTATGCTGAAAGAGAAACCAACCTCTCTGTGTTACCATTTGAGCTAACTTAGAGCCAACTGTGTTACCAAATTCATCGCTAAGGCATGTCTGTCCACGACAGCACCCACAATTGATAAGCTCAAATATGTACCAACAGGCCCAAACCTCGTATATAATGCACGTTTTGGGCCAAGTTTGAGCTTAGTCCAAATCCCTTGCCACTAAAGCACTCGATCAATCCATTATCCATTACCGAAATTGTAAGACATAAGCTGTGATAGCCGGCTAAAGGAGAGAAGACAAACCACCATGCCAGATGCCACTGCGATGTTATTGTCAAAGTAACGTAGAATCCAATGCCATCATCATATCCGATCACGGACCTTTTCTTCTTCAACCTTTAGTCTTCTCTCTGTCCCCATTCACCCCATTTTGTCTTTCTCAAGCCAACTCATCTTTCCATTTTATAATGGCTCAATTAGAGCTCTTATCTAAAATCTTCACAATTTTTATCACTATTTTCATATACTCTTCACATTCTCAGCCAGTACCCAAGAGAAGAAAATGGCAGATTGGGGGCCTGTAGTGATAGCCACTGTGCTCTTTGTGTTGTTGACACCAGGCCTCCTGTTCCAGCTGCCAGCCAAAGGCAGAGTCGTGGAGTTTGCCAACATGCAAACCAGTGGCATCTCCATCTTTGTCCACACCATCATTTACTTTGGCCTCGTTACCATTTTCCTTATTGCTATCGGAGTTCATATCTACACCGGATAATACAGAGTATCTACTATAATTGCCTCCCTTGTGCGCCTTTCCGTTACTTGTTTCTCCATTGATGACAAGATCCTCCGATTTTCCCCACTAGAATTGATGAATTTTATGATCCGGTAAGAACAAAACTACATCCCCAAACGAATATTAATCTGCAATAGTCATTGTGCCTTTATTGTTTCTATTGTAATTTCTTATCTTAATTGACTTTCTACTTTGGATGAAATTTTGTCTTATGATACTTAGTACATGAATATGTCATAGAGTATATTGGAAGTAGATTCTATTCAGTACATGTACTCAATGATACCTGACTTCCACGAGATAATAATGCAACATTGTATAATAAAAGTGTATCCGGAAGATCAATCTTTGAAAAAAGCTAAGACGCTATAACAACTAAAATCTTATTCAGAAGCTTCTAATTTAGTACAACAGAGCCACTCCGTTTTTCACTACAAGTGATCAACTATGTATATGTAACCTATGCATTAGTATTTTTTACCATAGCAATAGGGCTTACCTTAATACAAACCTATATCAAAAGGACCATGCGAGAATTGCCTTGCACTATCTAGGGTAAAGTTGAAACACTCAATCTAAGAATTTCCAGGGTTCTGGATTGTCTTATGTAGGATTACTTATAGACAAATCTCATCCATGGATTTGCCATGACTAAAGTAATGAGGCGACAAGAAATGTTGTAGCTATTCAATACACAATTAAACGCAACATTAACTCAGATAACGGCAAACAGCTTTGATGACGAGGAAATTCTTGCAATTTAAGTGGAAGCAAAAATACAAGTCTGAATTTACAATAGAAAAAGATATTGCATAAATCCCAAGTACACTTAGTTATCCATTATCATGGGAGAGATACGTATTTATCTACGTGTCCATAATCTAGCGAACCTCAAAGATATTTCCTTCTTTCTAGTTTTCTATACACCAACCTTTTACTGGCCTCAGCTTCATGAAAAGTTCCAGGCTGCCAAAAGAAGAGGGGAAAAAAAAAAAGAATTATTAACTTGCAATTTTTCAATCATAATCCATATCAAATCAAAATCAAGTTCTGTCACATTTTCAGTAAAGGAACAGATGTTTTCAAGGCAAAGTTGCGGAGAAGTGACGGTCTTAGAGGGCTTTGAGTAATTAAGTATATGCTAGTAGAAGTAAAGAGCAACACACTCTACAAGCGTCAGGTGTACTACAATTTAAACCCTAAAATTAAGATCAAAACAGAAAGGAAGAAAATTTCCCATTTTATTGGACTGTATTCTTATAAATAATCACTCTCTGTTACAGTAACTATTGGAACTCTAATCACACAGCCATACAGTGGTTTCACCTTCAACCTTCATTGATTCATGAATAAACCCATTAACAAAGTGATGTTTAATCTTAAACTTCATTAATTCAAGTAAATAAAGTAATGTAAATTACCTATAGTAGCTCAATTCAGACAGTTTAAAAAAAGAAATCTAACACATATTTTCGTGACATATAACAGAAGAGAATACAGAGAAAATCCAGGGAGGATTCTAAATCAAGAGTGATTTAAACAAGAAAACCACCGAAAATTGACAATTTTTTATCGATGTCTCAATACAAGCTTTCCTGGAATTATCAGTCATATATTCAAAACGGAACAACGAAAACATCAAAATAAAAGAGAGAGGCTTACTAGGCAAATCCCCGGAACCAAAAATGAACCGAGCCAATTCTGATAACTTAGAAACAAATCCAGTTAAATAAAACAAGAAAACAAACCCAATAACCCAAGGCATCAAAATGAATCCAACAATAAACGTGATGGAGCCAAAGTGCATCAAAGCCAGAGAGACTCCAAGAAAAAGCGAAGCAAACGCTGCAGGAGAACTTGAGCGAAAAAGTTCAGAGGCTGTCCCGAAGAAGAGGGTCTAGAAATTAAGGAAGGGTTTGGGATTGGTTTTGGAATGTGAACGATCATGTAGCAGAGTTCATAGAACAAGCTTGACTGGTACTGCTGCTGCTCTTCTTCTACTCTCATGGTTTTAAGAAACGAATACTAAAGAGAAATTGTTAGTGTAGTTTTCTTTCCCGTCTACGATAAGGTCCTGGAGTCACAGGCTTTGGACGGGGGAGCGTTCGACAGCATGGAAGGCATGAAGGTGAAATGGAGAATGTACAAGTCGCACAGTCATGGCTGCGACCCATGCATTGCGAAAATATTGGTACCGACTAATTTGGACTACGAAATCCAAATATTTGGTGGGCATATTGGTGCTCGGTCCGTCCAAGAAAAATGTGGGCCTGATTGGGTGAGATTATGCTGTTTCTGTCGTGAATGGGATCATCAAGTCTACTGATTTTTTCTAATAAACAGGAATTTTAATTCTTTGCTAATCATGAAATTTTATTTAAAATAAATTATTATACAATATATGATAACGATTAGTATTTCTAGCATTGATATTAAATTAACAACAAATCTTTAAAGATGGCAAGGAGTTGTTTTTTTATTTTTTATTTTTTTTATTTTTTTTATTTTTTATTTTTTTTTGATCTGTTAACTCGACTTCGAAATGCAATAAGATTTAAGGGTGAAACTTTAAATTAAGAAAAAAAAAATTCTAATTGATAAATTTAAAATTAATAAATAAAAATTAACTTAACATCCATTTAGAATTGAATGTAGGGATGATTAAATTCAATTTGAGTTCGGACTTTTTGCTACATCCAGACTAAAAGTACGGATTTCAATTCATTAGATGAAATTATTAAATTTTTATAGTTAATATAATTAATATTTTTAAATATATTTATATAATATTTATAAATTTCACTAACTTATATTAAAATATGTTATTTCATCTAAAATATATAAATTATTAAAATGATATTACCTTATCTCGAAACTTTATTTATTAATATTCCAGATTTCAGACTCTTTTGCCGTCCCTAATTGGATTGATTTAATGACTAAATCTTCCGGAGAGCTTAAGGCTTGTAAGATGGGTTAACTCACGTGTTGGGTTTATGGGAGTCAGCTTTTATAGTCCCAAGCGCGATAATGGAGAATTTTCATGGGTCGGAAGAGTTGGGAAGTTTGATGCATAGCTCAGACTTGATAACTGATGGAAAATTAAATTCGTAATCGAATGAAAAAATTAGAGTGAGATTTCATGCTCAGTGATGTATTTGGTCTCAAAAGATTTTGAAAAGTGTCTTATGTATATATTTATTATTGTATATAAATTAATTTGATATAAAAATATTAATTAATTAATTAATTAAAATATAAAAATAAATAATATAAATTATATCATTATTAACATTTTTAAATTTTATTCCACTTCATATACGTACTTCTACGAGGATTTGAATATATCATGTTATATTCGTTTAATTTATAAAAATAAAAAATTGTATCTTCAATATTATTAAAATTTATTAATGTCATATTTCTTAAAATTTGGCAAGTATATAATTAAAAGATTCCAACAGGGCATCTCATTCGTTTCATTAAAAATAATTGTTGGCCTAAATATTAAAAGGATAAAAAATTCCTACGACAGAATCTAATTCCGTTTTAAAAACAATTATTATTGTCACAAATTCCATGCATTAATGGCAATTCCATCAACAAAAGCGATATGTGATCGGAATCTGATCACTCAACAGCATAAAAATAAATAAATAAATTTTACACGTTTTATGTTTAATAAAACATGATCTGTTATATAGAATTGATATATCTTATTAGCAATTTACAACTTCTTCCTCTTTAATTTTTTCTTTTAATTTAGACATTGATTTATCTTTTTTTTATTAGTAAAATGATCTTTTTTATGAGATTCATAATATTTTATTTCTATATGTTATGGGTTATTCTAATATAAATATGACTAGTTTCTAATTTTTTTTATTTTATTTGGTACTTATTATTTTTAGGATTAGATCTTTTTTCTATTTTTTTATAACCTTTGTTTTTATTTAATATATTTGTCTCTTCATTAAGCTTTTATTAAAAATTAAAAAAAAAACTCTCATAATGATAATTAGGGAAAAAATACATTTATTATAAATTGTTTTTAATTTTTATCCAAAAACTTCTTTCATAATAATTAGGAAATAATATTCATTAATTTTTGCTTTTTAAGAAGCTTGAATCTTTACTTACTAGTAGGAGGTCAGCGTCTAATTAGGGCTTGTAAGTGAGTTCCGACATGGGAATTGTTTATAAGTTCGAGCTTGTCTTGGTTTAAAGAATAAGAGCACAAAAGCCTTTATTGCTTCCTAGCTTGCACTTAATTTAATGTTTAAATTAAAAATATAATTTTCAAGGCTAATAATATGATTAATCATTAACAATATTAAAGATGAATTTTTTATATAATTTCTTTCGTAAACTAATGCATTTGATGTGTATAGGTATATTAAAACCATATAAATTTTTCTTTTTATCTCATAAATTTTCTAATTCTATTGCATTAATTTATTATGACCGAGTTTACATAGAAATTTGTATATTTAATGTATTTTTACTATTATATTATTTCTGCTATTAGATTTTATTGTAGGTTGAAGATTAGGTTGTTGATAGGGGAAGGAATCAGACACTTTTTCAGATTCTTTATATCTTAAAATATTTTCCTTCTCTGAATTTTTGTTTTTTGAATGTGCGAGCACTAAGGCGTTCTTTATACCAAATCATTGCTTTAGGTAGGGTCTGTAGCAATACACAATAACCAGAAAACACTCGCACAATGCTTTCTCTGTTGCTAAAAGGGCATCCTGCCACCGAAATTTTCAGTAAGAAAAATTGTAGTTCAAGGAAAGGATATTCTATCGTCTGAAGTGCCATTTTAATTACATAATAGTCTTAGGCTAGTAAATAATTTATAAAGACACTAATCTGCTCCCGTTCCTTCTTGATGTATATAGCTTTAATGGAATATTTTCCAGAGGAAAGAGAATATTTATAAACATCCACATCTCATATTTAGAAAGGTTAATTACATTACTATCATGTAATTGACTAATTAATTAAGGACTTCTTAAACTTAATGACATGAACTTAATATGTTATTAATTTATTCTCTTTTGCAGGGATAGAAATTATTGTATGCCTGTTTTAGAAATTGTTATTGGTTCCGTTACAAATTAACTCAACTCAAGTTGTATGTTGGAAACTGGTTTCTTATGATCAATTGTTCTAATCTCACTGTCTCTTTCTTCCTTCATTACCATCAAATTCAAATGGTTAAACCCTTAACAGAAAGAACGTATAATCCGCTACTGAAGTTCTATAGAAAGCATTCTTATCATTGATTGTGAAGATTGACATTTAACGATTTTGTTACAACCAGTTCACTGCGAAAAATTAAATGAAGAAGAAGAATGATCTTTCTTACTCTCATTCTTCAACAAAACACGACTTCATATCGTATTATATGCATGCAGTAACTCAAAAAGCTTTAACCTAGCTAACACATGGGTAACGAAGCTTACTGTTACATATAAAACCAAAATATAAACCAATACAACCACCTTAATTAATTACTTCAATCGCTTCACAAGTAAATTAACCTAGCTATCTTTCTAGATTATTAGAAGAAATTTAATTATTTAGAGAATAAAGGAGAAGAGAAGCAGCAGTCCCTAATATCGGGAAGACGGTGGCTAATTCAGTTTTACTTCTAATGCGTACTACTGTCTTGATTCTTTGTTCGTTCTGAGTTAACACGTTCAAGCTTAAAACGTTCTTGAACAGAAGAGATATAGCTTGCGGCTTTGATATCAACACTTTCATCACCAACTACGCCATACAACTTCTCCAATTGGCTCAACTTCTCAAGATTGTGGTGATTATTATCAGAAGGTGGTACGAAAAACGAAACCTTTGGTTTCGGCTGAGAAATTACGTAGTCGTGATGATGAACTAGGAAACCCACAGAAGCAGCCGAAGGAGAAGACTGGCTTGGCTTAACCTTGCTGCTATGTTGTACTGTCGAGGAAGACTTGTTTGCCACTCGATAAAGTGGCATTAATTTCCCCTTGATGAGCCCTCTACGCTTGCGGTTTGCCTCCATTTTCTAACCTGATGAGATGAAGTTTGAAAGCAAGTATCGAATGGTGAGTATTTCTGTGTGAGAGAATGATCTATTTATAGCAGTTTTTCGGAATGAAGTCTCTACGGTATAATTTGATAGGTTTTATAGATTGGTATGAATCTTGATAAATTGTGGTCCCTATGCTATATATTGGGAAGTATAATCACATTTAAATTTACCAGTATATATACATAAATATATGTAGGAGATCTCGACGGTATCGTTTAGATATATTCCAAATTTTGTGTCAAACAGCTATTAAAAGTGCTTTACTGATAGTGAGATTTGCTACGGGCACCAATAACTTCTTGTGAATTCTATATAAATTACGTTACTGTATCTACAAATTTGGGAAAAATCTCAAATATTTTATCGAAGCAAATGCATATATAGCTCTTTTGTTTAAAGAATAATCTCTGAATGATTAAGGACCATTATCAGTTAGGCAGCACAGTTGCTAAACCAACCAGGGAAAATATATAATAATTAATGGCTTTTTTTCATAACATGGATCCTTATGATTGTTAAGACTTGAAGCATTATTGGCCAATGTGAATTTCAAGGAGCATCTTCTGTATTCTTCGACTAAAGTATAGCTAGCTAATAACAATTGATTTCTGAATTAATCAGAAAACTCTTCTAATTATAATTTTAAAATCGTCAGTAAGTTGACTTGTGAACCTATTCTAGAAACTTTGTTTAAAATTTTGTCAAGAATATCTTCATTAATAAGGATTTTCTGGTACCATCAAAGTCATAAAAAAATAATAGTAGTAATTTCTTTTAAAGAAAGCATCGATATCCGTTGATATACACGTATTTTACAATAGATTTTCCACAAAATTTACTCTGAGAAATCGGGAGCCACCTTATATATGGAATTATAAGTTATCCATTCTGTTTGAAAGGGGTACATCTTACTAAAATTCATGTGCTCCATTGGAGAAGCAGGAATGACGCTTGGTTGATCGAGTGAGTCAAGCTTTAGCCCCACTGCAGTGCACTATCAGTCCTATACAATAAACTGAATTGAGAGGAGAGGTCTTCATATATTTTTCACTTTAATTTGAAATGGACAGAAAATAAGCTAGAATTTTGACGAACACCAAGCATTGGAGAGACAGACTGTAGAATTATGTTGCATTTATTATTTACTCTTAATTATTTATTGTCAATTGCTCACCGGACAGTAAATGAAATAAGACCATTAGTTAATTCAACATATATATTGATTTGCAGATAAATACATATTTTCGAGTCAAGCAATCAAATCATGGTTGTTGTCTAGTTCTTTTCTATGTACAAGAAAGCATATTACAACTTGAAATAATGCTAAAGTTATCTTGGAAGTCGTATCCTGCCATGTGAAATTTGAGCACTTTCAAATTGTTATGCTAGCTACAAAGTAAAAATAAAAAAATAAAATAAAATAAAATAATTTATCCAAAGGTATAATATATACGTTGGACGATAAGAACAGTGTCTTTTTCAAACAACATCATACTCTTTCATTTCCGAGTATTTTCCAAGAATAATAACAAATGTAGTAAAAAGATATATATCCAAGCGTAGGATGATCAATCGTACACGCATTACCATATCCCTTTGTCTAAGTTTGCTTCTGCAAAGCCAAAGATTATCTACACGCGGCATTCCACGTATAATTAAGCATCAGAAAATAGTGAAATCTCTTTCTCTCGGTACGTAACATTTAGTCGATCAAAGTGGGTTGATTGATTTTGAACGAAATTGATCCTATTAGGCATATGGAGATGTGCAACAGAGAGTATTAATTCGGACAAGTACTGGATAGTCAACAGTTTGATGTTCGATATTGAAAAGTCGTGGGGATAAGATATTCCACCTGATGGACAACACTTTTAACCCACAGTCACAAGTGGGGGTGTTTGTGTGTGTGTGTGTGTGTGTGTGTGTGTGTGTATAATATTCTCTTCTCAGATTATATGCTGTTGGCATTATATGTAACCATATTTCTTATTGTGCATGCATGCAAAGTGATGAAATTCATCAAATTTAAGGACCAATACTATTAGTTGTACCAGTACAGTGACTTGATTGCATGCATCTATCAGGGTGCATTTTTATTTTTTATTTTTATTGATGTCCAAGTACTAGCACTCTCCAATCTCTTTGCTTTCTTCTCTTATATCATCAGCTAGCTAGGTTTTGATGTGTAAAATAGGGAGAATATTTTGCTTGAACCAAAAATGCAATTGCCTTTCATCCAAATTAAATATCTTATGGTTACGATAATGTCGAATTTGGTTCCAAAATTATGCTGGTTTTGTAGTGCTAGTTGCAATGCGAAGATAAAATTTACTTGAAACAACTACTTAACAACGATTAATCAACTCAAGGCTAGCTTCCGTCAAGTCTCTATCTCTTGGTTCCATCGACCCCACTAATGCTTCCCCACAATACTCCTATACAAGCAATTCTTTCTTTGAAATTGAAGTCTCTTTTTGCTTTTTGGGTATCAATCTTGTAAAACAAGAGATTACAACCGTAAGTTATTTACATATATGAAACGACAATATTGAATAAATGTGGTTCACGCCTTTAACCTCATTGGTTGGCCATCTCTCATGTGTCTTTTTCTTTCTTTCAAAGACAAGCATAGCACCGCCCTCTCAAATAGCGAACTTTGAAAGACTTGCATCATTTTCTTGATCGTGGCATGGTTGCATTCTCATGCAAGACACAATATTATTAAAGATCCATACAGTAAACTAAGTTGAAACAACTAAAAATATATTTAAAAAATTTCTGATAAACATATTTTTAATAAGTTTTTACACAATATTTTAACGAAAAGTCTTAGTAAATAAAAGATTTCTTAAATCAATTTATTCTTAACTTTGTGGCGAATTGACAATAAAACCCTTTATTTAAAAAAACAAAAAGATCTTGTTAACTGAGGAAACAAGACCATAGGTTGCAATCTCTCTTGTAGTTTTTGATATTCTGTCGACTGTGAGTGTAATCGTCGAAGGAACTTTTCTTTATCTGATGTTCTATAAAGGACTCAACTTGGTAACAAAATGGGTGCTTCGCTCCAGGACTAGGACTATCGCAACCTAAGGATACATGTGTAAAGAGAAAACAAAAAGGAAAAATAATTTGTTTTTTACGTGCATATTATTTTAGGGGGATATTCAGTTTAGTCCCTAGTTTATTTTTTAAACAATTTCGATTGCTCAACATATTTGACCTTATTTCATAAATATTTTTAATGTTTCATTTTTCATTTCAATTGAATTTGTATTTGTATTATTTCGGTCAACTTCATTTAGCCATTTGACTAAAATTCCTTTATTTTTCTTTTATCAAATTGATAAAACTGTTAAATTACATTAAAAAAATACTTTTATACACGTAATACTTCTTTTGATAATAAAAAAGTGATATATTTGTTAATTATTTTAATGGATTAATTTTACAAATCTAAATTTTTAAAAAATTTGGTTCAAAGTTTGATGTCATCAGTTTCGCATGACATAACAACATTAATTTATAAATAAAATTTAGATAAGATATATTGTTATGTGAGTTTTATAAAAATAAAATGGAATTTGATTTCGAGAATTAAAATGATATTTGTACTACAATCTTAAACTTATAGGATAAAGTAAAATTTTATAAATAGAGAGAGGGAGGGAGCCCAGGCATGATATATGTCTCGCTGAAAAAAAATTCCCTTATTTTTACTTGTAAAATTACTATAACAATCCAGTAAATTATGATTTAATTCTTAATAAATTATAATTAGCCCCCTAATTTCATCATTAACCATCAGCCTTTAGTAAATTTATTTCTTGACTCCGTAACTGAATAGAGACATTGATCCTACGTATAGGAATGGGATTGGAATACGATCATGTAATGATGATGGTATAATGACAACAATATATGTCTAGTTGAATGAAAACTATATCTTAAAAAAAAAAAGAAGTTATTAATAGTGCAATTTCCTTGGCATACTCTATATATTAAAAGCACATTTTGACGCTATAACGTGCAATAGAAACAAAGAGATATTTAAAAATGTTTCCGTGTTAATTATTGTTAGTATTATCATTCCCGTATAAAGAAAGGCATTGGCCTTTCCAGCATTCGAACCGTTCTTTCTTGTTTTGTCAATACTGTAAACATATTTCTCATTCAAGATAATATATTATACATTTCCTTTCTGTTTCTTAATTCCTTCAGTTTATTTCCTTCTGTACAACATATATCTTTAGGCTGTAGCAGCATCGATCAAAGCAAGATGTCGATAGAATGATTTCTTTCCTTAAGGTAGATATGGTTTTAAGTATTAATAATATAAGTTTGAGTACTAAAGTCTGATAGATATTGGCATCGCTCAATCAGATCAAAGATCTCCCAGCATATGAGTTCTTTAGTCCGATTGAGCCGTGCCAATATCACAGAATTCATCCTCTCATATTTCAATTCTATTTCTACTGGGGATTTTTGATTCATACTCATATGTACATATATAGTTTAGTCTTTTCAGAAGTTGGTATCTTCTTGTCATCATCAGGACTCTGGAACAGCAGCAGTAAGGGACTAATGAATTCGGCATAGGAGATTTTGATTCACACTTTTTACTTTCTTCTTCTTCTTCTTCTTCTTCTTCTTCTTCTTCTTCTTCTTCTACTACTACTACTACTACTACTACTACTACTGTTATTATTATAAAAAATAAATAAATAAGGAACTACTACTACTACTACTACTACTACTATAAAAAAATATATAAATAGAGAAACATGGTGTTATATTAAAATTTTCTGAAAAAATGTGATGCAAGTTTAAAAATAATCGCATACACATAGTTATTTTGGATATGGATAGTGTTATGCAACTTTAATTTATATGCAACAGACTGTGATACTTATTCATGCAGCACTATAAATGTTGTACATAGAATTTAACCTTTCATGCCATTTCATATGTTTTGTTGGTTTTGGTCTGCTCTACCTCATCAGGAGGACCGGTCGATCAGTTTCTGCAGGTAGCCAAAATATTTTTAGACTCATGTACCTAATTTTTTCTAGATTAAAAGTCAGCTCAATACTTTTACCTTTACCAGCCATCAACTTATCATATACTTTAGAATGAGTACCATTGTCATTTGTTGTCTTTTTATGTGAAAATAGAAAGAATAATTCCATCATTTTTCACCTGATATTACATTAGTTGATGTGATTCACGTTTATAGATATTAAAATTTTGTTAAATTCGAGTGGATTATTAATATTAAAATTTTAACTAGAGTAAAATAATTTTATAATATATTTGGCTTTATCCCCTAATTTCTTATTTCTGTCTTAATGAATTAATTTTAAATTATAGCATGATTTTTAATAAATACGACAACATAAGCAGACATGTGAAGAGATAAAGTCATAAACAAACATATCATTTTTCAAATTTTAAATAATATTTCTTTTGATAATAAAAAAAAAAAAAAAAGAGAGTGAAAACCTTTGATGTAAATTAAAATTTAAAATAATTGAATTTTTTTAACTAACAAACAAATCATGATTTGACAAATTGAATTATGCAATGAACCAAGAAAATTGAGGATTACTTGACAAACAAGCATCGCAAATCCTCAAATAATTGTGTTCCCTTAGAAGACTATGTCAATTTCAAAGAATTAAGAGAGATTAATAAAAAATTAATCCACTAATGGAGCTACCCGTTCAAATCAAATCAATTCTGCTTTTATATCTGTTCAAGGGTTTAACAATAACATGGATCATAATCAATAAAGTTCCTATTTTTTTTTCCCACATTCACTAATTACTCAATTACGTAGCCAAATTAAATTAGGTTGATAAATGCTAAATAAGTAATCATATTCTTAATTAACATTTATAATTTTTTTCTTATTATTTTTTTATTTTAACATAAGCAAAACGTTTAGTATTATTTTTTAAGTTTATTAGTTGTTCGTTCATCGACTTTCTATTAACTGATAGTTTTTATAAGAAAGAAAACTAAAAAATCAACATAAAACTTAAATTTTCTTTTTAAATTCTTTATATTATGAGTAATACTACTCATTCTAAATTTTTCATTTCAAAATATATATTAAATGAAGTGGCATACATTTATTGGATAATAGAAAATGTAACAAATAGTCTTAAAAATTATAAAAGTTCATGATCCAATAAATACACGCCAACTCATCTACCACTTTCTTTGAGTTGCAATTTAGGATTATAAAAAATTAAGATAAATAGTATTACTTTTATTTTATATATTTTGTTCATCTATCACTTTAAATATTTTATAATTAATAAGTTTTGAGTTGATGGGGTCAAAAATATAAAACAATCATAAATATGGAGCATAATTTAAATTTTTTCTTAAATTAATATAGATGATATCTTTTAATTAAAAAATAGTAATTATTAAAAATTAGTAAGTAGGTTGTTGTAGCACTAAATGCGTGATAAGAACACCAAATATTGTATAAATAAGACGGAAGCAACATAAGTGGGCTCAAGATGATGGCCCAAGAATATAAGTAGGGCCTAATATGTAAGGCCCATAATAACCGAAGGTAGCCCAACCTGGAAAGCTATATCTTCCACAACCGCACGGTTTGGTTCAAAGAAAACTCTCAAGAAGCCCTTGATTTTGTTGTGCGAAGAAATTACAAACCCTTGGGATCGCATAAACACTGAAATCAGTGAAAGACATATTATTGATTGAAGAAGAAAAGATATGGCTTTGACCAACTTAATACTTACAGTGGCTGGTGTGAGTGCTGTGGTTCTTCTACTGAGAAGCGACGTCAAGCAATCGGCTGCTATTTTCAGGCGAAACGTTAAACATATTCGAAATTGGCTAGAAGAAGAATCGAATGCTGCATCCAAGTAATTTTTTCCTGTTTTTATTGTTTTATAGAATAGGATTTCTGGGTGATTGGGAAATATTTTTTGTAACGATTTTGGATAGCTTTAATTTGATTATTGATTATTTTATATGTTTGAGCTTAATACTTGGTTAAAATTAATCAATTACTGATCAATTAATGTCCGTTAGGATGGATGGATTAGATTATGTTTAGTACTTTCTGGTATCCTTGAGGGGAATTTTGATAGTAATCCTGTATTGATGTTTAATAGAAACGAGTTTCTGGTTCACCAGTATGAAACTCCTTCATCTCGGAGTTTTGGTTATCTTGTTAGAGGCATTATTGTAATAGTGAACCGGCTGCTAATTATTTTTCTTGTGTGCCTTGATTGAGTGAATAAAAGGAAATGCTTTTTGTTCAAGTTGGCACTGATGGATAAGAATTTCATGCCAGGGTACAACGAGTTATTGATTAATTTGGCTTGTTACTGCATTAATGGCTATATTACGGAATGATATGTTGTTGCAATTTCCCAGTACAGTTTTGACTGATCAGTTAATCTGAATGGAAATTGCAACTCTACTGCAAGATAGGAGCAACTTTTCCTCTAGATTTCTCATAATGTGAGGCAAACAGAACGTAGAAAATTATTGAGCCATCTTTGTGTGAATTAGATTATAATATTATGTCCAGCACATCTGGCTGACAGCTTCCATCCTGTGGGAGATGTTAGTACAGAAGCATTCTTTGGTGTTGATTGATAGTTTTCTGCTGTCCTTCATTTTTTTTTTTTTTTGGGTTCCAAATTTTCTTGACTTGTTAATTGGTATATCTCTGATTACTGAATTCATAAAATTTCTCATTAATTGGATTCATGAGATCTTTATAATTTGAACTTACGTGGAATGTCACGTTCTTGTAAGTTATTCTTATACAAGAAGTTAAACAGTGTTTTCTAGTGAAGGAAGATTAATCTGCAATTGAAAGCTAGCAGAGTATGGAAGACTAGTTCATCAAACCAGGTTACAAATCCTTGCTAATAATAATACTACCTCTGATGATTATTTTGAGAAAAAGCATCCTCTGAGCTCAAAAGGTTGTTATTCTGATTATTTCTTAGTGAAGAAAATCTGACTTGTTCACCTGGATGGTATTGTGTTAGAAAGCTTTTGATCCAGTCTCGAATACCATAATGACTGCTGTTTAATTATTTGTTTTCTATAGTTTTGTAGGCGATTTTATTTTACTAATACTTAGGTTGCAGTATAAGTGACAATAATATATATGACTTTTGTGGATCTCCTTTCAGGGCTGCAGATAAGCCAAAACCCAAGGAACTGGAATCAAAGATTCCTGAGAATGATATTCCGAAGGAGAAAAATTAATGTTCTGAAAGGGGCCCGAGGATTGTTCTATAAGAGTTCGTTGTTTAATCGTGTAATTTTTGTGAATACTTTTATGGTTTATTAGAATAAAACTTGATTGTGTTTGCATAAAATTGCTTCAATTTGTCTTTTAGTTCTGTCTCACACTATTGATATGTGACTGCCAACAATAACCTATACCTATCCTATGTAAGATCTATTTTCATTCTGGCTTTAGCGTCTCTCTGAAATTTGAGCGTCTTCAAGCCCTCCCCATTGCCGGCTATTTGAACTGTTGGCCAAAGTGTTACGCAAACCAATCAACTGAATTAGCAATTTATGCATCACAATTTATTTTTCCCCATTTTGTTTCATCCAAAATTCAAATTGCACTATGAACTTGCGTACCGACTAAAAATAACGCGACAGCATGATTGCAGGCCTGCAATGGCGTTGAAAAATGTTGGAACCATTCCAAACATTGTTTCCATGTTACTTCGTACACAGTTTTCTTAATTGGCTTGCTTATAGTGGAGATTTAGTCTATTTGTTGATTCAGTGTGAAAGTCATCCCTAGCCGACAATTAATTTTGGTTTTCCGCTTATTTTCTTCCAAAGTTTAATCGGCAAAATCAAGTAGGAAATAATGAATATTACAAGTCAAAATGTTTGACTTGTTGCTATGGTAAACGAATTCAAGCAGTACTTTTGCTTGATGGGAAACAAACCGAATTGACCATATTTGGGGAATTATTTTTAAAATTACCTGCATTACAAAAGTCGTTTCAAGCGTAATCAAGGATCTAATTTTGTAGATAAATTTGTCCCACGGTGATAACTCTGAAGTCATATTTTCTAAAACATTATATTTTTTAAAATGCTCAAAATTTATATTTTCTAAAATACTCGAAAGTATACAATAAGTTATGTTACAAAATCAATAACATCACTTTCGAGCAAATAACTTTTGTTCACTTGAAAACTCAAACGTCATACTTGTGTAAATATGTATTGTTCATTTAAAAATTCAAACGTCACTTTGAAGTAAAAATATTTTAAATTATAAAATACTCCTAACTGTGGTTCACTAAATATATGTTTACGGTAACATTTATTTGAAGATTAAAATATATTAAAAATTGGTGAGTTTCACTCAATTTTATTTAAAGTTTGAATATTATTTGTACAAAATGTAGATTGCAAAATTAACATGTAAATCGTGTTTTGCATATTATAGTTTGATTTAAATGTGAAAAATTATAATGTTAATTGGCAATGGAAAAGTTTGTGGCTGAAAAATCACCCGTTGGAAAGGTTCTTTTGCTTTTGGCTTATATCTGTAGAAATATAAATTGTGTTAGAAAGTAGTTTAATATAAACTGAACTCAAAAGTAAAAATATAACTGCTTGAATGTAGATTAACTAATTTTTGTATTTTCAAATATATGCAAATTGACAGTATTTTTAATAAAACTAGTTTATCATATTAAGAAAAAACTTGAAAATTAAAATTGTGATAACCATAATACTTATTCATTCTACTCAAATCACATCCATGAATGAGAATCAATAGCAACCAAACTATAAGTATACAATTTCTTGATTTCATCACCAAACTCACGCAAGTTTATCATATTAACAAAAAACTTAACCTTGATTTCATCTTTTATATCTAGAATCGTTAACAACTCATCTATTTTATCATTTGTTGAAATACTTTTGTTGGAGAGATAATTCAACTTTGGATGCAATGACTGCATTAAGATAATGGATATGATTGACTAAACATGGAGTCATCTAAATTACATCTATAGATTGAATAGAATGAATTAGTTTAAAATAAATGAGTTATTAGCAAATTTGGATATAAGAGGTAGCGTCAAGGTTAAGCTTTTTCTTAATACGATAAACTTGTGTGAGATTGGTCGTGAAATCAAGAAATTGTATAATTATAAGTTAGTCGCTATTAATTCTCATTTTATAAATGTAATTAATTAAAGTTCAATGTGAAATGATTAGTTACTAAAATTTTTAATTTTCAAAAAACAAGTAGGAGCACTATTAAAAATTTCTTGATTAAGGGTTATCTTTGATGATCATTGTGATAGAAAAGATTCCTCATAAATATATTCCAAAAGGACTAATATGGCTAGACACATATATTATGACTATATATGAAAAATGTGTCCAAGATATATAGAAAAATTATTGATTTGTTGAATTTTTTAAATTCATTTGTATCTTAAGTATGATAATGTTCATTTTCCTTGAGCAACAAATTCATTGTTTATAATATTTTTCCTTATCCCAATGCATTATTTGAACAATTAATAAGAAGTATCCTGCTCAAAATATAAAGATCTGGTAGTCGAGGTATAATTATTCTAGTTATGTAACAATAAAGTAGTTTACAGGTCAGAAAAAACTTTAAATTTTCTTAAGAGTACTAAATTTTAAAATTAAAATACCAAAAAGAAAATGTTCTACTTGACTGTACGAATAGGTTGCTATTTTTAATACATTACAGAACCAAAAACACTAAACATCTATCAATATTAAGTTTGAGTGGGTTATATAACTATAGTTAGGTGATGGGTGCATTATTGTTCAAATAAAAATGAAAAACCTTCCAGATATGGTCTTATAGTTTCTCAATGCATTTGTTCTATTTTATATTGCATATTATATTATTTCGCTTTTACTATTTTTAATTCATTGATCAAAGATTAGGTGATACCATATCTATAAGTTAGCACTTGGGAGAGGCAATTTTAAATTATAAAATGAATAATATAACTTAGAATATAGTCAAATGAATATTGAATTGACATGGAAAAGTTGGTTAAAAGCTTGTAGACATATGCATCAATTCCATGTACAAATATTCATATATTAAAAATAAAACAAAGAAAGCAAACTTTTATACACTTGACATACATTTTATATGTATATATTAGATATTCCTAAGCTTCACATGATCTCTTTTTTCATAATTTGAACTCAATCAACCTCCCTAAGTTTAGATTTAATATTTTATGTCCTAATAGTATTTTCCCTTAAGGAATTTCAACATTTCTTTGCAAGCTACTCTTTTGGTCGTTTTCTTATCAAAAACTATTGACTTTTGTTTGAACAATCTATCGTTAGCTTTGACTTCTACAATAATAGAAGAGTTAGTAAAAGAGGATTGCCATACGAGTTCATGGTAATTCTTTTGTTAGTGTAAAAGTCGAGGCGAGTTATTAGCTCTTGTGACTTCTAGATAATGTTTTGGATCATGCATCTGTGAAAAATATTTATAAAAAATAACAAGCAAAAAGTATCATACTTTTTACATGTTAATTTAGATAAATATTTTCAACTGATGTTTGTATCTATATGGTCATCTAGTAAGTCACAAGAGCTGATAAGGGAAGTCACTTTGACTTTTATACTAATAGCAAGATTACCACTAATTCCCGCAATAATTCTCTCTTACTAACTCTTCTATTATTGTAGAAATCGAATATAATATTAGATTATTGAAACAAACATTGGTAGCTTCTAATAAGAAAACAACCAAAAAGATAGCTTGCAAAGAAGTATTGAAGTTCTGAAAAAAAAAGTACTACTATGACATAAAACAATGAAGTTAAACTTAGGAAGATTAATTGAGTTCAAATTATGAAGAAAGAGATTATGTAAGGCTTAGGAATATCTAATAATGATTTAACCATCGACTTCGCATATAGAGTATGCACATTTAAGGGCATGAGGCAAGCCTTAGGCTAGTAATTACTATTGCCTCACACATCAATTGCAATATTTGTCCTAAAAAATATATTTTTTAGGCTTTGGTCAGCTTATTTCATATGTTACCCTTTACTTGAACCTACCACTCACGTATGACTTGCTACCATTGTAAGATTCTAGCATGCCATGCTTCCTAAAACATGAAATTAAATTTGCATGCCATAAGATCTAGGAAATGAGCTTGGCATGGAATTGAAAAAATTACTTTATATGTATGTCAACCTTTGCTGCCCTTTGTTCCTTTTTGAAGCTTGAGAGTACCAAATTAGGTCCTCCTCTATCTTGTGATGCCCTTGCCTATAAAACCCCTCTCTTGGCTTTACTAAATTTCAACCAAAACACTTTTGATT